>CM035800.1:7111955-7339455 GCA_020466265.1 Siphamia tubifer | reverse complement strand
TTGGTTTGTCTATAGGGACCCTGTACTTACTACTATGTAAGTGTAATGTTTATAACTTTAGAACAGGTCTAAAAATAGCATTTCGTGTCAGTGAAAACACATGCCCTAATCACTTCCATGCTAACACAGTTTAGCTCAAAACAGCAAAATTAAATTTTTTCAATGTACGTCTGAATGATGTGATTTTGATGTCAACTATATGTGTGTACTCCAATCATCTAAAAATGTAGCTAAAATGAACTTGAGTCCAGCTAAGTATGGTGACAGCTCTTGGGAAGAAACTGTTTCTGAGTCCATTTGTTCTGGTTGGTATGAACCTGTAGCGTCTGACGGAGGTTGAATAGTGGAAAAAAAAGGAGCAGTGAAAATAGTGAGTCTAGAGTTCATCTAAAGATATTCGGGGCTTTTGCCTGTTGGTCCAGACTGGTCCAAGATACCTAAAGGTAATGAGATCTGATGCTTCTTATACATTCCGAAAGTGGGGTGTTGGTATCTGTTCTGCTCTATAATGACCTTCTGGGTGTCATTCAGGTTTAAAGTTCATGACAGGAGGACGTATGAGTTCATCGGGAGCTTGATTACACGAATTACACTTTGTGTCTATTGGGAACAGCAATACGGACTTAGTTTCATTCTGTTTACAAAAGCAAATCTGGAAAGGGCCAGGCCATTTCAATAGCTTGGTTGCTAGCTAACAACGTAAGACGTAACCTAAGTTATTTTATTCCTCTTTAGACATGAAAAAAACAATGGGATCTTTTTAATGAACCTACTTTATATGGAGTTACAAAAATGTCCACTCAGCTGGACATGTTTTTAAGCTTTGAAGGAAAGAAACATGTATTTAAAATGTAATGTCAGACCACTATGAAATAAAACAGATTTAATGCAGTTTTTGTTTAACCCTTTAACTCAGGGGTCTCAAACTCATTTTCTTCAGGGGGCCACATTCAGCCTGATTTGATTTCAAGTGGTCCGGACCAGTAAAATGATAGAATAATAATCTATAAATATTAACAACTCCAACTTTTTGCTTTAATTTTACTGCAAAATCAAACAAAACCAAACAATTAAATTATGAAAATACTTACTTTTATAAACCATTCAAGCAAAAAAAAAAAAAAACCTGAAATTTCTTAAGAAAAATAACTGTGATTTTAACAATAATCTGCCTCAACTCATCATTTTTAAATGTGCATTATGGATCAGATGTACAAAGACAGTAAAAGCTACAAAATGGCTTAAATTGTGCTTAATTTTCTTTAGACATTTCAGGTTATTCATATTGGTTTTGGTTTGTCATATTTTATAGTTACAGGATAGTAATGTGAAATGTGAATACTTTGACAGTTATGTTATTTTTTGCACTAAAACAAAAACAAAAATTTGAAGTTGTCATTATTTATTGGCATAATGTAATACTATTATTTTGACATCAAACAAGAATAAAATATGGAGTCATTATTGTGTTTGTATTTTTTATATGTAGGTTATACTGTTGTTATTTGACTCTAGATAATATTGGTCTGTATGTGGAACATGAACTAAAATCCGTTCCACAGCCTTGACTCTGGATTATTGTAGTGTACAAATTCATCCCAGGGGCCGCATTGGAACCTTCAGTGGGCCGCATTTGGCCCCCGGGCCGCATGTTTGAGACCTCTGCTGTAACTCCTGAGACTTTTAACAGTTCCAGCCAGAAATTAATAAAATAAGTAACAAAACTAACAATAATAGCCAAAAATGTAACAGAACACTATGAAGTAAAATTTTTTTAATGCAGTTTTTATTTAAGAAGTTATAGTCTAAGAACAAAACCCATGAATATACAAGAGAACAACTGCAGAAGAACTGTCGACTGTCATGACCAGTATGGATCAAAGGGTTAATTAACCTCCTCTGCAGTGGATGAAAGTTTCACAGTTTTACTTTAAAATGTCAAGGACTTTCCATTAAAAAAATAGAGAAATAAATGAAAATAATTTTTAAAATGTATTGGGGAAAAACTGTTGTATTATGCAAATTCCAATTGAGACAAAGGTTTAAGGCAAATTTTTCATTTTCCTGGGTCTAAGGAGGTTACGATTAATTATATACAGTCAAAATTAGTGCGTTATTTTTTTGTTGTTTATCGCATGAATAAAAATGTTTAGGCACAAACTTTACTATTTGTTATGTGGGAACTCAACCGTTTATGCTTCCACTCAATTTCACCTGAATTCCGTCGACATTTCACCTAAATTGAATGCTGTTATTGAACCATTTTGATAACATGCAATACTTTTTGGCTCATATTATAAATGGGGAAAAAAATAAATATGAAAACCGGGATATTGGAGGGATATATGAATAAAAAGTGCAGATGAAACAAGCACACTGGAAAGAAAAGAGTGACATTGGGAATAAACACCCAAAAGATTAACATATTGTGACATGTATACTGCTTTGCATTGTGGGTATTGGGTAACTGTGTGGTGTTTTGAGCAGGGGTTAATTATGGTTGTTGATTGTAATGTGTTACTATTAAAATATTAGTTTATATGTGTTTAATTATCATTATTTGCTGTTTTGTGTTTGTGTTTTTAACACAGTGAGTATAATAGGCACAACAATACCTTTCCTGCTATGTTGACGAATATGTAGAGAACTTTATCTGTTTCTATCAAAATAAAAGCACAGTTTGTGCTAATACAAACTGTGCAAACATCCTGTTAAAATCTTACTAATGTTACAATTTGTAGAAAGAAACAGGTGTAACTGAGTTGATACTCAGATTGATTTAAGTGTTTTCCATTAAGCTACATCTAAATATTTATAAACTTAGCAACCGAAATGTAACTGCCTGAAATAGGACTACACAATATGCCACAAATCACCCTTCTTTCGCTCTCCCTATCAATACTACCCACCACCATTAAAAATGTAAGCATGAAATAAATGGCACTGGGGAGGGGAGGAAGACTCAGACTGTCCGTTTGGATATCGGTAACCACGGCGACAGTCTGACCTTTTCCCAGAATCCTCAGTAGATGGAAGTAGATTAGACGAGACAATATGAAAAGCTCCTTTAAATCATAAGGATCCTCGGTGCATTGTAAGTACTGTACTTAGCAGGTGTTAGCATAAAATTAAAAAAAAAAGAAAAAGAAAAATCCACCCTCTAGCAGTGTTTTGTCTTCAGCTCTTCTCTTACAGGAACACTTTCAGAGTGCTGTAATTCTAACTGTATCTGTATCACAGGTGTCTTGTAGCGATGGGATGATCAATGTCATACTGTTTGACTCATTTATGTTACACTTATAAAAATGACATCAGACAATGTTCAGTTGTCCCCCCCTCCCTTCAGTCACCAGGTGAAACTGTAGCTATTCTACTTTTCCGCAACAGATAATGTATAATCTCAATGGTGTGTGAACGACAAATTTGCTGTATCGACATTTCTTTGTTAGGGTATAGGGTTGTAGTAGGTACGACATGTTTGCAGAGGTGGTGGGGAAAAAAGTATTTGAACACACCATGTATTTATACACTGGTCCCTCATTTATCGGAGTTACTTTCTAAAAATAACCCCCAATTTGCAAAATCCAGTTGTTTTTATTTTAATTTTTTTACAATTATTATACATTTTTTAAGGCTGTAAAACCTTTCACCACACAGCTTTACACACATTTCCTCACATTTTTTTCATGTTCACCCTCATGTAGTGTTCATTTGTCCAAAACAGTAAAGGTGTTCTTGGGTCAATTTGACCCAGTGGAGGGTTCAGATGCAAACCTTTTGAACTGTTATGGTCCCCAAATATACAAATACTGTACCAAAGACTAATAAAAGTGGGTTTAGAAAAATATGATTGTTTTAATATTGCATATTTATTTCATACAAACATTTTCTTTTAACCCTTTGAAGTGTTTTTAGTTCTCTTTAGACATAGAAAAAACAATGGGATTTAAATCTTTTTAATGATCCTATTTTTATGGAACTAGAAAAACATGCGTTTAAGCTTCAAACCAAAGAAAGGTGTATTTAAAACTAACAGAACACTATGAAATGAAATATTTTTAATGCAGTTTTTGTTTAACACTTTAACTCCTGAGACTAACAGCTCCAGCCAAAAATTAATAAAATAAGTAACAAAATGGACAATACCAGCCAAGAATTTATAATAAACCAACAAAATGATAAGTAACATGAGCAAAATAATACACAAATGGAACAAAAGTGAAGAACAATGATAAAATACAATATTAAATGTAGAAATCTAAAACAAAATAAGGAACAAAAATGACTAAATATTTACAAAATAACTTAACTTGGTTAAAATAAACTAAAATGAAGCATGAATAAATAATGTTTTAATTTGGTTCCAGTAGTTTTAGTTTTGGCTTCTTTTTTTCTACATCAGTTGCTTTTTGACACCTGTTTATCTCCATATTTTTCTGAATATTGAAACTAAACCATAATAGATTTGTATCGCACTTTTTTGGCCACTCAAAGCGCTTCACATTAGTGACCCATTATTCATTCACTCACATGCACCCTAAATTTTGTACATAGACAGAGCGTGGCAGCCATTTTATGCCTCCAGCCCCTCTGACCAGTGTGAGTGACACTGGAGGCAAAGAGGCTTGTGCCCAAGGACACAACGGACTGACTAGAACAGAGTGGGATTTGAACCACCAACCCTTCAGTTACTGGACGACCCGCTCTACCAACTGAGCCATGGCTGCCCCGTAAACCGTAGATTCAGAATGTGTCATCGCTGACGCATCATGGGTTAAATGGTTAAGACTGGTAATTACAGTGTAATAACAACATAAACATAAACATGTTAATGTTAATGTAGATCAGGTATTAGAACAGAGCAGTTACAGTAATGATATGAACTGACTGATATGGAACTAAAATAACCAAAGTCATGAATAAACAAGAGAACAACTGTAGAATAACTGTAACCAGTATGGATCAAAAGGTTAATATATTGCACATCTGGATGTATCTTAACCCTCTGGTTATGTTCATTTATCAGGAACAGTAACAGTGTTCCTGGGTCAGTTTCACCTGGGGCATGTTTAATTATTTGATTCGATTTGAATGATTTATTTCGAACATGTGCAAAGTGCAACAATAATCAATACAACAATAATAATAACAATGACATGTGCGAAAAGGAGTAGGATGAAGCATAAGCTTATTTATCCTACCCCTTCTTCACTTCCCCAATAACCTTAATTCATCTTATAGCAATGAGTACAAAAATGATGATGATAATAAAATATGTCTGAAACAAACAAATAAAAAATCCTAACACGCACTGTTATTATTTCATTTCTAATTCCATTTACTGTTCTATCAATATTTAATGCAACAGTGTTCCTTACCTCTGACAGGTAATGGTTCAATTAGGAGAATTCACTAATGTTTAATTAAAAAATACTTTAAAAGTTTATTTTAATGTTTCACCACTTTTCAAATGTTATATATAAATGTTTATATGTTATCCATATAAAAAGGAAGAGGGTGATCACAAATATTTCATAATAATATTGTAAACTGTGTAAAATCTTAAGGCTGCACTGTAAAATAATAATAATTTAATAAAATACTTTTAGTGTTTGTAGAAACAAGTCAAACTTCAACTGAGTTAAGAGAAGGAATTAGACATTTTTCACCTTCAGAGAACTATGGACATGGACATTCATGGAAATACATGCGATACAATTAAGACTGACATCCCTATACCAACTGTAACAGCATCACTCAAACCTTTAAAAATGTACAGCCATGAAGACAACACTAAAGCAGTGTGGCTTTTACCATGGCTGACATAAGATTCATATTTTGAGGTGTGTCAATATTCTGTCTAATGTGATGCAGTTATTAGTTCAGTAAGTAGTTCTAATATTTAGAAAAAATAAAACTGTAAAATGAAAATCAATCTGGTGCTGTTTAAATTATCAGAAAACAGTGTTAAAACAAGGCAGAGACAGCAGACCTCCGCCTTGATTTTTCATTCACATGTGACATGATGGACCCATAGGTGTCCCATAGGTGTTGACCCATCTGATGTCTGAAGGTGAGATGATGTGAATGGAAAAAAACACCACATTCTATCTTGTCTGAATCCTATAGGTGTTGACCTTTAGTACACTGTGATAGATAATGGGTTACGGAAGAACCCATTAGATATTGAGCAATGAATGTCAAAGGTCAAGGTCACATTATTCCTGAAAGTGTCATCAAAATCAGTTTAGAAATTTTTTCGTAATTCTGCTGACAAACAGACAGACAGACCCAAATTGAATACCTCCTTGGCGGAGGTAATAATAATGAAAATAAGATTAATGGACATTAATAAATAAATTTATTTGGGAAGAAAGAAGAGGGGACACCATCCTTGCAAGTGTAACAGTCAATGAGGTACTAAAATAAATAGATAAATTAAACCAAGAGGTGGATGTGGTTCAATTGTGGTTCAGTCCAATGACCAAAGAGTTTGAGTCCTTGCTTCCTTTTTAATAAAAATATAATAAGGAAGTAAACATGTAATAATTTAAGATTTAAAATATGTAAAATAACAGTTTGTAGAGCAGGCTGTCAATGATCAAAGGGTGAGCACACTGGAAAAAATATGTAGGTTTACTACAAGGTTTACTTTTTAAAAAAACCTAGTACACCTTTTAAGTAAAATTAACATGACACATTTTCAAGTAAAATCTACTTGCATTTATTCATGGATTTAACTAGTAACACCCAAGTAAAGTCTAGTCCAGAAAATAAAACTAACCTTAGAAAAGTATTTTAGTATTCTACAATTTACAGATTATTAATATGGTTATTGAATTTTGCTTTCTACTTACATTCTGACTGATTCAAATTAAAACATCTGATTTAAGGTTAATGGATTTTTGATTATTTATTTATTTATTTATATTAAACAGTGACATTTTGGTAGAACTCTCCAGTCCCACTGCACCACCTGTTTGAAAGACAACAATTGTATTAACATACACAGTGTAATATGTGCATGAACCAGCATAGAGTGGATGACAGGAGCAGCACAGAGCGTTCAGTCATGGTGTCAAACTGAAATATTCTTTCCACCCACTTCACTCAAATACTGTCGTCTATAGGCAGAACAGGAGGCACTAAACTGACACAGAACAACAACCGTAAACTATGTGACTCGGCACAAACTGTCCCTGCAAACAAGGTTCATGGGGGGAGTCAAAATTTTGTATTTCTAGGTTTATGTACAATGACTGAAACATTTGAATATTGGGTAAAAATACATAATACTACTTACTCTTCAGACACAGTTTATTCATTACACAAATTATATATTTAATTTTACTTGAATGAGTCCAGTTGTCACTGATATTTACAATTATATATATATTTTTTTACATTTAACCTAATAAATATTACTACACAAAAAAAATCAGTGCACTTCCAATCCTAACTCGGACCTTTTATAATCAAGGTTAAATTTACATGTTTAAAATGTTGTAATATACATAGATTTTTTTTCCACAGTATGTGTATTTTTACCATGTTAATAAGTAACATCCATGCAGTGACATATAGGCCTTGCTGTCGTTTGTGTGTCTACATGAGCTACAGTTAGAACATTAATAAGACTGAAGTGAATCTGCTTTGGTACAGTGAATGGATCGCTGCCATGGCAACAATGTGTGTGTATGTAACAGGGAGGGGTGGGGTGTTGGTAAGTAAAAGATCAGTGCAATGTGAGCCATGTGGAAGAGCAGTGGTGGATGTGCAGGATGTCAAAAGTCAGAGTTCATTAAGTGCTTCGGTTAAATATAGACTGAACCCAAATGATGTTTTGTATATTATAAATACAAATGGAGTTTGCAAGTATTTATTATATACTCTGCTACCAAAAATATGCAGTGCATATCCCAAATATGCACTGATTACTTTTCTGTGAATATGTTTAATTTTATCCCAAAAATCACTCCATACTAATGTAGTAGGACATAACTCATACAAGTTTAGCCTGGGGCTCTTTCGTCACATTTTTAGATGACTTCTGCTTTATATAATTCAGCATGAGCCAAAATAATCAGAGATATATTTGGACACAAGTGCTGCAGGTGAAGTCTGCTTTATTTTTAGCTCAAAAGACCAGCACATCAGGACGACTAATCTCTGTGATGCATTCTGGATCTGCTTCCAGTCATAGCAGGATGCTGTTGGCACTATGCACTGGATAAATATTAGATAACTGTGATTAACTTGGCAGATGCTTAATTGAAATGAATCATTTTAACCACCTGGTGTGTCATATATAAGAATGTATGCCTTTTTGTGAAGCTATTCATTGAGTGTTTCTCTTTAAGTAGGTGAAGTAAAATACAGATGACAGTTTTTGAAGTTGTTCTTTTCTCTTTCAAGTCTCTTCACCTTTTTTTCCCACCTCTGCCACAGTTAAAAAATGTAAACTGCATTTGGTTGATCTATTTACATGCAATAAGTCGTGTAATAATCTTCTGTTCTGCACAACAATGCTATATATATATATATATATATATATATATATATATATATATATATATATATATATATATATATATATATATATATATATATATATATATATAACCCTATATATATATATATATATATATATAACCCTATATATATATATATATACCGTAAATTCCGGACTATAAGCCGCTACTTTTTTCCCAAACTTTCAACCTTGCGGCTTTTTCAGTGATGCGGCCAATTTATGTAATTTTCCTAACGGCCGCCAGAGGCGCTCGAGTAGAAAAGGTAAGATTTAGACCGGTGGAATATATGCGTCGAGGAAGACTGAATGAAAAAGGAGGGGCGGAACAAACGCGGGGTGACGGGTTTCAGTGGGACCGGTAAAAGGTGACGGACAGGTGTACAGGGGGTAAAAAGTTGCTTAAAGAAAAACCCGCGGCGGTGTGTGAGAGAAGACAGAGGCTCGACCAGACCCTGTGGATTATTTTTGCACGTTGGCACGGAACTCTCTGCCATAGATTAAAGTTATCGCTGACTCTGCGATAGATGAGGCGAGGCGGCGACCAGCCACCTGTTTGTGGACGCGGCGGACAATAGTGGATATATTTTTCCCTCCCTTACCTTTGGAAATATACATTTTTTTTCCTTTGGATTACTTTCAACGGGACCCGGACTCTGCAGGTCTGCATCAAACCTTAAGTATCATTTTCCGTTCATTTTGCCGGCTGTGATTTTTGGACTGTGGACTTTAACCCTTGTGCGGTCCTTCGGGTCAAAGAGATCCGGTGGTTCACAAATGTACCTTTTTATACGTACTGTAGGATGCCATTGCTTACTACTGAAAACAGTAATATATCCTTGGGGGGTGGGGTGATGAGTCTATGGAACTGAACTTTGGAATCTGGGTTTTTAAGACCCGATTGTAGGACACAGCCAGTGTGCCTTTTACGAAGGACCGCACAAGGGTTAATGAAGGACATTTAGTTTCATTCGCGGGACTTGAAGTCGGGTTTGGGTTAATTTTGTGTTTGTGTTACATGTTTTAATGTGGGCACATGCGGCGTATATACAGGTGCGGCTTGTGTATGTACAAAATCGGTTTTCCTCTTAGAATGAGGTGGGTGCGGCTAATAATCAGGTGCGCTCTATAGTCTGGAAATTACGGTATATATATATATATATAGATATATATATATATATTAAATAGTCATCAATATATAAATGCACTATTACGTGCATATAGACGTGGTTCATATATTATACATACTATTTACATAAATATGTGTACGCAAGGCTAATTTATTTGTATAGCACATCTTGTGTACAGGACCATTCAAGGTGCTTTACATAAAACATATAAGAAAATTAAAATGCATTAAAAGAGAATTAAAATAAAAGACATAAAAATATTTTGGTGTTGGGGTTAACACGTTCAATGCCCCGTTGACAAATGTAATGTATAAATGTATCTGCGGGTTGGATAGCTCTGGTAACCAAATGATTTTGCTGCTGGTTAACCCTGCTCTTAGTGGTACAAGTGTCTTTTAAAAGTGTGTTTTAATGTCTGTGTTTTTTTTTATTTTTAATGTTTTTATTATTTATCCCTATCTTCTTTTTTTTATTACGTGGGTGCATATGTTTGTCTTTTTGTATCTGGACCTTGAGTCTGATGATGTGGGGTGATGTGGTCCAGTTTCCTGGTACTGGTCAGGACTCATATATATATATTTTTCTACTTAATACGTTTTTATTTTATTTATTTATGTATTTGTTTTACTCATTGATATTTATTTTTATGTATTTTTTTTCTCATTTTTTTTTACAAATTTGTCTTTATTTATTTATTCACTCATTTATTTATTTATATATATATATATATATATTTTATTTTATTTTTTTTTTGTTTTAAAGTATTTTATTTATTTCAGCTACAAGAAAGATGACACTGAAACGTATGTTCTGTGTCGACCACAAATTTGTTATATTGTCCTGAGTATTTTTATACATATATTCTAGGGTTAAAAATTGTCCACAGTAAATGTTACCTAAACAGCCTAATGGTCGTCTATGTACACAAAGGGAAACATGGGAACGATTACATAACATGAGTTGAATGCAGTGTTTCTTTACCTTTGGCAAATGGAGAACAGGTCAAGGACACAGAAAAGCTTTGTCGTTAACCCATAAAGACCCAGTTCTACTCTTGTGAAATCTCTCAAATTAATTTTTGCTCTGTTTTTTTCTGATGTACATTATCACCATTTATTCTAATATTATGTTTTATATTTAGCATTTTTAAGCATAAATCAGGTATTGTGCCATTTTTAATTTATTGATCATGTAGATATTTATTAAAGCTCAGATTAAAGGTGAAGGTTATTATATCAAAAACTGATAAAACTAAAGAAATGTAATTTTTTTCAATTTTAGCTAAATATATTATTAATTGACCATAAACCAAGTTTGTCCATTCACTGTCATTGATCAAACTCAGTTTTGAATCAATGTTGGGGAGGATTACTGTTTCCATGGTGACGATAGAGCCTCTGAACGCCCAAATGGGTCATATCTGATGACCACGAAGAACTGAATTTTACACAAATGATATACATGTATTGATAGGTTTATTGGATCAACATGTATTAAACAGTTAAACATGTACGTTAAAAATGGAAATTTTATATTTTAAACATAAATTTAACAAAAAATAGAAAATTCCAAAGCACTCTCTTATAAGTGAAAATTTTTATTAAATTGGCTTGGTTATAAAATCCTGTAAAAAAACAAAAACAAAAAAAAAACGCGTTTCGTCATCAAAGCCTTCATCAGGGAGTTAAACATAACATAAAGCAGGAAGAGGTTTTTTTTTTTTTTTTAAAAAGTGTCAACCAATCAAAAGCCTCCACATTGCAGCGCTAATCAGGTAAAAAGTGTCGTATAAAAAACTGTGTAAGATATAAAACCTCCACCAGGTGTCATCCTTAAAAAAGTCAAGAAGACATAACATAACATTTATTTTATGTCTTATGTCTATTTAGAGTTCATTTCAGCTATCAGCATAAAAGGACAGATGCTCTATGTGATTTTTCTAAATAGTGTGACAAATAAATAATATGAGATATTCAGATTCTGACATGAGCAAACACATGTGAGGTCACCATGGAAATGGCAGACAAACCAACATGGGACCCTTATTATGCAAGCTCAAATGTGACCCTTCTGGGACACACATGGACACGCTGGGTAAATGTTATGTATGTATTACTATCTATTATTATGTATTTCATGAACTTTGTATGCACCGTCTTAAAACCTTGTCAATATTCAATTAATCAGTCAATCAGATTGTATTAATATTGCAGAGAGAGAGAGAGAGAGAGAGAGAGAGAGAGAAACTATTAAAAAGCAGAACAGCTGGTGTTACTATAATTACCAATTGCTAGATCACCTTTATTGTCACTTTATTTATATTATATATATTTTTAGATGTGCTGTTTTAGATTATATAAATCTAAAACAGATTTTTAAATAGTTTTTTGTGTCTTAATGCCAAGAGCTGCTGGACAACAAAAATGACAATATGACAATAAAGATTCTTGATCAAATGTCATTAATAACTGCTAATACTACTATTAGTATCAACAGTGAATATACTACTAAAAACAAATACAATATTGTGTTTCCTTGTAAAATAGTTCAATATAGTAGTTTTCTTATCACAAAAAAATCAAGTACTGTTATGTGTTTGTTAACCCAGAAAATGCCGTTTATATCCATCTTCTCTGTAGTGCACATTGTACCATTATGTTTCTATATTAGCTCACAGTGGGCGATGCCGTTTGTGCCAGTGCAGGAGAGGTGAGAGAGGTTCTTGGCTCGTCACAATTTACAACCTCACCACTAGATATCATTAAATACCACAGAACATCTTCTCATTTCAGGATGATTTTGCTTAAAATGCTCAAAAACTACCTCTTTAACTAAAATTACAGCTGTTCTTTAACTGTTTGGAGTACAGATAAAAGGATGGGCTCTTTGGAAAGGTACGTTAGGACTAAAATATTCACTTTGTGATAATGTGTCGCAGACTCATTACTATCAGTAAAATATTTCCCGATGGAGCCGAATGTTAGTGAGTGGCCTCTGTAATTGAATCAAACACCACTATTTAAAGGGTTACATAGTAGTTGCAGTAGTAAATGGTAAATGGACTGCATTTATATAGCGCTTTTCCACCTTCATGGTGCTCAAAGCACTTTACATTAGCCTCTCATTCACCCATTCACTATGGTAAGTCCTACTGGGGGCCTAAGCCAGGGTTCAGTGTCTTGCCCAAGGACACTTCGACATGTGGACAGCCAGAGCCAGGACGCGAACCGCCAACCTCTCGGTCATTGGGCGACCCACTCTACCAACTGAGCCACAGCCGCCCTTAGTAGTAGTTGTAGTTGTAGTAGTGTAGTTGTAGTTGGTGTAGTAGTAGTAGTAATTGTTGTTGTAGTTGTTGTAGTAGTAGTTGGTGTAGTTGTAGTAGTTGTAGTAGTTGTAGTAGTAGTTGTAGTTGTAGTAGTAGTTGGTGTAGTAGTTGTAATAGTTGTAGTAGTAGTTGTTGTAGTTTGCATGACCAACAAACAAATGAGGAAATGTAGATGACTATAGTAAAAAAAGCTATTATAACTCATAATATCTTACTGACATCAGCTGTTTAATTCAAGCTCCACAGTCACTGGTTCATTTAATCAGGCGATAACTACACAGCTGTACCGGTTATTGCTTGACTAATTTTGCCCATAAATGTTCCTCTTGAGGTTCAGCACAGACATTAAAAACAGACACTTTCTGCACCCACTTCTCATTTCCACTTTACGCACTGATCACTGAAACCCTCACAGGCTTCATCAACATGATATCACCTTGACAACTCACATACTTATTAATAATCCCCTCAGGGAAATCTACTTGAAAACTAAATTCAATTCAATTCAATTAAAATTAGTAACTGGAACATTTGAAGAGCTAAATAATACATTTAATGATTTAGTAAGAAAAAAAAAAGCACTGTCAGCGCAGATTTCATATGTAATTACAAAATTATTACAATTTAATCACGTGATTTAAGTTTGATTGTATGACTTTAAAATGAGAGTATGTGATCCTTGTTTACTATAAAATATCACTTTATAATAGTTACGTTTGATAGTAATGCATGATGTCTGGACAATTTGACATTATACTAGCTTTAATTTGTTAAATAATCACAATGTCTTTATTTCTCTGTTAGGATGAGACCAACAAGGACAGTTAGAACCAAACTCTACTGGGAATCATCTGTGTCCAAAAAAAAAATCTTTAGCTCAGCTCGTCCAGTGTGGAAAGTTTTGTCTTGTTTTTTTAATGGATTTATTTCAAATATGAATGACTTATAAAAAAAAAGTAAAATAAAGAATAAAAAATGCAGCACAAAGAAATTTAGAAAAACAAACGCACTTAAAAAGTACGACACTTAAAATACGACACATAAATAATACATATTCGAAAAGGAGTGAGAATAAGCATAGCTTGTGAACTCCCACCCCTTCGCCTTAAAAATGTATTACAATAATAATCTTCCAAGTCCATACATATTTAAACACACATTCATACATATGCATACATATATACATACATGTACACATACATACATACATATATATATATATATATATATATATATATATATATATATATACCTACAAACGCAGATATACTTACACCTATACATACCTTATACTTTTCCATCCTCTATATATAGTTTTATATTGCATTCATTTAAATTCTGTTTCAATAAAAGGATTAATCTGTGTTTTGTTATTAACCCAATTTCGTAGTTGTCATATCTTAAAATGCAGTGGCATCTTTGCCGCATTGCATTATGGGTATTGGGTAATTGTGTGGTGTTAATTAGGGTTGTTTTTAATGTGTTACTGTTAAAAGGGAAGGTAATGTAAAGTATTTTATTTGTCATTATACAGTACAATGTGTCCTCTGCATTTAATCCATCATTTCTTTGATGCTGTTGGGGCACCTGTAAGGAGCAGTGGGCACCCATGGGCGGCAACCGAACACCCATCTCTAGCTGTAGAGCCAGGCTAATGGTCAGTATCACCTGGCTGGAGGAGTTTACCCTAACAAACAGGAGGAAAACTGAAGCACCCAGAGGAAACCCATCCAGGAATAGAACCCTGGTTTTCTTGCTGTAAGGCAAGAGCGCTAACTGCTCAGCCACTGTGCCACCAATAAAAAATAAACTAAAAAATGTTAGTTTATATGTGTTTAATTATCATTATTTGCTCTTTTGTGTTGGTAGACACAACAATGCTTTTCCTGATATGGTGAAAAATTAATAAAAATATATACAAATAAATGTAGAAAAATTATAATAACTGCAGGACCGCGATGTGACTATTCCGCACACGTACATTGCGACATTGATGCTCCAACAATATATTGTGCCGCTCTAACAGGAAGGGTTTGAGCTTTTCCTCCAGCTTAATGGGGACAAAACAGAAGTGATTGTTTTTGGCCCCAAAAAAGAAAGGTCAGAGGTCAGTGCTCACCTTGAGTCCATGTCACTAAACCCCACAAACCAAGCCAGAAATCTGGGTGTAATTATTGACTCGGACCTGAAATTTAACAAACATTTAAAAGCCATTACCAAATCTGCCTATTACCACCTAAAGAACATTGCTAAAATCAAGGGTCTTCTGTCCAAACCAGACAGAAAAATTCATTCATTCATTCATTTTCAGTAAGTTAGATTATTGCAATGGTGTCTTCACTGGTCTAAACAAAAAATCAATCAGACAGCTACAGCTGATCCAAAACACTGCTGCCAGAGTCCTGACCAGTACCAGGAAACTGGACCACATCACACCCGTCTTCAAATCCTTACATTGGCTTCCTGCGGGTCAAAGGATAGAATTCAAAATCTTACTCCTGGTCTTTAAAGCACTAAACGGCCTTGGACCCAAATACATCCTAGACCTACTGGTTCCCTATGAAGCATCCAGAGCCCTGAGGTCATCAGGAACAGGTTTACTGTGTGTTACAAAGATAAGAACGAAACAAAGTGAGGCATCATTCAGTTACTCTGCTCCTCAACTGTGGAACAAACTACCTAGATACCTGAGGTCTGCTCAAACTGTCACTTCATTTAAATCAGGCCTGAAAACTTTATTGTTCACTGGAGCTTTTACTTAGATTATTATTTGCTTTAAATGTTCATTTTAATTTTTATTTTCTTCTGTTTTTTGTGTAAAGCACCTTGAATTGTCCTGTACATGAAATGTGCTATACAAATAAATTTGCCTTGCCTTGCCTTTAAAGAAATGGAGTCAAGATTTGATTTTCTGCAGTTGAATAATTCATTGTTCCTTCAGTAATGACCAGCTATTTTCAGAATCCTCTCTGAGTGCTGCCTAGTACTTCTCCCTGTTTGACTTAATGGCCACATGTTTGTAATTGTATAATAAGTCTGACGGTGAACAGTTCCAGGGAGACTTTCCTTCTCAAACTTGGCAAACACTGATAGGAAATTGATCAGATCCAATGAGTTGGGTGTATAAACGATGGTTTAGGAAGGTCGTCTATACTGTACTGTACACCCAGGGGGATATTTAGCAACAATGGGAGTGTTGCTGACGAAGGCTGGGAGAGCTGACGGAACGGTGTAAGCAGTGAGTCCAAGTGAGATATGGTCCTAAACTGTCTGGCCTTCCCCCAGAGGGCTTTGAGCGTCCTGCTACACATGCAGTGCTGTCCAAGGCTATTTACAGAGGTGACTTATGCAGGCTAGTGTAAGGTACACTGTGCCTCTGTAAGAAGACACTGCTGCTCTGACAAGCAGAGGAGTGCTGTGGTGAATACCGCGCTCGCTGAGAAGTCCTTTAGATTTATTTATCCACAAAACACAGACATTCTTACTTTTTCATCCTCACTCAGCATGATGGGATAGAATCTGACTCAACTGCTACGTTTTTTTTAAAATTCCAAATCATTATTAAATATTTTTTAGTATTATCTTTAATACTAAAAAATTTAGCATTATATGGCGCAGTGGTGCAGTGGTTAGCAGTCGTGCTTCACAGCAAGAAGGATCCAGGTTCAGTTCCCACACCAGACCTTTCTATGTGGAGTTTGCATGTTCTCCTCGTGTCTGAGTGGGTTTTCTCCAGGTTCCTCCCACCACCCAAACACATTAACAATTGGTTAATTAAATTGTCCATAGGTGTGAATGTGAGAGTGATTGTTTGTCTATATATGTTCAGCTATGAGATGAACTGGAGACTCATACAGGGTGTACCCCGTCTTCACCTATTGTAGCTGGATTAGGCCCCCAGTGAACCCTGTGACCCTAGTGAGGATAGAGCAGGTTCGAGTATGAGATTATCTTTAATAAAATACTTTGGAATTAAAGCAATGGTTTTGTTTGCATAGACATGTGGAATCCAAATAAAGGTTTCCATGGAAACTCTAGTTAATTCTAGTTACTCTAGTTAATTAGGCTTTAAGAACTGGAGGTACAGAGGGTTCTGATTGGACAGAATGGACATTTAACATCTGGATGTCTACTGGAAGGAAATGATCGTGTCCACTTCCTGTTTGGCATGTGTTTCAACTATCAACATGTTAAACCAGATACTACATGTGATGTTTGGATTTGTTTTTGTGATAACGAAGCAGCAGCTCGACTGAATCAACAAACTAATGCTCATCGCGACGAGACCAGAAGCATGTGCAGAAAAACAGGAATAATTTTAAAACGGAATTAACTGTTTACATGTTAGAGGAATTATCTAATTTAGAATTAAGATCAGAATAAACCAGTGACTTTATTTTGAATTAAGTTAATTCAGAATTATATTTTTTAGCTGGAATTAGGCGTTTACTGTACATGGTGATCTTAAGGAGGAATTAACATTTATTCTGAATTAAATTAAACGGGAATAAAAACACATGCAAACAGGGCTATTGATTAATTTGAGTGATTTTGAATGAGAGCATTTTAATTCTGGAATCAAGGCTGTTGATCTGTAAATGTTTCTACTGATTGGAATTAACTTTTATTCAGAATTAAACATGAATTAAAAACTCCCACATAAACAGGGCTAATGGTATCTACCAAAACAGGCTGACATACAATTGTATAATAGGAATTGATTTATTTGATTTTACTGTGAAACGCTGACCCATGTCTTCTGTTAATATTATTTAAGAAAGAAATGGTTGAGTTGAAGATCCCTCAACACACTGTCACACCACTAGTTCGATTATTTGGTCCGCACTAGCCAGTGAAATTGTTACTATGCTTATAAAGATTCCAATGTGGTCCACTTTCACACCAGCAAACGAACCAAAGTTGGTTCGATTGACGTTTCATTTATTTTCCGGTAGAAATAAGCGCAAATTTTGACCCAAAATGGAGCGACACATTCACACATTGGTACTTGCTCTGATAGTTGCTTATTATATTCTCTGTATTGGACATTTCTGGCAAAATATCCAATTTGCGAGTGAATCAAGGCTGCATCTGGAGAACAACGTGCTTATGCATTGGAGTCGCCGAAGACGCATAGCGCGTCATTTCAGGCTGAGGAGACTCGCTATTTACAGGAATGTGGTCATGCTGACTATGCGACGAAGAACAGGTAGTTTTAACCAAAGGTCTATGGTTTGGACCCGAGTTCTCATTCACACCAAAGGGACCGCACCAAATGCCAAGCTTTGGTGCGGGTTAGGGTTAGGATGTCAAGCGGACTGAGACCGCCTCTTTTTGGAGGTCTCGGTCCGCTTGATTTAGTGCGCACCTGAGTGGGATTGATGCTTTCACACCAAAGAAAACGAACTGAACCAAGAGCTTTTGGTTTGAATGGGTCGTTTACTGCGCACCAACTCATGTTGGTCTGAAAGCACCCTAAGACTTTCTGCTGATAAATGTAAAAAAATATTGGGAAAATGTCAAAGATCAAAGAAATTCTTGGCCCAGTTTAACTGTCTGTGTATTTTATCATTTCTGCCCCATTTGAATTGAATCTCATATTTTATTTCTCTGGAGATTCTACCTAGATGCTCTCATTGTTATGGTCTGTCTTTTGGGAGTTTTTCTGTTTATTTTATTATATTTTATTTTTGTATGTCTAATATAAAATTTGGAAATAAAAAAAAGGAAAATAAATCTATCCACTGTTACACTTATTTTGCACCAAACACTGCTGCATATTTACTTTGGCTGAAAACACACTGATTTTACCGTATGAGTGCATGTTTTTTTATTTTTAATTGTTTTTGGTACATTTAACATCACAAACGTACCAGAAAACAGCGTACAATTCATACATGTTATAATCCACTGGGTCCACATGAAACCGTTTTGTTTCACTGTCGGGTCATTGTTCCATTTTACATGAAATAAAAAAACAAACTGCTGTTCCAGGCTGTAAAACACTATAAATAATATTCCACCTTGGTCATTACTGCACCAATATCCATACCCTCAGTTCGTGCTATTGCACTGAAAAATATTTTTCCATCAGCGCCAGTGGAATTAGCAACTGATAAATAACCATTACTGCTGCAGTTATTTTAACCAGGAGTGAAAAAAGAAGAAATGTTAAGATGTTCAGCGTTTCATGTCCAGATGTTAGTTCTGGAAAATTAGTCTGAAATTTTGATGGTATTTGTATCTTTACACTTATATAAACTGATTATCAATATGTGTGTGTGTGTGGTAAGAGAAAAATAAATTATAAGCATGTAAACATGTACACAAACATTTATATAATCATTAAAATACAACTCTAAATAGTCTATCATAAAATAAAATTAATTAATAAAAAAATTACTAATTAAAAAATAAATTAAACTATAAAGTAAATAAATATATGAGAAAAAAGAACAAAATTGAGCCGCACCTCCCCACCCTAGCTCATCCATACCAGTACAAACTAAAAAGCACTCTGAGAGCGCAGACCTCCGCCAAGGTAGACCCCCCCCTCACCCCCACCCCCCCAGATCACCACCAACATCCAATCATTTCCACATCTCCCCATTACCAACCTAACCTGTAAATTACATCAAAATCTGATCCATAGCTTTTTGATTTATCTTGATAACTAACAGACAGACAACATAACCTGGTAATGTTTACTTGTTTATAAAGTACAACAATAGGCACAGATTCAATCAGGCAGTACCTCCAAGTTTGTAAAATAATAAATAAAGGGTTGCCATTCATGAAAGAACATCCTGTTAATGTGAATTTTAATTTTAAAATTGTAGTTTTATATCGAACATGGTGTCTTTAAACCACCAGGACATTTAACTGACTTCTAATAGAACGCTAACAAACATCCTACTAGTAAAGACGTGGAAGTTATAATATACTTCTGTGGAGAATTTAGTGTCAGTATAAGAACAGGAATGACAAATATAACTATCAATGGACAAGCTGGCAAATGTACTGTGGACGTAATAGTAAAGTGGCTCAGTCCAAAAACCACCTTTCAATCACAAACCTGTGTTAGCTGTGATCAGATGGTTAATATTGTCTATCTGGGAAAAAAAAAATTAAATAAAAATCAAACAGCATCCTGGAATCTCAAACTGGAGCCAGATTCTCTCTTCCTACTGTGAACCTTCCCCCACATGGACCACAGAACCATCCAGTGTCATGCTTTGGCGGTGACCCACCTCCAAAGCCAGCTCCTCTATCTGAAACTGCTTCATGGCACTGCGGTTCCCCTGCACATTTTTATGGTAGTAGATCACCATCACGTCATATTTCTTCATGATGGACTTGTAGTTTTTGGCGTGGAGGTCATGGACGCGGTCTCTGCCGTCATACTCGGGGATTTCCAAACCCATCTCCCCCCAGGCCAGGGCCCCCAAGGTGAGGAAGACCCCCAAAAACACCCAGCCCCACTTCATGGCAGTTGGTGGGCACAAGAACGCCTCTTCTCAGGATTGTTAACAGTGGGTTAGAAGCCAAGGATTACACTCGGTCGATTGAATGTTGTTCCTAAAGTTGGTATCAAGCAGGGAGAGTTAGGAACAGGGTCCGCTTCCTGTCCCCACCGGCGAGAGAAGAGCAGATCTGTCAGTGATACCCACTTTTAAAAAAGGGTTGCACGTGGGACTGCTGACACGCCAGGAAGGGACAGCCCTTTTTTTTGGGAGGGGGGGGGTACATTGGTATGTCAGTGGGCACACACTGTAAAAAATTTACTCAGAAATTTACAGTACGTTACTGGTTTAAAAAAAAAAAAAAGTTGACAGTAAAAGTCTGTAGAGGTAGAAGTAACTAAGTAGAAGTACTTCCTTTACTGTACTTTTTAGGTATCTGTACTTTACTTGAGTATTAATTTTCCTGGAAACTTTTTACTTTTACGCCCTACATTTTTGCATAAATATCTGTACTTTATACTATTTACATTTACAGAAAATTTTGTACTTTATACTCTATATTCTCAGAATAGACTCATTATTTTTTCAAGCTACATCAAAAATAATGAAAAATAAATCATAAATCACTAATGCAGAAATTGTGACTTACTATATCATAATTTTTACTTTTTATCTCATAAATTACATTTTTTGAAAAGTCTCCTAATTATGCTTTTTTCTAAAAAATATGTTATTTATGACTTATTTCCTAAATGTCCTGTCCATACCCACAAACCTAAGTACCCACTTAAACACATAATCTACACATTCACTCACTTTAAAGGTTTTATTTTTGACATTTCTGTGGTTTTTAAATAAGTATTGTTTCATCCATAGAAAAAAATATGCAGTTTTACTTTATTACAATTAGAAGTTGTACTTTTTACTTCAGTAAATGAGTTGAATCAGCACTTCTACTTTTACCAGAGTATTTCTACACACCAGTAGCTGTATAGAATGTGAGTACTTTGAACACCTCTGAGAATTACAGTCATATTATGTAACTCGGAATGATAGGAAATTGTTGGAAAACAAAACAGTAACTGACTGTAATTATTTTATAAGATGTAACAGTTTTTTACAGTTACTTAAAAAAGAAACTGTAAATTTTTTTTTTCTTAACAATATGTTTATTAGTGTTTATTAGTGTTATGTACAAATAGATAACATTTAAAAAACAAAACCCACACACACTTGCTTAAAAAAAATTCCACTAAGATTAAAATGAAAAAAAAAAAAAAAAAAAACGCACAAAAAAACCCAGGGGTGTACAAAGGCATATGTTCACTACTGCATAACACTGATACAGAAAAATAAATTATAGCAATTATAGCTTCTTTTTTAACTTTATTTTTGTCTCAGTAAAACAAATGACACCAAAACACACACACACACACACACACACACACACACACACAAACAAACAATACACAGTCTGGATAGAAATATGATTATGTGATAAATAATGTCCAATGCACAATTATAGCTTTTAATAGACAACTAAAGCTTTATATATATATATATATATATATATATATATATACTGTATATCTCATCAGGCAGTTTTATTAACTTTCACAGACCACCTATAGCACCCATACAGACCAAAGTGAAATATTTATTTGACCAGATAAATGACAACATAACAGGTTTTTAACATATATAGATTTTTTTAAATACAAAGTAGTGTATTGAGGTGAGTCATGTGACAATAGTAACTCTCATAAAACATGAATTGACAGGAACTTACCATGGTTTGACTGTAAATTTACACCTGTGAACTGTACTCACAGGTGGCAAACATAAGGGTTGAAGGTCTAATCTGGATGAATAACAATGAAAACATTGATGGTGTAAAAATTATTTTAATTTTAGGGTCTACATACATAATAATTAGATCTCAATAGGGTCAGAGCAGTAAAATATTATCATAATTAGCGATAATAATTAATGAAAACTGAAGATTTTAATGTAAAAAAAAAACTCAAATGACATGAAAATCTTTTTTATTAACAAACCATCCTTTTACAAAAACCTGAATAAATACATGAACTAATATGAACCAGCTGATATATCTGAAGAGTAGAGAGTGTGATTTTACAAATATTCTGCCTATTAATAAATGTTTTGTATATTTATAATTGAAATGTCAGTTGTGAGGCAAAATGTTGTTAGAAATACACTTGTTATTCTTAAGACGTGTCAAGTTGTTGATGTTCTTCACATTTTGAAGGAAACATTAGACACGTAAACATTATCATACTTTGTAATATAATTTGACTCTTTTCACTGTTATTATTTTTATTTTATTATTCTGGCCCTTTTCAGATCATATTGACCTGAACTAAAATGAGTTTGACACCCATGCTCTATCAATCAATCAATCAAACTTTATTTATATAGCATACAGCATATATGGCTGAAATGTAAGGACCCTGGCAGAGAGGGGGGGGTCGCCCTCCCTGTGACGCACCTCCAGAACTGATCCACCTGTGGGGGGGGCACCCACCACAGAGCCGGGCCGGATCTAGCTCTGCCCACTTGGAGGGGCATGTGGTTTGGCAGGAGGGGCATGAACTGGGGGGTGTCAAATCCCACCCAAACCCTTAAAAGCACAGAAAACAATGCTAACTGTGCCGTCATCAGTTAATAAATCCATATCTATATCAATTTGATTTGTATTATAGGTTTTATATTGGATTTGGATGCCATGCCTGGCACTACCCTCTGCATTTACCCGGGCTTGGGACTGGCACAAATGCGACACTGGCTTGTGTCCCATTTGTGGCTGCATGACTCTTTTTTTTTGGTTTTGTTTGGTTTTTTGTTTGGTTTATTTTATGTTTTTGTAGTTTTGTTTTTTTTCTTTTTTCCTATTTTGTGTATTCCTTTGTCATTCATTTATTGACATTTATAGGAACTTTTAGGAATTTTGTTATTATTTTTGTCTAATTGTTTTTACTTTTTATCCTTTCATGTATTTCTTTGTCATTTCTTTAGTTACAGTCTGTTTGTGTTGTTGTTCATAGCTTATTTCTATCACTTTAGGATCAGCCATCTGTTTTTCTGTGCAAACACCCTAACAAATGTATCCATGTTTAGGCCTTTTGTTATAGCCTTCTCTTGAGCCAGAATAACTAAATCTCTTTTTCTCTTGTGAAGCATAGTGTGGCGAAAGGGGGTAAGGACCAGAGGTGGTCAAAGTACTCACATTCTGTACTTAAGTAGAAGTATAGCTACTTGTGTGAAAAAATACTCTGATAAAAGTAGAAGTACTAATTCAACTCGTCTACTTAAGTAAAAGTAAAAAAGTACAACTTTTGAATTGTAATAAAGTAAATTTGAATTGTAAAAAGTAAAATTATTTTTTTTGTCATGAACACAACAATACTTATTTAACCAGTAAAAATACCCCAAAAGTACTTAAAATGAATATTTTAAAAGTGAGTTAGAAAATGTGTTTTGTGGATATGGGCAGAAAATTGAGGGGGGGGGGGGGCACAATTGAGATAAAAAGTCATCATGACATTTTTAAAAAGTTATAGAAATATGACATTTAAACAAAAAATGCATTATTTTAAGAGAAAAAGTCTGAATTTTAGATAAAATGTTAAAATTGTGAAATTAAAAGTAAAAAAAATTACGAGATAAAAAATTCCAAATTGTGAGATAATAGTCATATAACTTGTTACGTCCCCAATTTTCATAGGGGGTGAGGGGAGTAACACGGATATGGGAAGTCAAGGAAAAACAGACTGATACGTGGTCAAAGCAAAAGAGTCCTTTTATTACCCAAACAAATGATAAACAAACTGAGGAAAAGGACTCAACTCACAGCGAGCTCCCCACACCGAGAGCCGTTCAGCCAGGTAGCCAGACAGAAGGCAACACCAGTCCTTGGCAAACCAGCCACACACATCCTCACACCAAGGCCCACAGGGCCGAACTGCAGCTCTCTCCAGGCTTATATGCTTGCATGCACCTCACGGCCACGCCCACTCATTATTGGCCACAGGTGAGGGCAATGAGTGGTGAGGCAGGACCTGGAGAGAGACAGCAGGGCAAAACACACACACAGATACACACCGAGGCCACAGGGCCGTAACATAACTATTAACCACAGTTTCCGTCCTCCACTGATTTTCCATCTGAAGCCACTTATTTTTCATACTGTCACGCCCGTTTTGTTTAAAAAAGTAACAAGTCTATTCTGAGAATGTAAAGAGTATAAAGTACAGATATTTATGCAAAAATGTAGGGAGTAAAAGTAAAAAGTTGCCAGAAAAATAAATACTCAAGTAAAGTAAAGATACCTAAAATATCTACTTAAGTACAGTAATGAAGTTCTTTTACTTAGTTACTTCACACCTCTGGTAAGGACAGAAAGAGGTCTCGCATGAAGCAGAGGATATCCCAATCATAATGGATGCCACATACATGCGATGGAGCTGAGGAAAGCCTTCATTGTGCCCTTGTAGATATTGGCAAATGACGGCGGCTATGGTGCTTGTGCAACTAAACTGGGGCTGTGGGGCACAGGGGTTACAGCCTGTAGCGAGTGGGGAAGGAATGCCATCACCCGACGGTGACGAGTGGCTGCTGGGTAGTGAGTGAATGTGTCACTACTGCTGCAGGAGGAGCGGGCTGAGCGGTGGGAACGGAAGATCGGAGCTTCTGTTGCCAATACCGTAGCATTGTCACAAGTACTAGTGTTAGCTTTAGCTTTAGCAACCAGAAATCTGCGCACCGTGATTGGTAGAGGAGAGATAAGTGAATGAGTGAATGAGTACTGCAGTGAATGAGTACAGTGTGACTGTCTCTATGATGGTCAGGTCAAACTGGTGTGAGAAAGTGACAGAACTGAAGCCAAGCGAGTCTGAGAGAGGCCACTCCCTCCCTTTGCATCTACCAATCAGAAGAGATTCAGGAGAGAACAGCGCGAATATCTTTGGCTGCTGTATGTAAAGCATGTGGGATTTTTCCTTGTCATCGCGTTTGGTAGGTTTGATAGGGGCAGGCGCGGCATCGAGTTTGGGGGGGCAGGTGCAAAATTTAGGGGGGCATTGCCCCCCCTTGCCTATGCCTAGATCCGGGCCCGCCACAGAGGGGTGTATTGTGATAAGAGCCCAAAACACCCCCATGAGGTTGTGACGCACAACTGAAGATGTGTCGTAGGGAGGGAGCCCCTCACCCACTGACATCGTCCACCCCACCCAGGACTGCACTAACATATACAGCTGAAGAGCCAAAGTAAGTAGGGAGGAAAATCACAGATCCTAGCAGGAATCCCATATAGCACTTTTCATACATGTCCATGTAAACGTTCTGCACTTATATAATTCTTTTCCACCTTCATGGTGCTCAAAGCACTTTACATTAGCTTCACATTCACCCATTCACACACACATTCACCAGTAGGTTTCTAAGGTCAGTCCTACTGGGGGCCTAAGTCAGGGTTCAGTGTCTTGCCCAAGGACACTTCGACGTGTGGACAGCCAGAGCCGGGATGTGAACCGCCAACCTCTCGGTCATTGGGTTAAAAAGAATAGAATAAATACATAAATAATAGCAATAAAATAAAAGTGAACACATAAAATGGCAGAAGAAATAACGTTAAGAGTAAAATTTAACTAAAAGCTAAGTTAAAAAGGTAAGTTTTCAGTTCACCCTTAAAAATATAAACACTGGCAGCGGACCTCAGATCCTCAGGTCGACTGTTCCATAGTTTGGGGAAATAAAAACTGAATGAGGCCTCAGCATGTGTTCTAGTGGTAACTCTGGGGACAATTAAAAGCTTATTACCCCAGGACGTGAGGGTCTGAGAGGGGCTCATATGTTAAAAGCAGTTCTGATAAATAAACAGGACCACAACCATTAAGACTGTTAAAAACTAATAAAAGCATTTTAAAATGAAGAGAGCCAGTGCAGTGATATCCCACAATGCATTGCACATTACATTATTGCACTGTAAATCTGAATATACAGTAATGGCCTGTAAGATGTTACTGTAAAATTACAACCATTTCTTACAGTGCATCACTGATCCCTCTCATCCCAGGACCCTTAAAAACCATGGGTGGGGGGGTGGACTGGGATATTTAGGGTGAAGGAAGGAGAGAGAGGGAGAGAGAAGGGGGGGGGTCCTGTGCAGTGGTCAGTATAAAGTACAAGTGGGCGGTACTGTGGGAGGAGATACAGCTCCCCTCCCACAGCCACCTGTTTTCTGAGGCTGTGGTTATGAACAGGGGTCAGTGGTCGAGCAGAGTGAGACAGCAGCTCAGTGTCTTCGAGGACGGAAGGTGTAGATGAAGGTACGCTGAGAGATGGAGGAAATAAGAGCTCCAAACATGCCATTCCCATATTAAGTTTTGCACAGGAGTTGGAGTCCCGCTAAAAATAAGGCACTCTGCGGGACAACATTGTGGACAAGATGGCGTCCACTGACTCCACACAGAGGGTCAAGAGTGGAGACGAGCTCTGTGGGCACAGATGGTGGGAAGACACAGAGTCAACTGGACATTTGTTGTCTTCTGACTCCCTTCCAAACTATCACCCAGCAGGATTATGTACTGTGTTACACTCACAGTATTCTGATTTTCTATGCCCGAGTATGGATTTAATGGAGAATATATGAATAAATAAACAAATGAATGACTAAATAAATAAAGTTATTCTACAGTTGTTCTCTTGTATATTCATTAGTTTTGTTGTTATATCATTATTTATGTGTTCTGTTCTTAATAAACCTGATCTGCACTGACATGTTTATGTGTAAATCAACTGCTTGTTGTTATTAGACTGTAATTAACGAACTTCTTATATAAAAACTGTATTAAAAACATTTTACATGTTACATTTTTGGCTGTTATTGTCCATTTTGTTATTTTATTAATTTTTGGCTGTAACTGTTTTAAAGTCTCAGTGTTAAACAAAAACTGCATTAAAATAGTTGATTTCATAGTGTGCTGTTAGTTTTAAATACACGTTTCTTTGGTTTGAAGCTTAAACACATGTTGTCCAGCTGAGTGGATATTTTTGTAACTCCATAAAAGTAGGATCATTAAAAATATTTAAATCTCATTACTTTTTCCAGCCTAAAGAAGAATAAAAACAGGGGGAAAAAATCTTGACAAATGTTCTCATAATTCATGCATCAAAGGGTTAAAAGAAAATGTTGGTATGAGTAAATATACAATATTAAAAGGGTCATTTTTCTAAACTCATTTTTATTAGTCTTTAAGTACAGTGTTGGTGTATTTAGGACTTTAATAGTTTATAAGGTTTGAATCTGAACCCTCCACTGTTGTTTTGGACAAACAAAAACTTCATAGTGTTCTGATGTTGTGTTTGAAATACACGTTTCATCCTTTTCAGCCAAACCCATTAGTGTGTGTGTTCAGAAATATCCCTGAATCATTGAGAACACATAAATATATTGTTCAGTTTTTGTTCATGTTGGGCTGATGAGTTGGAGAGGAACCTCCTTCAGTTGGTCTGTGGAAGTCATTGATATCTGACTGTATTTATCTGGAAAAAATAAGATATTATATCACGGGTGGATCTATGGGGGGGTGGGGTCCACCCTGATTGACAGCTGTGCCCACCCAATCACAAGCTCAGAAACAGAATTCTAGACTCATTTCCATTGCCTCATCAAACTGAAATGTTGATCAATATCCTTAATATAGTTATTTATTTGTAAATGTCAATGGAAACAAATTATGTATATTTAATTATTTGTGTTTTGTTTTTTTTTTAATTCAGTCTTGGCCCCCTCGACTTCACTTATGCCCGTCTAAATATAGCTGTCTAGAGCCGCCACTGTATTATATTAAGGGTCAGAAAGACTTTTTTTTATAGAAAAATGTGGAAAAGTGCTGGAATATTCCAGAACTCAGGCTGAAAATGCCAGAAGTGGATTCCATACAGACTCTTGAGATCATTGCTGTGAACATATATTAGATATGTTACTTTTGTTATGTTTTTTTCTCCAAATAACTTGTATGTACCTGCTCTGGACTGTATAAATTTGAAAATGTTCAATTAAAAAAATGGAAAAAAAAAATTACATTTTCTTTGCTTCAAAGCTTAAACTACAATGGAGTATTAGGGCCACGTGTGAAATTTCGACTCAATATTTTTTCTTTACACGTGCCCCTACACTAATACTCTCTCGTATTAAACACATATTTTCCAGCTGAGTGGACATTTTTGTAACTCCATAAAAAATAGGTTCATTATAAAGATTTCAATCTCATTACTTTTTTCACGCCTAAGGAAGAATAAAAACAGGGAAAAAATATCGTCACTAAGTTTCTCATAATTCATTCATCAAAGGGTTAAAATATTACATCAAAAACCTCCACTCTATTCCATTACATTTTTATTCCCACCTGTTTCTGTGTTTCTTATTTTCTCTCATTTTATTTTATTTTCTTAGATTTTCCATTCAGACAAAAATATAAATTACTTAATTAATTAAAGAGGATTAAAATGTTATTTTTTTTAATGATTATAGTGACGCAATAATTTAGCAAGATGTTGTGAGTGTGCAGTGACTGTGTTTGCAGTGCAGTTTACATTCCTGGACTGAAAAAAAAAAAAAAAAAAATCTTGACTAAGGTTCTCATAATTCATTATTTTAATGTTCTTATATGTTTTATGTAAAGCACCTTGAATTGTCCTGTACATGAAATATGCTATACAAATACATTTGCCTTGCCTTACCAAAGGGATAAATAAATACATAAATAAATAAATACATAAACCATGTGTGTTTGGACAATTTATAGTTTTATAGAAAATATATAGTCTCTCTTGACAAAAGGTGACCTATACATTTCGTTTCCATTGTTTTTACAGAAAAGAAAATCTGGCATCTGTGTTTGCCAGAATAATCCTGTAAAAAACATCAAATTGTAAACATGTTTACAAGAGGTACGGCCCTGACAATATATGAAATCTGTGGGGAAATGTGTCTGAACATACACAGATGTAAACATGTTAGGGGTGTGATGAGACAGTTCATGAGATCGAGAAGGTCTAAATTATATGAATGGATAAGGGGCTTTTATTTAATTGAGTTTATAACTCTGTCAGTGTTAACTTTGAATAAACTTCTTCCTCTACATTTTTTTTTCTCTTTTTTTTTTTTGTCTGCATTTGTTCTCATTGTTTAACACCACAGAGAGGGTGTCAACATTGTTTGAGATCAATGCATTTTTTAGTCTTAGTCTTCCTCTACAAATTAAAACTAAAATAAAATGTTATGAAAGTTAAAATAAAATAAATACAATTATATATTTCTCCTTCTGTCAAAATCAAATCTGGCGCATGACAGTGGAAGTTGACGTCTGAATGTGTTGAGGTCCGTGCACCCCCGCCAGGTGCTTTTTCTCCGCGGCGGCGCGGGGCAACCATCTCCAGGCTTCCGTCACTTCCCGGACTCGTTGCACCTTCTCCCCTGGTGCATCAACCACATCGCCAGGGCAGGGACTGATGCTAAGGGTCAGCTGCGATGTGGGCAACCCACCGACCCATCTGGGAACACAGGAGTCTAATGCATACGTGACTCAGAGGGTCTCCCAGAAACCCCACGGTGGCCAGTGCGCGCCGGCTAAGGTGGGATCCCAGCCCTGTGGGGCCCGAGGACACGCGGGTAACAAAATAAGTGAACCATAATGAACCTGATGTCCAAAACCAGAGGGGGGGGGGATTCCCCAGCAAAAGGCACCCAGGTAATACCAATATTTACTGATGTCTTTCATGACCACTTGCTGGATAACAAATCTCGTGAGACACAATTTGAAGGCGACGAGACATCGCACCAAATTACATTCCGCGAGATCTTGTCACACCCCTAAATAATGTGTTTGAAAAGATTCTGAAAATGCACAAAAAATTTTAAGATGTGTTAAGAGAGATGTTAAAAAGTTATTATACAGTTATTAAAATTTATTTTTTTTAAATCCTGGAAACAGTGTGTCTGTGTAAAGAAGATATTTAAGCGTATATGGAGATGCAGATTTTTTTAAATGTTTAAAATAGTTTTAAAAATATGTTAAAAAAATCTATTTAAGAAACAATAAATACAAAAATTAATAAGATAAACGTGGGGGGGGCGGGTTCACAGCTGCTTTTGGGTTCTTTTAGGCGAGGGTCAGTGTCCCCTGCTTTATAAGATGAGGTAAAAGATGTAAATGTGGAATGAGAGAGAAATGGAGAGGAGAGACTGTATGAGATCATGCTAGCTATTAGTTTACAATGAGAAAGGGGAGAGGGTGACTATTAATAACAGTGTGTAATGTGATCAGCCATCTCCCCCTTACCAGCCAGTGGCTCAGACAGTGTATGTGCCTGTATGAGGAGGTGGGCTCTCTACTCCATGGGCAGACTGTCACCATAGTGTGAAGTTGCAGATGTAAACATATTCAGCTGCTGGTGTGAGGTGGTGAAAAAAAATATTGGGATTTACACTGTAGATAAATAAAGCCTCAGTGTGCAGATATTGAGTTAGTGAGCAGGCTGATGTTTCATAGTATTAATCTAAAAATATACAAGGCAGCAGTGATGGGCAGTAGCGTCGCTATTAGTTAAACTACATTTTACTGTAGCTTGACCGTAGCGTCTCTGATTTAGGAATCAAGCAGAGGTGGTCAAAGTACTCAGTCTGTACTTAAGTAGAAGTACAGCTACTCTGGTAAAAGTAAAAGTACTGATTCAACTCCTTTACTTAAGTAAAAATTTTAAAAAGTACAATCTTCTTAATTGTAATAAAGTATAAAAGTAAAAAGTAAAACTGCATTTTTTTCCATGAATGCAATAATAGTTATTTAACTAGGAAAAATCTGAAAAGTTTCAAAAGTATCTAAAGCCTGTAAAAGTGAGTTACTGTGTAGACAATGTTTTTGATCAAGTCTTTTGTGGGTATGGGCAAGAAATTTAGAAGAAAAAAAAAGAAGTCATCATGAGTTATAAGTATGAGATAAAAATACATAATATTAAGAGGAAAAAGTCAAAATTGTGAAATAAAACGTTAAAATGGTGAGATAAAAAGTAAAAATTATGGTATAAAAAGTAAAAATTGTGAGATGAAAACTCATATAATTATAATATATAAAATCACAGTTTCTCTCCTCCACTGATTTTCCCTCTGAAGTGACATCTTTTTCAAACTGTCACATCTGTTTAGTTTGAAAAAGTAACTACAGTAGTCTATTCAGAGGATGTAATGAGTATAAAATACAGATATTTATACAAAAATGTAGGGAGTAAAAATAAAAAGTTGCCAGAAAAATAAATACTTTAGTAAAGTACAGATACCTAAAAAATCTACTTAAGTACAGTAATGAAGTACTTTTACTTAGTTACTTTACACCTCTGGAATCAAGTAACTTTTCAGTAGTTACGTTATTTTTTTTGATCAAGTAGTGCCCACCTGAAGACCCCATCTTGTCCGAACTTAGACCTGGGCTTGACAGAATAATAGTTTTAGTGCCTTTTAATGTATTTTTGTACATAGTAGTGTAATTCTTGTGTGTTTTTGTGTAGTATTTTGTGCATTTTAATGTGTTTTTGTGCATTTTAGTGTAATTCTTGTGTGTTTTAGTGTAGTATTTTGTGCATTTTAATTTGTTTTTGTGCATTTTAGTGTAATTCTTGTGTGCTTTAGTGTAGTTTTTAGGGTGTTTTAATGTATTTTTTGTAAATTTTTAGTGTCATTTTTGTGCATTTTACTGTAACTTAACATCATTTTAAAATAAACAGACATATATACACACAGGAAATCATTTAGCATTTTGTTTTGTGAGTTGAAAGTTGTTTGGGGAGGAACTCAAACAGTGTCATAGTCTTTATCAGTTTAAAATTAAATATAAATGATATATCTTTACACAATACAGGGATGAGATGGGGTGTGAAGGTTCTCTTTTTTCTTTGATTAATGATTGTATATTTATGTTGTTCACAGTGGGTCATTTTGGGCCCATATTTTGTCATTGGGGTCAGGTCCTTTTCATTTTGGTTTATTTTTCTTTGTGTTTTCCTTTTCTTTTTCCACGAATAAATATTAATTGAGTATTTTTATTATTACCATATTTATTTCTGTTCATGGTTTTCATTTTATATATATTATGTATATATGTTTCAGATATACTTAATAAATGTAGTGTTCTTTTTCTTTTGGAGGAAGGGGATTGTCATGAGAACAGTTTATACAGTAAAAAGGGGTGTTTTTTTCCACCCACTCCTTTTGAACATGATTACATTGTTTTTTTTACTGTGTTTTCTTTTTCTTTTCCATTTCTTTATGTTCAAATATATCAAAATCAAATGCAGAGGTGTCCCAGGACGTATGCACAGGACTCTACATGACCATGTGACACCCTCTAACTGTTGCACCTCTGAGGTGAACAGCACCCTCCTCTGGCAGTTGCACTAATAAACTATAGGGGGTCCATCCTTCTCATCTCATTCATCTTCTGTCCCCATTTCAGAAGCTTTGTGAGTAATAACATCAGAACGTGTGTGTGCTGTTGCTACGGCGACTGAAAGGTTGACTCAAATAGCTTGTTTCATGAAATAACGACATGTGGAACTGAGGAGGAAAATACTGTATTAAACCAAATTAAGTCCAGGGGTTATTTAGCTCATCAAAAATACAGTGGAAAAGTGCAGGAAAGTTGGTACCTTGCTTTAAAAGCACATTGTTCAGTGCTGTAATACTACATTGTAAAAGCTTTTTGTCTTGACACTAATGAATGGATTGTGTAAAACATGTTATATGTCAACACGTCCTGCACCATGACAGAGGGTGAAACTGTGGCATGTCAAGATGAAGCATTAATGAGATCTAAATCGTCTGTCAAAGGGAGAAGGGGGGGGGTACATGAGGTGTAACGAGAGGAAATTAGGTGAGAGGGTGAGACGTAGTCAAGAGAGAGAAAAAGCGGTATGTAATTATGAAATATAATGGTAGAAAACAGGAAAATGTGTCTGTGTGACAGATAGGTATCATTTAATATGTGGAGTAAGTGCAGGGTAATTATAGTAAGTGAGGAGGGAAAGGGGGCTGTGCTTTAAGAGTCAGCAGAATAAAAAAAAAGAGCATGTACCACTGAAAATATAGAAAAATTACAGATATATGGTGAACACTTTAATAGAGGGATCAACAAACTTTGTTTTCATTTATCATTTCCTGCTTTAAATATAGCAAACAAATACAGATGTATGGCTTTTCTTATGATTCACTATCTATAAAATATACAATAAACACCCTCTGGAACCTCTTTGTCTTAATTGATATTAAGTAATATTTAAACATAATATAGCTAGTGTGTGTGTGTATAATCTTGTTTTCTGTTGTGCATTTCTAGTTTCTGTATCTCTGCCATGTTGAATCATGCATAAAATAAGAACATTACTGATGATGATTCATGCATCACAGTGATTCATCAATAATTCACTTTAATAAAAACACTATCATACATTCTATTCACCATCCAAGCAGCATCAGAAACTTGAGTCACTTTGTCTTCGTTGAAAGACACAAAGCAGATACTTTTAATCTGTTTTCTTAATCCTATGTAAATATTGTGTATATATATATATATATATATATATATATATATATATATATATATATATATATATATATATATATATATATATATATATATACTTATATATATATATATATATATATATATATATATATATATATATATATATATATATATATATATATATATATATATATATATATATATATATATATATATATATAATATAAACAAATCAATGACATTGATACAACAAAATGAAAAGGACGTGGTGCATCCGTTCATTTCAATGATGATGATGTTTTAATTTTTTATGTATATATTCATTCTTATGTATTTTTTTTAATCAACTGTCATTTTCATTGCAGCTTTATATATATATATATATATATATATATATATATATATATATATATATATATATATATATATATATATATATATATATATATATATATATATATAGTAAAGTATATATATATATATATATATATATATATATATATATATATATATATATACTTTACTTTTATATACTTTACTTTTATTTAGTAACTTCCACCTCTGTTCATCTTTAGGTTAAATATTTCTCTTGGAAGTGCAGAAGGAAGGTATGTATTTCATAATTTCCATGATTTTAACTCATGCATCTCTAAACATAATCTGTGTAAAAGAGGTTTCCAAGACAGAGTTTTTAAAAATGTAGATGAAGAGGGGTTTTTATTTCAACATATTCCCCATTGGTGATGAATAAGGTTGTATTTTAAAGGTACAACTTAAAACTTTCCAACTCTTGAATAGTACATAAGGGCAGTTTGAAATATTTGGTAACACTTAAAACGGAGTATACACTATGAAATGTTAGTTAAGCATTAACTTTATTTATCATTCATAAAGCATGTTTCTGACATAAATACTCATTGGTGTATGGTTTGTAAACACAGTCACAGTTACTCATTAATAAGCACATTGAATTAACAAATGCTGAATTAATCATTTATAAAGCATATGTGTGACATGAATAAACATTAGTATGTGGACTATAAGCACAGCCATGGATGTTTTACTGTTGTATTTTTCAGACAGGTACTAATTTTTTGTAATAGTAGTAGGTATTTTATACATGCTCACAAATTCCAAAATATAACAGTGACATATTTTCTGTCTTTATTTTTTGATACTGAAAAATATTGTATCTTTTACTTAAAAAATTTTTTTTACTTTTTTTTAGTCTGTTGTTTGTGAGTTTTTATTGAGCCATGTTTGTAAGACGTTGCAATAAAAATTACTGAAGATTTCTGAGTCTTCAAGCATTGCCAACCTTTCAAAAAAATGTCATTTGTAAATGCTTTACATGCCATAGATAGTGCACATTTAGATGAGCTCACACCATATATTTAATTAATGAGTAGTAAGTGCTTTATAATTACCTGAAATAATGAATTCCTGCACTAATAACTGTTTATAGGACATCTATTGGAAAAAGAATTTCTGAATAAGTATAAAATACCCACTAACATACTCATTATTAGTACATATCTGAAATATGCAACAGTAATACATTTATAACTGTGCTTCTAAACCATATACTAATGCAAATTCATGTCATAAATAAACTTTATAAATGATTAATTCAGTATTTGTTCATGCTTAACTAATACTTCATAGCATGTATTTTATTATTATAAAACATTACCAAGTCGTTTTTTCTTTCTCTCATTGTTGGTTCTTGTTCTTCTTCTAGAAGTTATTATTATTAGGGACCGAGCACGCAGGGTCGAGTCCCTATGCATTTGCACACTATGTGTGCAACGCATAGGGACTCGGCCCGCAGGGCCGAGTCCCTATTGTTATTCGTTCGTTTTTTATTCTTCGTTATTATTTTTCTCTCGACGCCTCTTTGACCTGTAATTTGACCCCCTAAACATGCTCGAAAACTCAGCTATCTCGGCACGCATCTCAAGTCTGGTGAAAAATTTGATAAAATGAAAAAAAATTTTCCCGACATCCCATAATTTTCGAACTAGCAACCAAAAAAGAGGAAAAATTGGAACGTTAATAACTTTTCAGAGGTTTGCCTTAAAGACACGAAAAAAACAGCAAAAGTTGCGGCCGACATTGCGTTAGGCAAAAAATACATTTAGAGCTAGCAGATCGTGACCGAAGGTCGCGATCTGCTAGCGTGAATGGAAACGCTCCAAAATTATCTCCTCATAGGGCGTTTATCGCAGAGACGTAAAAATGGTACCAAATTAAAGAGGAACTGGTGAATCCAAAAAGTTATATATAACTTTTTAAAAACTCGTGTAGTTTTTGCGTTCCGCGCCCTGAAGTTTGCGACCGCCGACACTCAAAATTAAAATTTGAGTTTCTCCCAACATGTGATATATCGTGACGATCAGGATACTGAACCGGTGTGAACTAGCGCAAAACATTTTAAATTTGACGCACGGTTTGGGAGATATCGCAATAGACATTTGCGTTTTTTCGACATTTTTTGGCAAAAACGCCTTTTCGGCTCTACGCCTCTTTAGACTGGTAGATGACCCCTTTAACATGCTCGTAATTAAATGAAATTTGGCAGGCCCGTCAGGGCCTGCCAAATTTCATTAAATATGAAGAAAAAATGTGATTCCATCCCATAATATTAATTTTATTGAGAAAGGAACGCACGGAAAATTCCGGAAAAATCACTAAAATGGCCCAAACAAGCCTTAGGAATGTCGCAGAAAGATGAGACGCACGCGCCAGCGTGCGTCTCATCCAGCCCGACATTTCATACGCTGATACCACCCATCTATCTTGGACAGGAAGTTCACAATCTGCCTTTCAAAGTAAAAGCTTCCAAATCTAAAACCTGAACCGCTTGGCCTAGAGACATGAAACCAACGCTAAAAGTTTCCTTGTAACCGTCCGAGAAATTCATATGCTGGTACTTATGGTCTATCTTCTACAGAAAGTTCGCAATCTGGACTTGTTTGGAAATCGTAAAAAATTTACTTCTCCAAAACCTTATGTCGCAGAGATGTAAAAATAGCACCAATGGATAGAGCTAACTGAGAAACATAAAAGTTGTAAAAATCATTTTTGTATCTCCTGTAGTGTTTTTTACTCAGGCCCGGTTAGTTGCGATAGCCGAAAATTTAAAAATAAAATTAAATATTCCCCAACATATGACATATTGTGAGAATCAGTGACATGAGCAGAAGTCGCCACACTAAGAATTTTTGAAATCAGATGTACGGTTTGGGAGATTGGGCAATTTTAGTTTCCTCTCCTGACTGCCAGATTTTCCCCAAAGTCAGAAAGAAATTCTAGGTGGCGGAATTAACCACGCCCCCTGCAACTCCTTATTTGGAACAAAGTTCTGTGAAGGTGCAGGAGAGGAGAAGCTTTGACTGAAACTTTGATGAAAATGGCAAAATATGAGAAACCATAAACAGCAAGTAAATGAAACTTTCCAGAAATGTAGTCATACTACCTAGGAACAATATAAACCAGGTTTGGAAGATCCAGCTAATTTAAAATTTAAATGAGACTCAGTAGTTTGGGGGGATGTCTGGTCTCAGCCTTCATTCACTCCCATGTTAATTTGGATCAAAGAAAATCTTATGTTCGCCTAATTTTAGTGTTTTTAAAACTGCCCAATCTCAGCCATTTTTGACCCTACAGGGGAAATGAATACATCTACTTGTTCCTCAAAGCCTCCTGCCACTCACAATCATTTTGGTTTTGAGCTAGCATTTACGGTTCTCTCACAAATGGCAGTAGTTCGGAGGTAAGATTAGGCTTGAAAGCCAGGGTTTAGGGGGAGAGGCTCTTTAGCAGCTTGCGTTCGTGTAGGAGGACAAAGGTGGGGGCCGTTACCAGGGCAACGGAGCAGCTTTCATTAACAGGTGCAGACAATGAAGAGAAGTTGAACAGACTGTGGGAGGAGCTTTAACATGATTGACAGGCAAATTCTCTCATACAGACACAGGGCACATACACAAACCTATATACACACATATACATGGAATGACCTACACACATGGCATATACATAATGTATGTCATGTACACAGAGTATGTGTATGTTTATATACACAGTGTATGTGACATATACTTTGCTCCTTTTTGCCCTCTCTCACTCTTCTTTTCTGCCCAGCAACAGCACACCCTCTAATACTGACAGCTGATTGGCTAATATGCTCCCACTCCTGTACACCTATACATGTGACAGACACTTTGCTCCTATTTCTTTCTCTCTCTGACTTTCTGCCTGGATACAGCCACACCCTCTAAAGCTGACAGCTGATTGGCTAACACTCTCACCCTGCTCTACACATACATGCAGTGCTGCGGCCACGCCCCTTTCCTGCCCATATTTGGCACAACTCTGTGTGAGTGGCTCCAGCACAGGAGCTGCTTTGACTGAAACTTTGATGAAAATGCCATATTATGGAGTATAATTTGCTCATTTTTAGATATGACGGTTATAACGGTTATATGGCATGGGACGAAATCCACGCGTAAAGTCGAGGTCCCGATCCAATGCTGCTTGCAGCTTTAATTATTATTATTATTATTATTATTATTATTATTATTATTATTATTATTATTATTATTATTATTATTATTATTATTATTATTATTATTATTATTATATTGTTATTATTATTATTAGTAGTAGTAGTAGTAGTTGTAGTAGTAGTAGTAGTAGTAGTTGTAGTAGTAGTATCAGTATTATTAGTATTATTATTATTAGTAGTAGTAGTAGTAGTAGTAGTAGTAGTAGTAGTAGTTCTCTTGTATATTCATGTTTTTGTTTCTGGTTTTTTTTATTTTATTTCCATATCAGTCATTACTGTAACTTGGCTGCTCTTAATACCTGATCTGCACAGACATGTTTATATTTTAATCAATTGTTGTTATTAGACTGTAATTAAGTCTTCTTAAACAAAAATAGCATGAAAAATGTTTGATTTCATAGTGTTTTGATATTTCATTTTAAATACACATTTGTTTGGTTCAAAGCTTAAACATATGTTTTCCAGCTGAGTGGACATTTTTCTAACTCCATAAAAAATAGGTTCATTAAAAAGGTTTTAATCACATTGTTTTTTTTCATGCCTAAAGAGGAATTTTCATAATTTAATCAAAGGGTTAAAACTAACATCTTAACAGGGCGCTCAGTAATGATTACACAGACCATAAATAACCATGTTCTCTGTTCTTGCTTAAAGACTGTTTGACTGCTGGTTCATCACATCTGAGTAATCGCCCAAACTGAATCCAAGCTCCAACCCTTCACAAACATTGCCACCTCCTACTGGGACCACTTTGGCCCTGATGCCTGCTCCCTCTCAGATCCACACCCACAGTCCGTATGCTGGTGTAAATGTACCGAAGCATCTTCACATGTAGCCAGAACTCGATCTGGATTAAAAACATGTATATTTCCAAAGTTTGTGTCAATCAAAGACAAGTCTGCCAACATAATAGCTACGTTTACATGACATTTTTTTAATTCAAAAATATTTAGATGGAATAAAATCATTTGGAATTAAAGCTATTTCATTCGTGTTTACATGGACATGTTAATTCTGAATAAAGTTTCCATGGGAAACGGGTGTATTCCAGTCTGGTTAATTCAGCTTTAAGGGCTGGAGGTACGGAGGGTTCTGATTGGACAGAACGTGCACTTAATGTCTGGATGTCTACTGGAAGAAAACCATCATGTCCACTTCCTGTTTTGCAATTTTTGCATTTATTTTTGTAATAATTACGATGCAGCAGCTCAACTGAATCAACCATAGGAATCGACAAACTAATGCCAACAGTGGAATATGTGCATCATGGCAGTGAGACCAGGAACATGCAGAACGATGGAAGCAGATTGAACTGTTTACATGACAGAGGAATTATCAAATTTGGAGTTACGCTTGGAATAAACCACTGACTTTGTTACAAATTAAGTTTAATTCTGAATTATCATTTTCAACTGGAATTAGGTGTTTACATGGTCATCTTAAAGAGGAAGTAACTTTTATTTGGAAATAAACAGGAATAAAAACTCTCATGTAAACAGGGCAATTGTTGGGATAATTGCCTAAAACAGGGATGTCCAAACTATTCCCAAAGGCCTGGTGTGGCTGCAGGTTTTTGTTCCAACTAAGGAGCAGCAGCAGCACACCAGAGGTGACTCAATGAATCAACTGATCTCAGTTTTCAGAGAGTTGATTGGTCAAACTGTGAACTCTTGGTTGGTTGGAATAAAAACCTGCAGCCACACCAGGCCCTTTGTGGAAGAGTTTGGACATGTTTGGCCTAAATAATACTTTATCTGGACAAAAGTACTGCAACACAACAAGGGTCTGAACTATTAATGACAAATGTCATAATATACTGTAGTTATAAATTGTGATAAATATAAAGAACAAGACATCACCCAGATATTGGCCTGATTCTACTCAGTTCTACTCACTTTGGTGCGTTTTTACTATGAAAAATGACTCAGCTCTCTGGTAGTGATGCTGGTCCAGGCAACAGAAAAGCTATTATGATGAAAACAAAGCTGGATATCATCAAAAGGGGGTGTTTAGGGGGTGTTAAAGGGTTGATTCTGACTTGTACGGAAATTCCGATTACATTGCTAGTGTAGGAACCAAACTCGTTCATAACCTGAGGACATACACGACAAGATTGACATATACATTTAGAAAGCGTCACATTTAGATTGATTTGATGTGATTGTAATTTCTTTTTTTCTGCCAAAAATGAGAAGTAAATGGTGATTTCTTCAGAGTATTACATGTTTTTTGGGGGTGGGAAGGTGGAAATAGCTATCCCTTATCAGATACTAATGCCAGTACTTGTTTGTTTCAATGTTATATTATATTTTTTGATTTTTTTTCTTTTTCTATTCTTGTATGGCAAAATCAATAAAAAATATCTGAGTATAATTTCGGGGGGAATTCCCGTTTTCATGGGTTTTGGTAGCTGGAAGCCAAAATTATGTAAAAAAATAAAAATAAACAAACAATAAATCCTGCCCCCCTCTCACACATTTTAGCTCTTAATGGACATCTTTCTCTCTGAAAATGTGAGACTATAGGTTTGACCTTCTAAGGTCACTCAAGGTCAAAGGTGATGATTACAGTTTGGAGCCTACATGTAGTTTCCTATCTGTCAACAATAGTAACTGCGTACTTATCACCACTCTGTTTGGAGTTACAACCATTTAAAAACAGGTGACCTTGATTTTGACCTTTCAAGGTCACTCAAGGTCAAAGGTGATGATATAATTTTAAAGCCCATGCTAGGTTTCTTATCTGTCAACAATAGTAACGTCACTATCTCTATAGAAGAATCCTTAAATAGACTATAAAAGTCTATTTAAGGTTTTCAGGTTTCAGTTGACCCAGTGACCTTTCACCTCTTTGGTCAACAATAGATCAAAATGTATGCAGACAAATTGCAAAAAATTGAAAGAACAGTATTCTGGTGCTGATTGGAAATCTCTAAAACGAATACTTCAAATGTTATATCCATAATTACATGTTGACCTTTATTGTGACCTTTGACCTAGAGTCTTCAAATTTGTCCATCAAGGTTCTGATGTCAATGCACATCAAATAAACTTTTCCATGATATTCAAATTTTTTTGAAAGGGTCGGTTAGTTTGTAGTTACATGTGAACAGGCAACAGGGCAGAAAATAACATCCTCTTGCTCACACTCATGAACACTCAGAGGGAAGGGCAGAACTATAATTTTATATCATTAGTGTTGAGGGCTTGACATTTCCAGAAAAATAGAAAAAGGTCGTGTGCAGTGGCTGTGAGCGAGCCGATGATTTTACAGTTCAAGAGTTCCAGTCTTTCAGGTGAAACACTTTGAATGTCTGTCAGTTTTCACTTCCTGTCCAGAATGACACTCAGCTGGGAATAAAAGCCTGACTCAATGTATTATTCAAATACTTCAGTCTAATGTCGAGGAGGACTGCAAAGCACCTGAGGGCACTTTAAAAGTAAAAAACACCACAAGACACCATCGATTTTTAACTTAAAATATTCCTTCAACCCAGGACCAACACCTTTACAGTGAAAGTTCAAAACATCTTCGTGTCCATTTATAAAAATTATCAATGGTTTTATTATATTATGGTTTTATATGGTTTAGATCTGAGATTTTCTAAATGTGAGATAGTGAGCTGCCCCTAAAAGAACTAAATATACTATATATATATATATATATATATATATATATATATATATATATATATATATATATATATATATATATATATATATATATAAAAGAACAAGCCCTGAACACCAGAGCAATAGAGGCCAGGGTCTACCACATTAGACAGGACCCCAGGTGTAGGCTGTGTAGAGAAGCCCCTGAAACAGTCCAGCACATCACAGCAGGGTGTAAGATGCTGGCAGGCAAGGCATACATGGTAACCATGCATAACCAGGTAGCGGGCATACTGTACAGGAACATCTGTAAAGATTATGGACTGGAGGTCCCAGGGTCAAGATGGGAGAACCCCCCCAAAGGTGACAGAGAACAAACAGGCCAAGATCCTGTGGGACTTCCAGATCCAGACTGACAAGATGGTGGTGGCCAATCAGCCTGACATAGTGGTGGTGGATAAACATGAGAAGACAGTGGTGGTGATAGATGTAGCAGTCCCCAGTGATAGTAACATCAGAAAGAAAGAACACAAGAAGCTTGAGAAATACCAAGGGTTGAAAGAGGAGTTAGAGAAAATGTGGAGTGTGAAGGCAACAGTGGTACCAGTAGTGATCGGAGCACTAGGGGCAGTGACCCCCAAGCTGGGAGAATGGCTCCAGCAGATACCAGGAACAACATCAGAGATCTCTGTACAAAAGAGCGCATTGCTAGGAACAGCTAAAATCCTGTGCAGAACCCTCAGGCTCCCAGGCCTCTGATAGAGGACCCGAGTCTGAAGGAGACACCGCCCACGTGGGGCGAGAGGAACATTTATTGATTTTTTTATAATTTTTTTTACAAAATGTGTTTGAGTCAGTTTATGTTTTTGTCCGTCTGTTTGTCATCAGCTTTACGGAAAAACTACTGAACTACTTTTATGAAATTTTCAGGAAAGGTGTGAAGTGGTCCAGAATAGATCCCATTAAACTTTGGTGAATGTAGGTCAAAGGTCACAGTCACCAAAAATGTGTTTTCACAATAATAAGAGATAGGGCAAATTAAGTCAAATGTCTATTTTTTAAATATATTTTTAAACACAACAAATAAAACATTTCAACATCTTTCTATTCATCTCTATATCTGCTTAAATATCTTTTTTAGACACATTTTAACATCTGTGTATGTTTTTTACCATGTCTTTTAACACATCTTAACAGTGTTGTGTGTTTTCAGCATCTTTTTAAATACATTTTTACATTTGTGTATGTTTTTACCCACCCCCCCCCCCCCACACACACACACACACAAATTTTTACCATATTTATGTTAAAATATGTGCGTATATTAACATCTCTTTTAACACATCTTAACATTTCCTCTCATTTTTACATCAGGTGTCCCTCACATGTACTGCTATTAGTTAACCACATGTTTACATGTTTACATTCTCTTTTTAATTCAGGTTTATTTTTTCTCATGCACTCCCCTAAAACACTCTGGTGCCCCCCAGGGGAGGAGGACCAAGTCACCATTTCCACGACTCTATAGTCCAGAGGTCTCCAACCTATTCCACAAAGGGCCGGTGTGGCTGCAGGTTTTTGTTCCAACCAACCAAGAGTTCACAGTTTGACCAATTGACTCTCTGCAGACTGAGATCAGTTGATTCATTGATTGAAGTCTGGTGTGTTGCTGCTTGGTTTCAACAAAAACCTGCAGCCACACCGGCCCTTTGTGGAATAGGTTTGAGACCCCTGCTATAGTCTCTAACATTCCCATCCCTCCACTTTTCAATATGAAATTATGTCATACATTGCAGCACAAATTCTATTCTCGTATATTATATTGATTACATGTTATTTGTAGATGATGGAAACACATTCATTGTAGTCAGTTAACTCTATTTTATGAAAAATTACCCACCCACCCCCGCACACACACACGCACACACAACAATTGCATCATTTTTCATCCCATTCTGTGTGAATGAATCACTTTCAAAATCACTTTATCCTTTGGAATTGGGGTCACGAGGGCTGCCAGAGTCTATCCACCTACAAATCAGATGATGTTACATGGGGGGTACAACATGAACAGAGGAACAAAAACAGTCTCACATTCATACACAGGAGTGATTTATGAACATGAAACAACTGCACTTGTTCTTCACTGCAACTTCAATTACCTTTTGACAAAAGTTATGAATGAAATGTGTTCAGTTTTCATGTTCTGGTTTCAGACATATGGCAAAAGCAAAAATAGCATATTTGGACAGACAGACAGATTTTAATATACATTTCAGTCCACTTCAACTATAAGTTAAAGGAGGTTAAGGACCGGTCTGTAAAGATTTTGTTGGCAGTCCTGGTCCTGTTCTGGTCCTCGGCCAGTTCAGGATCTGGTCTTAGCAGAGCTCAGTCCTCCTCTGAAGGTACTGCACTTACTCATGGTACTCACAGTTAATTTTGACATAATACAGACAAGAAACATGTTTACAGAAAGGTAATTGATTATCTTACTCCATACTGGTACAACTGTGTGATTCATACACACTGAGGCATTGTTAGTACTGGACAGTGCTGCAAATGTTCCAATGGCCACACAGAATACATGTTTTTTTTTTTTATAGGTTTTGGTGATTTTATCATTTATTTCTTTTGTTTTTTCAAGGCCTGCTAATGACAGATGGCATAAAATCTCTTCTGAAAATGAGGCACTGACCCATTAGTTGAAACATTTGCATTTACCAGCATTGTCTACCCTGCATCACTGGTTCGAAGACAGACAGCTCACACACACACACATGCACACTTACTACTGTACTACAGCGCCTCTACCCATCCTACATGCACCAACTGTTCGTCTGAAGCTTCAGACTGTCAAGTTTTTTGGTTACTAAGCAACGCTTCATGGTCCAGTCATCAGCCAACTGTCAAAGAGTCACTCCATATTGACTTTTTTTGACACAATTTAAGCGGCCTCATACTAATGGCGTTGGCATACAAGCCTGAGTAGGAATTAAACTTGTCCTCCAGGCACAGACTTCTGTAATGTTCATAAAATGAGCAATAAATACCCGTGATTATGCAAACATTTTCTTTGCCTTTCATTTCATTTTATTTACTCAGTTGCTAGATATTCATAGAGAATTCAAATGTCATCCCCTATGGGCCAAAATACATGATGTGTGACTGATGATTCACCTCGGCGTATTCTGAATAACAGCATGGAGGAAAACTGCACGCATCCTGAAACAGATGAAAAAAATATATTTTACCTAAAAATAAAAAACAAGGGACCAGTTAATGTGTTCTGCAGCATCATATTTCAGAAATAATTAAGTATTAAAATAAATAAATAAATGTTTTTCTCCACCTAAGAGACTAAATCTTTTAACTGTAATTTTTCCACCTGTTGTTCAGATTTGAAACGACAGAAAATATTTTCATAAAATCTGGTGAAAGGGTGGGTGTGATAATTTACTTTTCCTGCAATTATGAGACAGAATATTGGATTAAACTACAGAACTGTGGAGCCGTGTGAGGAAAACATGTGTAATACTGATACAGGGGTGTTGCTAGGGTCTCTTGGGGCTCCAAGAAAGAAATACCTGGGGCCCCTTTTTCCACCTGTGCATGCTCCCTAAAAATACTTTATTTGCACAATTTCGTGTACATTTCCGATGAATACTGAAAAAATAGATGAGTGAAATTCTCAAAGTGAGGTCCAAAAGATGACCCTGAAAGCCCAGGATGATCAATAATCATTGTAAATGATCTGAAATGAACAAGAAATACTGTAACGGACCACAGAGAACCCAAGTGCAAAACAGGAGGCGTGCGTAAAAGTCCAAGCAGTACTTTATTCTCACACTACTTAGAAACACAATACAGATAAATGAGGAAATGTCCCCTTTAAAGTCTCTCTGGGCTGGAATGTACTTATCCAGGCAGAGCACGGAAGATCTCCTCAGGTCCAGGAGCGAGACTGGATTCAGGTCGGTTCCGGTCCAAGGTCGGGGCTGGCGGCGGGTCTCGTAGTCTGGGTCCGTTCCGGGGTCGGGGCAGGCAGCTGGGATCAGGGTCGGTGTTCGTTCCAGGGTCAGGGCAGGCGGCGAGATGCGTAACAGGGTCCAGTCCAGGTTCAGTATCAGAAAAGGCAGGCAGAGATCACAGGCAGAAAACAGAGGTCGGACAGAAACAGGACTGGTACACGGAAAACAGGTAACATAGGTTGCGGGAAAATCAGAGGAACAGGTCATGATAATCTGGCGAAGGTTTCAGAACAGAATGCGGGTTTATATGCTCCTCACCTGATGGACCCAGGTGTGTTCATCAGGTGAGGAGCACCATCAGGTGAGTCGCATAATCAAATCAGGAAGGGAAACAGAAAGAGGTGAAAGGTGAAATACAGAGAGAAACACAGAGCAGAAAACACAGAGCAGAAAAAACACGCAGACAGAGAAGAAAACAGAAAGTACAAGGTACAGAACATGACAAATACATAAAATATTAACTTTTCTGTCTATAACTTCAAATTTGAAACATACATATAAAAGTAAATAAGCAAACAGTGGAGCGGACATGTTGCACTTAAACTTACAATACAATACAAGGGTGGTAATGGGGATATCTGGAAATTATTAGATTTTGGTGGTGATCGGGGGCATCAAGATAACTCAAAAACTTACGGACGGATGAAATGTATTTTCCATTTACCGTGATCCAGAATCCAGGATCTCATCCAGATCACCACCATTTGTTCCTTGTGACACTTCCAACACATCCTGAAAATATCATCAAAATATGTCCATAACTTTGACTTATTTAAAACCTGAAATGTCTTAAGTGGGCGGCTGTAGCTCAGTTGGTAGCATTGGTCGCCCAATGGCTGAGAGGTTGGCGATTCGCGTCCCAGCTCTGTCTGTCCACGTGTTGAAGTGTCCTTGGGCAAGACACTGAACCCTGACTTAGTCTCCCAGTAGGACTGACAGAACCTTAGAAACCTACTGGTGTATGAGTGTGTGTGTGAATGGGTGAATGTGAGGCTAATGTACAGCGCTTTGAGCACCATGAAGGTAGAAAAGAACGATATAAGTGCAGAACATTTAAGAGAAGTAAGTGTAATTTTACTCATATTCTAGCTTTTACTAAATGTTTTGTGTTTTTGTAATAGTAATTTAAGTTGTAATGTGTGAATAAATGATGAACAGATAAATTGAGGCCAAACATTGATAAAATTGCACTTGTTATTCTTAAGACGATTCAAGTTCAGATTTTAAGGAAACATTGTAGATGTAAATGTTGTCGTAATATAATTTGACTTTTTTCACTGTTATTATTTTACTGGTTCGGCCCATTTGACATTATGTTAGGAGGAATATAACCCCTGTACTAAAATGAGTTTGACATCCCTGATCTAAAGAGTTTAGGAATCTCCTCATCATAGTTTGACAAACTAAGGGCGTACAAACAACATTTGGATTAGAGTCCCCATGGAGCTAGAAATGATCCTGAACACACACATTTAATAGGGGTGTTTCCCCTACACTGGTTCCAGGACTTTTTGGGGGGAAGTACTTTTGACTTATCCATGAATCCACGGTCCTCTCAGGTGTTGTCCTCCATACATACACTAATGGCCCTGTATGAACCTTGATGTCATCATATTGCATCAGTTTCTATGGTAACATCACGAACAAAAAGCACCAAAACAAAGCAGCTGCAGAGGAGGAAACTAGACATGGACACAGACGAAGTTAGGATGTTTGTTGCGTTTGTGCTGTTGTTTGTCGAAGAAGAATTCTATCTTCTTCTTTTCGCTGTTCTTCTGCTTCGTTGTGTGGTAAACCTCCAGCAACTTGTTTGTCGTGATCTGCTGATGTCATTTGTGACAAGCAATCTGAGTGACTTCTGGCCAGCGACTCCACTGGGCTGCTCTGGAGTACCTACCCTCGAGCAGGTACTCTATTGGTTCCTGTAAAAGTTTGGGAAGGCGGCCCTGTCGGAACAGCCTGGTCAGTAAGTCGCCTCTTCTGTCTCAGGAAACTTGCTAAATTCCAGGTAGACAGAAGCTTGATGAAAATGTTCTACAGTGTATATGAGTGTACAGTGTACAGTGACTTTATAGAGTCTGTCATTTCCTTTTGCATTATCTGTTGGTATGGTAACATTGCAGTCAAAGACAAGAACTCTCTAGGGAGAATCATATGGGTGTCCTCCAAAGTAGCAGGGGTGAAGTTTAGGAGCTTGGAAGACATTTTTAAGACCAAGGTACTTAAGACTGCAAAATCCATCCAAAATGATGGCACCCACCCACTCAACCAGGAATACAGACTGCTTCCTTCCTTCCGCCGCCTAAAGGTTCCTTCAGCTACCAGGAAGAGATATAAACTTTCTTTTGTGCCTCTCTCCATCCATGCACTAAACAACGCAGAGAAGAAGCAATAGACTGTACTCAGACCTCTTGATGCTTGCTGTTACTTTCCACATCCAGAGCTACTTATTGGTATGTGTGTGTATGTGTATATATATTTACATCTATATAGATGCACATGTGTGTATGTATACACATGGACATATGCACTTTTTATTATCTTTTATTTTTTCCTTTAAACTACACATCCGGCACTTTCCATGCCCCATGTACTCTGCTGGTCTCTCAGCATTTTATGTTTACTTATGCTAACTCTGTGACCATGCTGCTATCGTCCTGCTGCACAACAAATCACCTCTCAGGGACAATTAATTAATAAAGTGAAAGTGAAAGTGAAGTTCCTGTAATGTGGTCCAGAAGTTCTGATAGTGGAAACACACCTAATGGTAAAACTATAGAACAAAATTTCCAATGTATAATCTTCTTCTCAAGGCCATTTGGAGACAGTTTGTTTTGGTCAGCATTTTCCCATGACGACTTGCATCGTGGTAATAACATGATGTAATTGCTACAAAAGGAAATGCCACATAAAAACACTAATATTTTGGTCAAAACAAATGAGCTCCAAAAGTTAGATAGTGAAAGGAGAATACTCGTCACCCTTCTGCCAGCAAAGTCAAGCTGCAATTTAAAAAAAAAAAATTTCACCAATCATAACAAAACGCCAACCTTGAAATCTATCCATGAGCACGATAAAGGCTTTCAGAATTTGAATAAACCTGCGAGTACATACCATATGGCCTCAAGTTCTTGCAAAGTTACAGTTTTCTACTATTGCTAAAGCACAACTTTGAAAACAGACTTGGAATTTCAAAACACTTCACACAATTACCACAACCACACACACAATATGTAGAATAAAAACACTATATAAGCACATTTATAAACCCATATTATGTTACCATATGAAACACACACATCTATCTCATGAGGCATAATTCTGTTTAAACCAGATAGATAGATGGTAGGTAGGTAGGTAGGTAGGTAGGTAGGTAGGTAGGTAGGTAGGTAGGTAGGTAGGTAGGTAGGTAGGTAGGTAGGTAGGTAGGTAGGTAGGTAGATAGATAGATAGATAGATAGATAGATAGATAGATAGATAGATAGATAGATAGATAGATAGATAGATAGATAGATAGATAGATAGATAGATAGATAGATAGATAGATAGATAGATAGATAGTCACTACTCCATGCAAGAAAAACACAATCATACTACATCACCACTTAAATAAATGAATAAATGTAATGTGAATGTAAACATCTCTAAGATAAAAAGGTCTTGGTGCTTTAACAGCCCCGGTGGACGTTCGGGTCTGGCTCATCTGGACCCAGCCAGATGAGCCACGACACCACGGCCACGGTGCCACCCATATAGACCAGCCCGTTTGATCAACTTGGGTCAGACTAATGCACCGGATGCACACCAATTTTCACATAATCTTCAAATGTTGTTTCGTCATGAAGCAATAGCAAGAATAAACAATGACAATAATCAACACTTGACAGTTACCCTCCATAAAATAAAGCATTTCTCTGAATTTTAATGACCAGAAACATTTGATTTAACATAGGCTTCGTTGTGTCTAATTTCTTAAGGGGAAATGTTACACATTATATGTCAAAACAAGAGAGATGTTGTTCATAATACAGTGCTCTTTTCAGTTTCAGTGCTCAGTATCAGTGAAGTGAACTATGAAGCTCTCACTCTCAGGTTGCATGTTGTGAAAAATTAAAAACTGATCCAGAAAGAATTTTAAACCAGCTTTTAAAAGTCCAAAGTGCAGCATGTTGGTGAATTTAGAAGGATCTAACAGCACACATGAAAATCTAATATTTATTTTTTTTTAAATTTAATTACTGTATAATCATCAAACTGAAAAATCATCCATCATCCTCATCATGTTTAGGGCCCAGTGTAGTGAGGAGCCCCATTCATTCATTTCATGTATGGACCTAGTGGTGCTTCAAAGGCAGGGGAGGCGGGGCTAAAAGGTTGTCTTTCAAATCCCTCTGTATGCAATAGGACGGAATTACAACTAATCAGAAAGTTCACTGAGAAGTCCAGAGAAAGTTACAACTGACTAAACAAAATTGGGGGATTATGGAGTTTAACGACTGCTATTGCTTCTGTAAAAACAATTTAAAGATGGCTGCTGTTTTCTCACATTTTTCACTTATCTTTGATCAAAGGAAATCACCACTCAGTCGGCAGCCATTTATTGTTGTATTGTTGTTCTTCTTCTATGGTTGTTTCCGGTTGTTTCTCTCCAAATCGTCGCATCTCAGACTTTATACTTCACTGTGATTCGTCGGCCAGTTTCAGGGAAATCTAGCCAAAAGTTAGATTAAGGATAAGTAGATAGGGGCGTCTAACACAGCTACGCTATAGAACGATTTGTAATAGATAAAATATGTCATAGTAATTAAAAGAGTCCATTCCAGAGGTATAAAGTAACTAAGTAAATGTACTTCATTACTGTACTTCAGTACTTTATTTAGGTATCTGTATTTTACTTGAGTATTTATTTTTCTGGTAACTTTTTACTTGTACTCCCTACATTTTTACATAAATATCTGTACTTTATACTCATTACATTCTCAGGATATTCTCTTTACTTTTTCAAACTAAACAGATGTGATGGACAAAAAAATTGTCACTTCAAATGGAAAATCAGTGGAGGACGAACTGTGACTTCATATATTATAGTTATATAACTGTTATCTCACAAGTTTGACTTTTTATCTCACAATTTTAACATTTTATCTCACAACTTTTACTCTTAAAATTATGCATTTTCATCTCATATTTCTAACTTTTTTTTTTTTATCTGTTGGTTATTTATTTTATGCCCGTATCCACAAAACTGAGTAACTGTGACTTGATCAAACACATTATCTACACAGTAACTGTCATGTTCTGTACCTTGTACTTTCTGTTTTCCTCTCTGTCTGCGTGTCTTTCCTGCTCTGCGTCTCTGCTCTGTGTTTCACCTTTCACCCTGTTCTGTCTCCCTGGCCAATCATTGATGCAACTCACCTGGTGAGAGCAGCTGATCTCATCAGGGGAGGAGTATAAAGTCTGCATTCAGACCTGACTCTGTGCCAGATTATCATGACCTGTTCCTCTGATTTTCCCGCAACCTGTGTTTTCCGTGTCCCGTGTACCAGTCCCGTTTCTGTCCGACCTCTGTTTTCTGCCTGTGATTTCTGTCTGCCTCTGTTGATACCGAACTTGGACCGGACCCTGTTACGCCCTTCGCCGCCTGGCCCGACCTTGGAACGAACACCGACCCTGATCCCAGCTGCCTGCCCCGACCCCGGAACGGACCCCGACTACGAGACCCGCCACCAGCCCCGACCTAGGACCAGAACCGACCCGAATCCAGTCTCGCTCTCTGACCTGAGGAGATCTCCCGTGCGCCGCCTGGATAAGTACATTCCAGCCCTGAGAGACTTTAAAGGGGACTTTACCTCACTCATCTGTATTGTGTTACTGGTTTGTGTGAGAATAAAATACTGCTTGGACTTTTACGCACGCCTCCTGTTTTGCACTTGGGTTCTCTGCGGTCCGTTACAGTAACTCGCTTTTAAAGCCTCTATTTTAGGTACTTGTGAAACTTTGCTGATTTTTCCTGGTTAAATAAGTATTATTGTGTTCATGACAAAAAAAATCTGTTTTACTTTTTACTTTATTACAATTGAGAAGTTGCACTTTTTTACTTTTACTTAAGTAGAGGAGTTGAATCAGTACTTGTACTTTAACCAGAGTATTTTTTCACACAAGTAGCTGTACTAAGTACAGAATGAGAGTACTTTGACCACCTCTGGTCCATTCTATGTTATCTAGTCCACTCTTTACTTCAGATAGGCACACACTATGGCACAACATTTTGTTTACTGTGATTCCCACATTATGCACAATCCTTTTCACAGTCAAAGTAATAATAGTTTCTGATGTGTTTTCATATGTCCATCATAGTAAACAAGGGAGTCCCTTCGATGCTGCCTATTAGGTGGTGTAATGGAATAGACTAACACCAGAGAGAGCAGACCAAATACATTAGCAGAAAGTGGTTTATAGCATGTTAGCTAGCGTATTACATTTAAATACAATGGGCAGAAACTAAAGAGGGGAACAGGTCAGATCTAAATCAGGAAATGACCATTCCATCTCATACTAGATTCTGTGGCACATCTGTGTGAGCATCTGACACACTGTCCATCAACTCAAATTATGAGTTTTTTTTTTCTTGGACAACACTTCTGATATTGTGGAGCTTTACCACTTTATAATGTGACTGTAGTTTATTCAGTTTCTCTGAACCCGCTGGGTTGTTTGCTGAATGCACAGATCTGCCGCAATATGTTAATTACATCCTCGTTTCTGCAAAACCTGTTCATTTTCTGCTCAACAGAGTCTTCTGTCCAGACAGCGAGGACAGGGTGGACATTAGCTGACTACAACTGGACATCCATCTTCTTGCTTCTTTACAGGTACAGGTACTACTCTGCTACCTTTGCTTTATTTTGCTCAAATATTTTGCTGCGCTGACCTCTGACCCCACCTCTGGGGCTGTGGCTCAGTTGGTAGACTGAGTCGCCCAATGGCGGTTCATGTCCCGGTTCTGGCAATCCACATGTCGAAGTGTCCTTGGGCAAGAAAGTTAAACCTGACTTGGGCCCCCAGTTGGACTGACCTTAGACCTTAGAAACCTACTGGTGTATGAGTGTGTGTGTGTGTGTGTGAATGGGTGAATGTGAAGCTAATGTAAAGAGCTTTGAGCACCATGAAGGTGGAAAAGAACTATATAAGTGCAGACCATTTACCTCTGGCCCCTGTTTGGCCCATTGTTTTACTTGGACCATTAGCCCCAAGATCCTAGCCCTGGCCCCTCTTAGCACCTGGCCTTGAAGGTCTGAAAGCAATTAGCCCCTGTTGGCCCGGCTTTGGCCCGACAGTGTGAAACCCACTAATAACCCTCAGCTGGAACCAATTGTACAGAAGGACAAACACAAACCACCAGACAACATAGTTTAAGGCACATTCACAATAATCTTATTCATGATTCATCAAAAGGAAGACCATTCAAAATCTGGTGTAACCAAGCACAACTCAGCCATTCATCTCCTTGTGGAGGACTCATCATGTGCTTCATTTGAAAATACAAAACACATACACTGGTTTTATGTGGAGTGTCCTTGCAGAATAAATTAGGTGATTTTTTTAAACATTTTTTCAGAAGTCACTTTGTGTTGTGATTAATGAACTTTAATCACTACATCAATACCACTGCAGGTTTTTGAGAAGCACTGAATGTAACAACCCTTTTAGGCTGTAATTGGAAATTGTAATTGTGTCCTGACTAACAGACCTAGTGGGGATGGTATAATTAAGATGCTGTCAGTAATGGAAACCAGTAATGGTATGGGTGTCTAAGCCAGCCTGACCTAATGAAGCTACATCTGTCCCGCCCCAAAAAAAGGCAAAGCAAGGGGTATTATTACCCTGTCCCCTGAAAGGAGAGAGGGGGAATGTTTTGGTTTGTTGTTTTGTCTGTGTGTTTGTTTCCTTGTTTGTAGGTCAAAGGTCAAGGTCACCAAAAATGTTTTCGTAATAATCAGAGATCTTTTTCACTCCCCTATACTATACTTTGCATATAGCTTTTTTTGCTCTCACTAGCTGCATTTCCATTACCCTTGGAAATTTGCAAAGTGTAAACAGCGCTATAAAAACTGGACTATAAGCCACTACTTTTTCATATATTTTTAACCATGAGGTTTATACAAAGGTGCAGCTATTCTGTGGATTTTTCTTCCACCATTAGGGGTGCTATAACCACAATTAGAATCAAAATTACTAAGAACAATCAATGCAAAGAAGAATACATGACTTTTTTCTTTAGAAGATAGACCACTGATGACAAATTAGCAACTGTTAATTATTTTTCAAATCCTCACCCCTTCATCATGGAGACAGATGTGACTGAGGTCGTTGAACTCTGACACAGAAGAAGACGACTTCATGGGTTTCAGGCAAGATAATGAAAGTCATTTGTGATTTAAAACACGGGACAAATTAAGATAAATACTGGTTATTTTTTGTCTTGGTTCTGTTCCATTTTAATCTGCAAAGTTGCTGCTGTGTTAAAAGACACTGTTAGGAAAAAATCTGTTCAGGTACAAACATGTAACGACATTTACAGTTCAAAATACTTCTGTACATGCAGTAAATATATGATTTTTAACACAGACATCTGTGGCTTAGAACCCAGTGAGGCTTCTATATTCTTTTTTTATGATATTTAAAAAAATACAGTGGATGTGGCTTATATACAGGTGCAGTTTATAATCCAGAAAATATGGTAATGAAAATACCTGGATTTTGAAAAAAGAAAACACTCAAATATCTATAAAAAGTTTTGACACTTTCATGAAGTGGTTTTACAGAACTTTCAATATTCTAATATATCGCAAAAGTGCAATGGAACCACTTTTTCCACAACAATTATACGTCACAAGACGTACGTGGTCACATGATCACTTCTTTCAGAGTGAAAATTGATAGAATACACATGGACAGAGTAAGAGACAGAGAATTTTCTCAAAATAATTCCAAAGAAAAACATAACTGACATTTTAGATAAACAGCAGAAAAATGCAGTGCGCTAGCAAGCGTCCAGCAGTGAAGAAATTATACTTCACAACAGTTACGATGCTCCTGCCGAGAACAACCGTCAATGGAAACACATTCAAAGCACAAATAAACTTTGTTGAAATTTGAGGAATATCATGATTGTTTTGCAAAAATCTGTAATGGAAACACAGCTACTGTTGATGTGCATTGACATCAGAACCTTGGAGGACACATTTGAAGACTTTAGGTCAAAGGTCAGCAACCCTGGTCCTAGAGAGTCTTCCAGCACATCTGACGGTCATCATCATTCTTCTGCAGAGCTTGATGATAGGCTGATCATCTGAATCAGCTGTGTTTAAAGGGGGAACCAGGGTTGCAGACCCCCTTTCTAGGTCAAAGCTCAAGGTCACAATAAAGGTCAAATTTTGGGATATAATTTTGTACTATTCATCTTAGAGGCTTCCAATGACCACCAACATGCTTGTCTTTCAATTCTGCATCCAGGTGTATAGACTTTGACCCCTTGTTGACCCAGGTCAGGTGTCAATACCTAAAAAAAAATAAACAGACTGTAATGGAAAAACCAGTTGAGATAGAGACTCAGTTACTATTATTAACAGATAGAAAACATAGCATGGGCTTCAAAATAGTGTCATAACCTTTGACCTTGAGTGAAGTTGAAAGTTCAAAATCAAGGTCACGTGAGTTTAAATGGTTATAACTCCAAAAAGAGTCGTGATAAGTACTTTTACTAATTGTGGACAGATAGGAAACTACAAGTCACTTCCAAAATTATGTCACGACCTTCGTTTGACCCATCGTTCCTGCATAACCCTGACTTTTTTTTATTCACTCATATTTATTCTCCACAGTCACTTTACACCTTTTAACACCTTTCTGTGTGTGTGCTCAATGTATGTATGTTATTGTAGTGTACAGTATGTACTGGATGCTTGGATTTCCTTCAGGATCAATACAGTATGTACTAGGGGTGTGATGAGACACGAGACGAGACACAAGATTGGGTTCACGAGATCAAGACAAGACGAGATTTTAAGAAAACTAAATTACAAATTATATGAATGGACAACAGAATTTTATTGAACTGAGTTGCACATGGATTTTAAAACTCTGTAAACATCAACTTTTAATGAACCTCTTCCTCTACAAATTAAAACTCAAATAAAATGTTATTAAACATAAAATGAAATAAATACAATTATATATTTCTCCTTTTTTCAAGTGCAGACAATATGTGCAAAACAAAACGTACTTCTCTGCCAATACAGACTGAAAATAGTGACCAATAATGACCACGTATGTCACTTCTTCCTCTACAAACTAAAACTAAAATAAAATTTTATAAAGGTTAAAATAAAATTATATATTTCTCCTTTTTTCAAAATCAAATCTGACACCTGACTGTACTCCCGCCAGGTGCATTTCCTCTGGTGGTGCGCAGCTCTGGACTTTACAGAATCCTCTGCCCGGACTTCGTCGCTTCCTGGACTCGCTGCACCTTCTCTCCCGGCACGCTAAACCGTATCACCAGGGCAGGGACCAGCTCACGTATAACAGGTGGCAGTCGTCATCTTCGTTGTCGGCATCCCACGCAACCCATCTTGAAAACACAGGAGTCTAATTGCATACGCGAGACAGAGGGTCTCCCAGAAACCCCACGGTGGCCAGCGCGTGCTGGCTAAGGTGGGATCCTGGCCCCGCTGGGCCCAGATGTTATGGTCAGTGGATCATAACAAACCTAATGTCCAAAACCAGAGGAGGGGGGGTTCTCTAGCAAATTGCACCCAGGTAATACCAGTATTTCCAGACTTCCAGCTGTTTGCTGGATAATAAATCTCGCGGGACAGAATTTTAACATGTCAAATTACATCTCACGATATCTTCTCACACGAGATCTCGTCATACCTCTAGTATCCACATATCTATCTAGAAACATCCATTAAGATCTAAAATGTTTGTGAAGGGTCAGGGTTTTTTCTGCCTAGCACCACTCTCAGTTATAATAAAATGTCTAACAATGAAACAAAAATATTTTTACAGTATTCTGTAGGAGAATCCTCCATATTTAATCAGTATTGTTTCCTCTCTGTGTGTAAAAATGCCTAAATCAGTCTATCTTTGTCCAATGTTAGACTGTCTGTGTGGCATATTTGTCACTACAGTTCATAATAGTTTTAGTGCAAATGCTTAAGAAGAGGAGATTGACAACACAGTTCAACTTCCAGCTGAGCATGACTGGACACTTTTTCTTTTTTATTGATAATAAAAGAGAAACCTCGCTTTAGTTTACATTTCAATTTTTATGTTAATATCACATATAATTACCCTATTTTCAGACATGGTATTAAAATAAAAACCCACTCATATATTCAGTCAGTACACATCACAGTGGATGTCATCATCACCAAGATGCAATTAGTAAGTCGCTCTGAGGAGTCACGACCATCTGTAGTATCAACTCGTATTTAGACGAGGCGGTGAGTATTTCAGGAGTGGAAAAACAAAGCCCTGCATGATTCAAGTCGCACCATTAACCCATAAAGGCCAAGTGCTATTTTTATGGCACTTCCCCAATAATTTTTTCTCCATCTTTAATCTTTCGTAAGTGATTTATCACCATTGGATGAAATATAATGTGATTTACCACGTTATATTTTATACATTCTTGTTAATGTATTAATTTTGACAACCCTAACTCATGATTAATCAGATTAAAAATTTTAACTAATTTAAATAGAACAGTTGTTTTGTTTCAAGTTGTTTAACTGAAACTGTTAAAAGCTTTGAATGTTAAATACATATTAAATACATATTTATTGACAGTTTGTATATGTTTTAGATATTTTATCACATTTTGATGCTTTTTTTCCCCTGTATTTTAAAAGAGTTTTGGAATTTACAAATATTTCATCACTTTTTCATGGATTTTTGTGAATGTTTGTAGATTTTTTTCCTGCATTTTTTGATTCTTAGTGTATTTTTATTATATTTTGTAGTAAAATTGAGTTTTAAAAAACAACAGTCAACTGAAATGAGGTGTTTTGATCAAGATGAATCAAAATTAATGTATTAATGATTAATCTGATTAAACATTTTAATCATTTGACAACCCTAATAATTTATATTCAATTCACTGATCATGTAGGTGTTCATGAATATTTACATTAAAGTTGATGTTTGTTATATTAAAAAACAAAGAAAACTGAAGTGACCTTTTTTTTAAATATATCAATAACTGAAAATGAACGTGTCTTCATCTATTGTGATTGATCAAAAACTCCATTACTTTTATTGGTGAATCAATGTTATAGAAGATGAGACAATGGAGAAAATCAAAATTTTTCCAATTTCTTGCAAAAATATCTCATCACACAAGTGTTCAGAAAATGCTTAATTTCGTCCCTGTTTTTGCTAATCTCAAGTTTTTATGACAAGCCGTTGTTGAATTAGATCTAATAATGTGATTTTGACCTTTCTTCTAAATGCGACCTTGACCTTTGACCTTTACATAAATGGATCATTGCATCTGATGCACATTAGCTATATGTATATACCCATGTAATTTAATCGTGATATTTCAAGTATTCATTGAGGTATAGCATGATATGTCTCTCAGACAGACAAACAGACAGACATAAAGTGATAACAAAAATCTTAATAAATCACCCAAAGAATAACTTTTCTGTGAGATATAAATAACATAAAAGTCTTACCAAGATAATTTGACTTGTTCCATTAGTATATTTATTTCTAGATTTATTTATCGTTGCTTTATTTAAGCAAATAGATGAGCAAATGGAAGAAGTTGAAATTATCTTGGTAAAAGTCCTCAAAATAAGATTTTCAACATCTTCTGTCTAAAAATAAGCCCTTCATATCTGACTAAAAAATGACTATTTAGGTGATTATGTCTTAAGTGTGATGAGATATTTGGACTAGAAATGAGAAAAACACACTTGGTAAGATTTAGATTTTTGCAGTGTACAGCTCTGAAAAAAATAAGAGATCACTACAAAATGACCACATTCTTTAACATCTTTGTTTTAGGGTTAGGGTTATAAAAATGTAATCCAATGTAATCCAAATAAAAATATTTGGATTTTTGCAATGTCTTTCTCTCTGTCTGTCTGTCTATCTATATGAGTAAGTAAATAACAGTGATCCGTGCAGATAAAACACTACAGTGAAATAAATAAGGTAGATTTCAAGACAATACATAACAGAACTGTACAGAACAACATTTGTGCCTATATATCAAGGCCTAAAATAGAATAAAACTAAATAAATATTATGTAAAAGGCAATACATTAAAATATATTTCATTGAGTCATGGAGGATCTGTGGTATTTTTATCCGTAAGTGTTGTACCACATTTGTCCAGCAGTTGCCGACAAGGTTTTCTGGCCATAGAAAAGTGATTGTAAGGTTATTGTTTTACAATATTGCAAATGTCTCCCAAAATATTGGTCCAATCAACCTGCTACTTAAATACAAACAGTAAGAATGACAAACTATGGCCGTCAGCTTTTTCTGGAATTTGAATGAAACACACACACGCACACACACAGGCCACTTGGCTTTTATAATGTAGATGACCGCCAATAGATTATGAACGCATTTACATGTGTTGCCAGGTTGAGTTTTACATTTTATTAAGGCTGTGAATTGACTAAAATTTTAGCTAAATTAGTTATCATAATTAGATTTTAAAAAGAAATAAAATGTAATCTATATTAATTGTGTTTCATTTTGCAATAGCAAACAAACTCAAGAAAGAAGTTAATAAAACACAACATGCTAAAATCCACTAAAATTCACCAAAAATAAATAGCACAAAATAGGAAAAGAAATTAATTAAAAACAGGAAGAAAACACCAAAAAATGTGCACAACTATATATATATATATATATATATATATATATATATATATATATATATATATATATATATATATATATATATATATATATATATATATATGCAATAAACATGTTTATCCAACATTTTCAACAGTTTAAATAAAACAACATAAAACAAAACAAATGTAAACTAGAAAAGCATTTGGAGAGCGCAGACTCTACTAAGGCAGATCCTTTGTCAAGTTTTTTTGTTTGTGAATTTTCCTCCACAATTCTTCTAATATCCACAAATGTTAAAAGTGGTAAATTTCTTTAGGGACTTGGTAATACTCTCTCCATATTACTGGCTTTCTACTTTCTTGACATTTAACAGGAAATTCGTAAATTACGTATTTGTGAAAAGGTCCATTTAAATTAATCTATGCATGTGATGTACAAAGCAAGGGATAATAAAAATAATAAAAATATTTCCCGATGGGGCTGAACAACAACAGTGTTGTTCCACCCCGAAGGGAAATATTTTTCCATAGTCACGCAAGGGCAATATTCTATGCTTATTCTGCTTATTCTGCTTATTCTATGGTTATTACAGCTTATTACTGCTACTACTCTAACAGACTGGATAAAATAGCCATTACCGCATAGCGAATTTTTACTTTCAAAGTGTTCTAGAGGGCCGTAGAATAAGTATAGAAAATCCAAAATGGAGTATTTCACACCGCCCCCCCCCAATAAGAAATGGATCAGGAGAAAAGGAGAGTGGATGGGTTTTGTTCATAATTTAAGGGTCTCCTCACACACATACAGTGAAACATCTATTTGTGTTGGAATGACAGTAAAAAGTGCATTTACATGATATTTCTCCTTTAATTCCGAATGGTTTATTCTGAACTCGATTCCAGATTCGATAATTCCTCTGCCATGTAAACAGTTAATTCCACTTTAACATTATTACTGTTGTTCTGCACATGCTAAGGGTGTCGTCACGGTGATGCTCATATTCAGCTGTCGGCATTAGTTTGTTGATTCAGTCGAGGTGCTGTTTCGTAATCGTCAAAAAAATTAATGAAAACATTGCATGTAGTATCTGGTCTAACATGTTGATAGTTGAAAAGAACACAAAACAGGAAGTGGATACTCATTTATTTCCAGTAGACATCCAGATGTTAAGCGACTGTTCTGTCCAATCAGAACCCTCTGTACTTCCAGCTCTAAAAGCTCAATTAACTAGAACGGAATACACCCATTTCCATGGAAACCTTTATTTGAAATTAACATGTCTATGTAAACATGAAAGAAATAGCTTTATTCCTAATAAATGATTTGGAATTAAAAAACATCATGTAAATGTAGTTGATCTGTCTGTCTGTCTGTGTGTTTATAATAGGGTGGGATGGCCTTGTGCTGCTGGACTGATTAAAGGGTAGCCTTTAATTTCTGCTGCATAGTCAGTGTTATCACAAACAGCAGAAGGGGGGGGGGGCTCTGACGACAAGAAAGATTGGGATGAAAATACAGATGAGAGCCTCCTATAGTTCAGGAAAGAGGAAAAAAAATGTCTGTGAGCACAAAAAAGAAGAAAAAAGCAGACAATGAGTGATGACTGTTCGCAGGTGAAATGACAGAATGATGAAAAACAGCGTCTTACAGATGGAGAGGAGGACAAAGTAGAATGAGAGGAAGAAGCATGAGCAATATTTGTATTTACAAAAACAAAAACTAAGACTTTCCTTGTGGATTTGTAAATACTGTACATGTATTCATGTCAGTGTAATCAACCCTAATGACATTATTAATAGTATGTCTCTATCTTCTCCATTTGTATTAATAATTATTATGGCAGATAAATGAATACAACTTTTAATCAGAATAATCACAGGGTTGCTTTAGATTAATCATGATTAAATCAGCAAATTTAAAAAGAGCTTTAAAGAGATTATCTGTACATGTTATAAAATTGAAGGTGTTTGACTATGAACACAATGGGACGCTTGTTCTTGTGTCCATTGTTTGTTTGTTCTGTTGATTTGTCATTTTTAAAATCAGTTTATTGTACTATTATATTATGATTATTTTTGTTTTGGAGTTCGTTTGTTTGTCTTTTCGCAACATTACTCAAAAAGTTATGGATGCATTTTGATAACATTTTGATATATTGGGAGTGTCACAAGGGACAAATGATTAAATTTTTGTGGTGATCCGTCTTCTCTCATTAATCTTATTGTATTTATTCTATTGATTTTTTTTCTCTCTGTTCATAAAACTGGGTATAAAATTGTTCAAATGGGCTCCACTTCCAATTGAAACACTGACATACTACAACTCTAATCCTTCACTATAAGTCAATTATTCATTGATGTCACATCTGACCATGCAGTATTTTTCATGCATGATGCTAACTTGTCATGAAGTACCTTTTTTGAGAGTGCTTTGGTGGTATTTTCACTTAAGTAAATGTTCTGAGTGTTTTTACCACAATTTGTCTCTCCTTAAAATAGGTAAACACAATACAGAATATATCTATTTGAGGATCGAGAGCAGGGGCGGCAAACTCATTTTAGTTTAAGGGCCACCTTCAGCCCAATATGATCTGAAAAGGACCAGAACAGTAAAATAATAACAGTGAAAAGAGTCAGATTTCATTATGATAATGTTTTCATGAATACAATAATCAAGAAAATGAACAAAAATGACCAAAATAATCCACAAAATGGATCAAAAGGAACAGTAAATATGTAGAATAAGAAAATACTTAATCAAAAATGACCAAAATAATGAATAAACTGAACAAAAATTACCAAAATATCCAGTAAAATTAACAAAAATCGCCAAAATGTTCTTTAAAATGAAAGGTAAATTTTCACATTTTGACCCCAGAATTATCTTGGAAACATGAGTCAAACAGTTTTCTTTATCACTAACGCACATGGGAACATTTCATTAGTTGATTCTATAAATATTTGACGTGTAGACCAGAGTATTAGACTTTAGAGGCCTCAGGGTTTACGGAAGCACAAACATGAAGTGAGACTCCTGTGAAAACATTTAGATTTACAAAGAGAAAAATCTGTGTGTTGTATTTACATATTATTATGATAGAATTTTACTGGTTCTGACCCACTTCAGATTGAATTGGTCTGAATGTGAAACCTGAACTAAAAGGATTATTAATATCTTAGGGCGTATTCACACCAACCATGTTTGATCCGGACCAAACAAACCAAATTTCCTTTGGGTCAGACCTTCTTGGTTGGTCTGAATACAAACCACTGAACTCTGGTCTGGACCAAACAAGCGGACCGAGACCGAGTTGAAAGGTCAGACTCGATCCGTACCAAAGGGACCCTGGTGTGGATCATTTGGAAGTGTGAAATTAGACAGTACCAAATATAAACCTTTTGATATGTTGTACCTCGGGAGCTTCCGTCATTTGCTATGTATTGTGGGAAACAGAGTCTACACTACACAGTTGGAGTGTTCAGAGCAGTGGAAGGTAAACAGGTTCACAAAAATGAGCAGGGAACAAATGTGGGCTGAGGAAGAAACGTGTACCGTTGTGGATATGTGGACAGATTTCCATATATCCGAAAGATCCGGAACTGTCACTGTGAACTCATCAGCGCTATCGCTGTTGATAAATCACTCATACAACAGTGTGGTAAGTACGCAGTTGCAAAAACAGTAAAGACTGGATAAAGACATATAGCTTTGATGATATTAAAAACAATAACCGCACGGAAAACCTCCATCACTGGCTCACTTTTTAACTTTTACGTGTTGTGTTGCACGTGTCGTTGCTGACCAATAGCTGAACGAGCTCAGGGCATGTGGCTTTATTAACAGCTTTTGATTCACTTCCTCAAATATACAGTGTAAAAGTGAACCGCACCGAAATGAAACAAAGAAAAAAACACTTGGTTCGGACCAAAGCAAGTGAATTATCGAACTTTCCTCATCTGAATACACCCTTAATCTATATATTTGTATTTCACAAATTCATCCCTGTTGGAGGGAGGTGAAACTGAACCAAAATGCGAGACACAGACAGAGACGGAAACAGAACTAGAACCAAACAAACACTGGGGATCAGCCAGAGTCTGCGGTGGTGAAAGAAATGTCCAGGTTATGGTGAAAAGGGAAATGGCTGAGTATCCAGGTTCTGGAAGCGACAAACTGAATGGTCCTGCACCAGCAACTGTAAGCTGCATTGTTTAAATACTGCAGATTGGCAATGACTCGCAGCTGCACGAATCTGTTGTGGATCTGGGGGAAAGGTTGTGGCAGGTTGTGACACCAAGAGCCGGACTGGACCCTTTGACACCCCTTATCTAGAGTTTAATTGTGTTACTGTTTGTCATTTCCTGTTATCTACATACTAGGACTGTCAAAATGAATGCATTAATGTGGGTTAATCCATCATCTTAATTAATCTGATTAAAATTTTGAATGCAATTAAATGGAACATTTGTTTACAGTTGTTTTGTTGAAACTGTTGAAGGTGTTGAATAAACATGTTAATTGCATATATCCATATTTTTGCATATATTTTGGTTGTTTTGTCACATTTTTTGCTGGGATTTTTTCTGTATTTTATAAGAGTTCAGAATACGTTTTGGATTTTTCATCGCTGTTTTGTGTGAGGTTTTTTTTTTTGGTTTGGATTTCAGCATGTTCTGTATATTATTTTTTATGTTTGTTCATGTATATTTGTGGGAAATGAGTACAAACCTCCCTGAGAGAGAACAATCAACTAAATTGAACTTAATCCAAAGCAACCCTGTGGTAATGTGATTAAAAACTGTAATAATTTGACAGCCCTAGTATATGCACAGCCTGGTCCCATCTGGATTTGACAGTCAATAGTTCAGTTTCCTCTATTACACAAGTGTCAAACATGTGGCTCCAGTCCAGCCCGATGGATGAATGTGTGAAATGTAAAACTGATACTAGTATAAGAATAATTTTAGTTGAGGTTCCACATTCAGAACACTTCACCTTCATAAAATAACCTTTAAAAAAATAAGTCAAGTCAAGTCAATTTTGTTTCTCTTTGTAAATGTAAATGTTTTCATTTTGTTTCACTAAAACAAAGTATAATTTTGAAAAAAAAATCTGAAAAACCAGAACAAATAGGAACAACCTGACATGACTTAAGGGAAATAAGTATAATTTTAATCATATTCTACCTATTACTAAATGTCTTGTGTATTTGTAAACTATAATATCTACACGTAAATGATAAAATAAAGCCTAATAATGTTAAAATTATACATTTGTTACCTTTCTTTCCCTGCAGGACTCACACTCCGAACCGTAGTTGGGAGAGCTGCTTTAGTGGGTTAGTCTTTGGCTCATTTGCTGGTAAAAAATCAGGGAGGAGATTGAGGGAGGAGAAACGATTTTAGTGAGTTGTGGACGACGACGATGGACAACCGAAGCATGATGGCAATAGTTCATCGTGACTTCATCCTGATGAGCTAGAAATGGCACAAAAAAAACAAAAAAAAAGAAATTACACAGCTATCTGAAGAGGCATCCGCGAGCTAACCTGAGTGATATGAGCAGTAGCGCAGACAATGCACACTAACAAAACACGCTCTTTTTTTTCCAAATATGATGTGGACAGTGTGGTGTGTGTCTTGTCGACCGTTATGTTAAACTTTTTGCACTTAATATAAAAAGTGAGGACACTTGACAGACGTCCAGAGAGTCTTGTTTCAGAGCCATCGTTCCAGACAAAATCCAGACACATGTTCACCCTACTGACATTGTGCAGTAAAATTTAAAATAAAACTCAAGGTGTTATCCTTTGTTTAGTTGGTGTTAAAATGTTGATGCTTGTGTCTTGTCAGTGGACATTGTTACATTGCAGTGAATTTCAATACAAGTTGCTCATTGCTGGACAGACGTGTGTCTGTGTTGTTCCGCTGACAATGTGATGACATCATCACAACCCATCGATTTTATTGATTTTAAGTCGACTTGAAAAAAACTGAAGTCGTTAATGCCCTAGTACAGACACCTGAAGGAGATCAGTGATGACCCTTGGTAAAAAAAAAAAATAAGAGGCACAGTCAGAAAATATAGTAAAAGCAGCAGGAAAAGAGATTTGAATGAAAGCGGTGCAGTGACTGTGCACTTTCATTGTCTTTCTCTTTCCACTGACTCATCCCTTTCAATAAGCTTATTCACACACAGTCCCTCCCTAGTTCTCTGTTGATTGTATGTCATTCCTCCATCCTCTTTTTTTTCCTCCTAATTCCTCCCTTTGTCTTCACATTGTGGTTTCATCTCTCTCTTTTTGTACCATCTTCCCCTTCTCTCCTTCTTTTTTTTTTACCTCCCTCTTCCCTCTATTGAACATCCTGATCTTGTGATTAGAAACAAGAAGTTCCCTATAATCGCCTTCTGTGGGGAAAACACACTTGAGACAAAAATGTGGACTGAAATATCATATACATATCCAATTACATAAAAAGAGAAGTACATACTGTATATGTTGCTACAACAATAAAATAGTAGTATAGAGTATGTGTGTGTAAAAAAAGAGAAACTATGGCTTTGAATCAGCTACTCTCATCAGCTCCAACAACTGCTGAATGCAAAAAAAAATACCCACATTCATACATTTTTAAATACATTCACATAGATGTAGTATTTGCATTTTTTGTGCAGAAATTGCAGAAATAGATCACACTCATAAACGCTGTTAAATATGAATGAGTGTTCAGCAGCTCTAGAAGCTGTTTTTACACTTTTAGTTGAATCCCAAAATAAATGAATGCTCCAGTCACTGCTGTTCTTAGGTGTGTCCACTGTGTCCACATTAAAGAAGGACACAAATAAAATAATGATAAAAACATGCTGCCCTCTGCAAATCAATGAAAAACCCACAAAGACAATGAGTACATTTACGTAAAAATTTGAATTATTGCTAGTCAGTTTTAATCCCAAATAATTAAACTACACTAAAGAGGAGAGAATTCAAAAACCCTAGAGGTAATTTATCTCCCAGGGGCATGAATTCACTCTTTCCTCAGTTAATGGTGTATCCAGATACATGTCCAAATGTGTTGACATAATTCAAGAGAACGGAAATAGACATTTTGGGATCAGACAAACAAATGAACAAGTCATCTGCATACAGCATTACACAGGTTTTATCTCCCTAAGTTTGATACCTTTGATATCTGGAGGTCCCCAAATCCCTATAGATCCACGGTTCTCAAACTGGGGTCCGCGGACCCCTAGGGGGATGTGGCGCATGTCCAGGGGGTACGCAAAATTATTCACGGTTTTGTTTTGTTTTTTTGTTTTTTGCTGTTTTATTTTGAAATGCGGAAGTTTTATTTTGTAGCGAGCGGGCGGAAGTAACAGCGCTGTTTGACTCTAGCTTGACTAAATTGAGACGGAGCGAGTCACAGGCTATTTTTAGCCACCCTGCAGCGAACATGGATCGATTTTTGTGTCCGCCAAGTTCCTCAAGAAGTGGTAAAGGAAATGAAAATGAAAATGACAAAAACAAACGCCCTAACCCTAAAAAGAGAAAGTACATTGATAGTTATATTGAGTTTGACAAGCCCATCCCTCTCATTAAGTGTCTGTCTGTCTGTCTGTTAGTCACACACACACACACACACACACACACACACGGTTTTGTGTGTCTTTTGTTCCGTTTATTATTTTAAAATTATTTAAAATTTTTGTTTCTGAAGTGCTCATTTATATTATAATACCTGAAAATTTCGCTGGTTTGCACAAAAGCACTATTAAAAAAGGTTATCATTGTTTCATAATAATCATTGTTGAAGTGGTTTTTTATCATTTTCAGTATCGCGAGGATGAGGGGGGACATGGAAAAATTTCACCCCTCCAAGGGGGACCTGGGCCAAAAAAGTTTGAGAACCCCTGCTATAGATAATATAGATAATGGCTCCAAGGTAATATTAAAAAGCAGGGAGGACAAAGGGTCTCCCTGCCTGGCTCCTCTTTTCAAAGAAAATGTTTTCGACTTGTTACCGTTAGTGAGGATTGATTATCTAGAGGTTTTATACAAGATTCATATCCACTCAATAAAGGTGGCCCCAAAGCTGAACTCTTTTAGTGTTTCAAAAAGTACGGCCATTCAATGATGTCAAAGTCTTTATGAGCATCTAAAGACAGTATTGCAGTGTTATTAACCTTTTTATTTATGTATAAAATATTTAAGATCTACCAGTTATGAATCCTGTTTGTATAATGTGTGTGATACATGTTGCAAGGCAGTGTTGGGAAAGTTCACCTTGATTAGAAACTAGTTCAAAGTTCAGTTCAAGTTACTCAATATGAATTAGTTCAGTTCATCATTCTTCCAAATTATGAACTAGAAGTTCATGAATCCCAAAATGAAGTTTTCATTCTTTTTTTGTGTTATTATTGGAAACTTACTATTAACCGTTCCTATTGTTATCCTGACCGTAGTCAGGAAATCAGGGGGAAATGCCGTCCTCCTCGTCCTTCCCTCTGCAGGTTCTGAGAACACAAGGACCTGTTTCATTGAGTTTCGTTTTCAATGTTTATTTCCAAGAACTGGACAACACCTGCTCCGGTCGCTGGTCACACTCTGTACATTTAACTCTTTTTCTCCGCTCCCAAAAAGTCTCTGCCCCCCCCCCCCCCCCCCCCCCCCTCTCTCTCTCTCTCTCTGCTCCGCCCAAAACACTTCTCATTGGCTATTTCACATAATTATGTTGCCCAAATTTGTTCAGAATAATACAAAAATGACATCTATGATAATGCTGTGTTTTGATCACATTTTATACCTTATAGGACTCAATAATTACAATGTGATAAGAACGAAATGTGAACTACATAAGAGTTCAATAAATGCCAGAATAACCGCGTTCACAACTTCCCGTTAATTTGGCAAAAGTGAACGAGTCGTTCACGTTCGTCAAAAATATGATATCGTTCGTGAACGATCGTTCAATGAACTCGTTCATGTACGACACTGTTGCTAGTCTTGTGGCTAACATTTATGTAAGTAATTTAAAGTCATGGTTTAGTAGAGCAATTGGTCTGTAATTACCAGGGTCTGTATCATCTTTGTCTGGATTTAAGAGGACGCAAATATTTGCATCACATAGCGATGTTGGAAATTTATAATTTACATATGTGTGACGTATCATTGTTAATAACAGTGGTGCCAATTTGTTTCCAAATGCTTTATAAAATTGAGGACCAAACCCATCAGGTCCAGGGTACTTAGCAGAGGGGAATGCTTTTATGGCATCTACTAATTCAACTATAGTGAAATTCAGAGTCTAAATACTTCTGAGAGGAGTCATTCAAACATGGAAGGGACAAAGGATAACTTTGTATTTAACCTTAACCTGTTAGTTGGCCATTTTGCACATATAGTAAAGCCGTGTTTTTAGGTCGTCTGGGATGATTTAGAGCCTTTTCTGATCACAAATTTGACAGTTGGTGCTGAACCGAGTATTTTAGGTTTGAAAAGTACAGCCCCACACTTTAACTTTGACTCAAATGAGCACTCGGAAAATCATTCAGAAAACAGCATTAAACTTTCTTTTGCAAAGAAATGAAATATGCCTTCTAATAGTTGTTTAAGCATTCGGTGGACCTAATTTACCAGACGCGTCATACCCTTATATTCCTTACACTATGTGTTGTTGTGCAAGGTACCGCAGCTGATAGGTTGCCTACAGACACACAACATACTTAACGTGATAATAGCTCCATTTCCCTCATGTAGTTTTGTGATTCATGTTACACCATGACTGTCTTTTGCTCATTTGCACTTGTTGCTCCATAGTAGTTTTTTTTTTTGTTTTTTTTTGTTTTTTTTTTTAATACTTGCACTTATATTGACATTGCTGATTCGTCGCTGTTTTTAAATTGCCCTTTGGCGATAAATAAAGTTTTTTTGAATTTAACTGAATTTGAATTGAACATCCTTTTCCATTTCCAGTGGTGGGATAACAATTGCAAAATCAATACAAATCAAATGATGAGGACAGAAATGGGAATATAACTTATCTGGGTGTATATTTTCCAGCATTTTTCAGGTCAACGTGAGGTCAACAGTGAATTTCATGTCTTTACTAACAAATGAGAGGTTAATACCATTTTATGAGTGCCCATTGGAGTCAATGTTAATTGGGGGGGTTGTACTGTTGAAACCTAAAATACTTGGTTGAGTAACAAATGTCAAAATTGTAATCATCCCAGACGACATAAAAACAGGGCTTTATGCTGAACTATCACTTTAATTCTGTCTCGATATCTGTATTTTGGTTCTACTTCTGGTTTCTCACATGCTACCTGCATGTAGAGTCAGACTAGATACTGCCAGTCACATCCTTGGCCTGTATCCACTAACCTTCCCCCTCACTGAATGACTTGGGCAGAAGCTGTGTGTATATGCTTGTATTCCTATCTTTCTGGGGACATTGATATGTTTGGCACCATGGGGAGCAAAATTCACATCCCCACAAGGATTAAATATAAATGTAGTTCCCCATTAGTAAAATGTAAATATGTATAAAGTACAGAAATGTATGCAAATGCTGTAGCCTTATAAGTACATTTACATAATTTTTTTTCTGGAAGTCCCCATAAAGCATGGCTGCCAAGCAAAACATGTCTTTTTTAAAGGTTTGAAGATATTTTTATTTTTTTAACTTAATTTTTTTTGCTACTTTTAAAATATATTTTTTAGGTTTTTTAAATGTATTTATTTATTATTATTATTATTATTATTATTATTATTATTATTATTATTATTATTATTATTATTATTATTATTATTATTATTATTATTATTATTTTAGAGTTTTTTTAAAGATGTCTTTATGTTCACTACTCAATGGCTACTTTACCTACAAGTGATTATTACAAAATTGGTTCTCATGAGACTTGTAAACCAGTGTGTGTGTGTGTGTGTGTGTGGAGGGGTGGGGACTGCACAGTGAATTGATTGTAGTGGTGCTCAGGGTGTGCAGTTCCTAGCTACACTGTCAGTTTGACCCCGACCAACATCCGCTGAGTCTCTCTCTCTCTCTCTCTCTCTCTCTCTCTCTCTCTCTCTCTCTCTCTCTCTCTCTCTCTCTCCCTCTCTTTCTCTCTTTGTAATTTTTATAACATGCCTTTCATACCAAGTCTGTTCATGACTAGTCACCCAGTGTCTCCTTTCTCCAAAGGGGACCCCCTGGGCAGTGTCTGCTTGGGGAGCCATGGGAGACAGGATCTGTGCCGACCTGTGACCCCGGACCTTCTCCCTCACCTGTCTGGTGGATGGACCCCCCCCCGCCTCCTTCATTTATAAATGGATGTTCATCTATAGCCTGTCCGTCCGTCCATGAGAGTGGATCTGTCCTTCAGTATGGTTCTTCTTTTTCCCACTGGGTTTTGAAGTTTTTTTTTCTTGCCGAGAAGGAGGGTCTAAGGACAGGGGATGCTTGGGACTTTTTTAACTTTGTATGTAGTTGATTGTGTTTCTGTAAAACCCTGTGAGACAACTTTGTTGTGATTTGGGGCTTTATAAATAAAATTGAAATTGAAATTGATTCTCCAGTGGCATGATGACCCTGTGACGACCTTCTGCCGTGTGGGGTTGAACGACTACTGGAAGATCAATTTTTTGATAGCAAAGGATTAATAAATATAATCTAATCTAAATATATGAAGCTTAAATATATGACAGCTGGAATTTGCAATCGCTGTTCAACCCAGTGTCAGAGAAACACCACAGCTACTCCCATATCTGTGAAATATTGTCTTCATCCATCATTATATTTCATAATCATTTGCCCAGAGAGGACAGAGCTCTAGAAGGAAGTTGTGTATTCTCAAATTCTGGCATTTCTCCCATATTTCTGGCTCCTGCAGCTTTAATACTTTTAACCTTTAACTGACTTTAACTTCAGGCAGTCAGTACTCTTCCGATAAACTAAACAGCGAAGCCATTGTTTTCTAGTTTTATTAGAAGAAAATCAGGCACAAGACAACTATGGTCTTAGAGTAAATGAATAGTGTGTTTAATTCATTTGAAGAACGAGCTGAAAGATGCCCTTGATGGAAATATTTCATTGCTCAAGATTAATCTCTGCTGACTTATACTGTGATGCTGGACTGTAAATGGTTGTCAGGTTTTGTGTCTGAATGATTATAAGGAGGTTTAAGCTCCAATTAGCAGCAGTTTCTATGCAACCAATGTCTACAAAACTGAATGTCACTTTTGTATTACATTTAAATGTCAAATGCAACAGACTTTCCAATAGAACAATATGCTTGTAGTAGAGCTGCACAATATATTATTAGAACATCAACATCGCAATGTATGTGTGTGCATTAGTCACATCGTAAGTCCTGCAATAATTTTTTGTTTATTATTATTTGACCTTTTAATTAATTGATTGGTTGATTGATTTTGTTTTAATATATTTAAATGGTTTTTGTTATAATATATATATATATATATATATATATATATATATATATATATATATATATATATATATATATATATATATGTATGCTAAGGCAAGCATTAGCCACACTAGCATTAGACACAACTGTGTGTTTTTTTAAGCACATACAGAGATAAAAATGTTTAAGAATGAAATTTTTTTTAAAATGAAGATAAAGATGGGGGGGGGGGGGCTGCTTTTCTATTCTTTTAGGGGACAGTCGCTATCCTACACTTTAAAAACCCCGGTGTAGATTGTAGGATCAGCCACTAAAAGAAATATTAAGTTTGTGCGAGTACTTGTAGTTTTATAACATCAGATGTTCAGTACTGCAAAGAACAGCCTCAGTCACCACAACCAGATTTAACAATGCTTTCATCCCACAGGTGTGAGACATGATGTCTGGAACATCATTTCAGCAATAAATGAAGAAATAATGTTGCAGCCTCCACCACTTTATTTTATGAAATTGTTACATCATGTTGCCAAGCAACAGTAAACAAAGACAGAGGGCATGAAAAGCAAAAGGGCAAAAAGGGCTGTCTGGGAAAAAAAGGGTATGTGTGTGTGTGTGTATATATATATATATATATATACATATATATATATATATACAGTAGATATATAGATATAAAGATATATATAGATATAAATATATTCACATCATGACCTAAATGGATTTCCATTCATTGATTTATTACTTCAATTAAATGTGTTTCCATCCAGGTTCATGAGAATCTTTTGGTTAAACTCGACATGTACTTAATGCTGTCTGGGTCGGCAAGATCCAAACATAAATCAGCCCAAACAAGACGATGAAAGCATTAATGACGATACTGATAACCTTGTGCATAACCTTGACACCCTTAATTACCACTCAACATCATCTGGTTTAAAACTGTGATGTCTCCTTCTGTGTCCTCAGTGGACTGAACAAAAGAGAACAAGTTTAAGAAAAGTGTTAAGCAATCAGAAAATCATAAGCTAGAACGTGTCACAAAAGTGAGTACACCCCTCATATTTCTTCAGGTTTGTAAATATCTTGTAAATGAAAGTACAAATTATGAGATAAAAAGTCAAAAATATTAGATAAAAAGTACAAATTATCAGATAAAAAAATCAGACACTGATTTTACAGACACTGTTCCTCTTTTTTCTTACAAAAATCTTTTGTCCATGTCAGGGGAGACGACTACAAATATGTTCCTCAGGGGGAACATCACTGAAAAATGTTCTCGAACCACTGTCTTAGGGTAAATGTCACAGAACAAGACATAGTTTATTTAACTTAGTTTAACAACGGCAACATTTCTCACTACTTACTGGTTGACTGTTTATTAACACCTGTTTACATTTTGCCTGGCGAACTGAGGTGCGCTTCATTTACATATGCTGTTGTGCCGCCCGGGCGGGTAAACAGTTTAAACCATAGATATTGTAACAGCCCCGAAATGTTATTGATGTTTGTTTGGTGTGATTGTGACCGACAGTAACTGTTTATCCTGAAATAAAAAGTAGGTGAGACCAACTCTCCGTCCGTTTCCTGGATCCAGTAACGATACAATATATAAACTCAGGAAAAAGTCGAGGGTATGAAATCATCTGTTTGGAGAAGTGGGGGTGTCGCAACACCCCCATCCCCCATGTGTGTGATGCCCATGACCACAAAAGCTGCTGCTGGGTTGTGGTTCATCAGTGATAATTCACAGCAGGAGTTAAAGGGTTAACTATGATAAATGATGATACTAGCATTCAATAAAGAACAGCAAACCCAATTTAAAACTGAGGCCGTTTGCTGTCATGTTCCACAAATATTTATTCATAACTCAGTTTAAAGCCCAAGTGACGGCACTGCATCAAAACAAGTCATCAGGGTTCACCCAGATGGAGGCATGAATGATTCAACCAAATGTAATTGAACTTCATCTCATGATTGTTTCGTTCTCACAATAATCATTAGTTGTATTAACACAAAATGCTGCACAATCCTAATTAAACACATCATCAGTTTGACAATCCTAGGTTACAGGTTTAGATGACTAAGAAATAAAATCTAGGTTACATTTATACAGAGAAGATGCAAAACTAGTATCTCATCCACATTTACACGAGGGTCGTCACTCACAAATCTCCATGCATACGGGGATGCAAGAATGTGTCGAATTAGATTGGGTCTGCATGCCAGGCTGCTGGATCGTGCTGTGATAGAACGCTGCCAATGCACATTTTTGACTGTGAGAAGCAGTGGATAGTTTTCAAGATGTCCACTCTGGAATACATCTTCAAATTTTTGACACCTTCAAGAAAATCTTCTGTTTTTCATCCTGTCAACAGCCCTCTAGTCCAGCAGTGTCAAACATGCAAATTGGGGTCCAAATCCAGCTCTCCAAAGAGTCCAGTCTGGCCCCTGGGATGAACTTGTAAAATGCAAAAATGATACTGAAGACACAAACCATTTTAATTCCGGTTCCACATACAGACCAATTTAATCTCAAAATCAATAGATCAATAAATCAATCAATAGAAAACCCATAGTTTAGTAATTTGACTAAACTACCCATAAAGCCCAGAGTAGAGCCAAATGACGATGTGACTTAAAATTAACAACTCAAAAGCCAAGAGGCAGCTAGCTGAGTACTCTATTAGCATCAGGTACTATGTAAATGTGGCCATTACCTGAAACCGTGGGGGGGGTTAAGGCCACAGTGTGTGGGGGAGGGAGGCATAGTTTAGGGCTCTGAACTCCTAAGAATAAAACACACTTTTACACAACTGACCTAAACACTAGTAACAGGCAGAGTGTAATTGTGCACAACCTAAAAAATATATAGGAATAATGTCATTTTCAGTAAATTTGCCTTTACTGGCCATAGGTAAATTTTTCTAAAAGGCTGTTGTATAAGGAGAACTTAGCTGGAAATATTATTGCTATAAAAGACACACGTACACACACATAGACACACACACATTTTTACCTCATCTAAAAATATGCATACATCCATTTTTTTCTCTTTGTAAACATAAAAATGTTCATGTTATTATTATATTTACGCTAAAATTATTACAAGCAACCTGAACAAATTTTAATATTTTGAAATGTCTGAAGGACAACTTTACCAATATTCTGCCAATTATTAAAAGTTTTTTTGAGTTGTTGATCTACTGTGATCTGTACATTGAAACTTACATGTGTAAATGATACATTGAAACAAAATATTATTAAAACTTCAGTTTTCTTAATACATTTTGGTTTGTTCATATTGTTCACATTGTTTTAAAAGGATGTAAACATTTTTATGACATTTCAAGTCAGTGGGAAGTGGCTGGTGACACCGTCTGATGCCTTTACATGTTTAAAATAGATTGTTGTGAAGTATTGTCACAGAGGGGGTGGAGTGAAGCAGGACTCAAATGCACAGTGCTGAAGGGAGAACGGATTTAATAATAAAAAAGCAACATAAAGACAAGACAGAGACAAAACCAAACCAAAACTTGGGAACAAATGGCCATAGTCCGTGGTGATGATGAATGTCCGGGTTATGGGGACTGAGGAGATGGACCACTGTCCGGGTTATGGAGGTGATATTACTGAATGGTCCCGCACTGGCAACTGCAAGCCTTACTGCTTTTATAGCCACAGATGAGGAACGGCTTGCAGCTGCGCAATGCGGGACCAGGTGAGTGTGGAGATGACTGTGGGAAAGGTCACTGGAGCGGAGGTCATGACAAGGGTTATAAGGGGTTATATCATAACCCTTTTGTATTACATATTTCATGATAGTTATATTGTCTGAATGTGCCACACTTTTTATCTCATAATTTTCACTTTTTGTCTCCTGATTTAAATTATTTTATCTCATAATTATGCTTTTTTTTTTTTTAAATCTCCTATTTATGAATTTTTCCTAAATGTCCTCTCCATACCCACTAAAACAAGTACCATGGTCCAATAAAACACATCATCTACACAGTAACTCAGTTTTAAAGGCTTTTTTTATATATTTGACATTTTTTCTGTTTTTCCTGCTTAAGTCAGTATTATTTCATCCATAGCAAAAAAAAAAAAAACAGTTTTACTTTTTACTTTATTACAATTGAGACGTTGTACTTTTAAACTTTTACTTCAGTAAAGGAGTTGAATCAGTACTTCTACTTTTACCAGAGTATTTTTTCACACAAGTAGCTGTACTTCTACTAAAGTACAGAATGTGAGTACTTTGACCACCTCTGCCACACACACACGCACACAAAATGGTGAATACAAAACCATTTACACAACAGTTACACTCAGAGGCCTTATGGTGACCTGGAAAGCCTTCTGAAAGTCCTCAAACATCTGTCCAGACAGATGCTGTGACTGAAAGGACTTTGTGGTGGTACAGAAAGGCAACTGCGAGCCTTACTGCTTTTATAGCCACAGATGAGGAACGGCTTGCAGCTGCGCAGTGCGGGACCAGGTGAGTGTGGAAATGACTGGGGGAAAGGTCACCGGAGCGGAGGTCATGACAAAGTCTCATTGAATGGTAATAAAACAGTAGATAATGTTATTTTTCTACCCTAAAAATCTACTAAAATGTCAGTCAATAGTGCAGATAAAACCTACAGATACATACTTAAGTTCATTTCAAATTATTTTGAATATGCAACAGACAAAACAATCACACTCAAATAATATATAAAAAAATAATATATACTATAAATTTAAAAAAAAAATGGCTTCATTTGTATATTCGAAAGGGAGTGGGAGGAAGTAAAACTTACTTTAATCTCACCCCTTGTCCTCAAAACAAGGGGTGAGATTATATATCTTTTAACCTCTGTGGGGTTAAAAGATATATAAAAATAAATAAATAAATGAATAAAATAAGTGAATGAATAGAAAAATAAAATAAAATTTAAAAAAATAAGAACAAAATGCAGACAAATTAGAAAAAGGAAAGAAAAAAAGGGAAGAAAAAAGAAAGGGAAATGAAGAAGGAAGGGAAGAAAAAAAGAAAACAAACAAACAAACATGAAAACTATTTATTACCTACTTTCCTCTCTGCTCATTTGTTTTTGTTTTTGTTTTTTGTATATATGTATATGTTTAGTACTTCAGTTATTTATTATTGGTATTGTTATTATTGTTATTGTTATTATTTTTATTATTATCATAATTTTTGTGCTATGCACTATATTGCTTTAAGATGAATTCAGGTTATTGAGGAAGTGAAGAAGGGGTAGGATTAAATAAACTTATGCTTCATCCTACTCCTTTTCGGACATGTCATTGTTATTATTATTATTGTTGTATGGATTATTGTTGCACTTTGCACATGTTCGAAATAAATCATTCAAATCAAATCAAAATAGTCTCTGGTTTAATTTCCTGTTAACATAATATTAGAAAAAAAAATACAATAAAATCAGTCATTTGGATGAATTCACCTCATTTATCATTTTCACATGCACAAACACATTCATACAAACCTAATTTGACATATCAAAAAAGTCAAATATCCGGTAATTTTTCAAAATAAAACATCATTCAGACTAAGAAAATAAATGCAAGAGAATTAATTAATTAATTGGCCATGGCCAGTGGCTCGGTACCAAGTGATCCACGGACCGGTACTGGTCCACTGCAGTAGAGTAAAGACGATGATACCCATACAGATTCATGTGAAAAATAGTCAACTATCCCTTTAAAATAAAATGAGTGACCTGGTATTTATTTTATTTCTGACACCGTCACTCACTGAGCCCTTTCCATGAGGTTCTGACCTGCCAAGTATAACTTAGTTCATTTCCCCTGGTTTCATCTGTTTCCTTTAAATAACACTACAAAGACATATTAACTGTCAGAACTTACAATCATGTGCTTTATCTGCCGACACATAATCTGTACCACAGCAAAAAGGAGGAAACAGAATACTTTGCATCCTCTTTTGATTCGTATATGGAGGGAAGTGTGGGTTCCTGTGTCACCGTTAGACCCAACACCATTTTCTTCTGCTCCGATGCAAATAACCATGATAATTTGCATATATTAGTGACAATATCTTCATTGTTTCAGGGAAACTAGTGTGTGATGGTACCACAGGTACTGTACAGGACATTCAGCTTCTCTTAACCTCTTACCAGCCTTATGTCCTGGTCCCAGCATGTAGATGACATTTGGACATTTTTGGAAAAAACAAACATATTTTAGCAAAAAATTCTGAGAATAAATATTTGTGGGAAATGGGGGGGGGTCACAATTATAGATCTCAGGTTAGAAAAAATATTCCTTCAGTTTCTGTGTCTTTGTGGATTTTCCGTGTGTTTTAGGCCTAAATACTTCACTTGATTCAGTTCACTGGAGTGTTATGAGGAAATCAATAGATGATTAAACAGATGACAGCCTTTAAAAGTTAAAAGAAGTCAAATTAACACTAAGTATACAGCTTTTTACAAATACAAATCTGTTTTAATCCAAACTACATGGTGTTACCTTTACAAACAGCCCATTCTTTTACCTGAACAGTCAGGGCCGGATCTAGCTCTGCCCACTTGGAGGGGCATGTGGTTTGGCAGGAGGGGCATGAACCGGGGGGTGTCAAATCCTACCCAAACCCTTAAAAGCACAGAAAACAATGCTAACTATGCCGTCATCAGTTAATCAATCCATATCTATATCAATTTGATTTGTATTATAGGTTTTATATTGGATTTGGATGCCATGCCTGGCACTACCCTCTGCATTTACCCGGGCTTGGGACTGGCACAAATAGGACATTGGCTTGTGTCCCATTTGTGGCTGCATTACTTTTTTTTTTAATTTTGTTTTGTTTTTTGTTTGGATTGGTTTGGGTTTTTTGTGTGTGTTTTTGTATTTTTTTCTTTTTTTCTTTTTATCCTATTTTGTTTATTCCTTTGTCATTCATTTATTGACAGAACATATTTTATTTCAACATGTTCTGTATATTTTTTGTCTTTTTTGTTGTTTTCACAGCTTATGGCAACTTTTTAGGATTTTTTTTTGTTGTATTTTTTAGTTTTCGTATTTTTTCTTTTCATTTTTTGTTCTTTGTATCCTTTTATGCATTGCTTTATCATTTATTTATTTAGAACATATCTTTTAAATGTCTGTGTAGTTTTTTTTTGTCTTTTATGTCATTTTCATATACCCTATAGCAACTTTTAGGATTTTTCTTATTGTTATTTTTGTCTAATTGTTCTTACTTTTTATCCTTTCATGTATTTCTTTGTCATTTTCTTTAGTTACAGTCTGTTTGTGTTCTTGTTCATAGCTTATTTCTATCACTTTATGATCAGCCGTCTGTTTTTCTGTGCAAACACCCTAACAAATGTATCCATGTTTAGACCTTTTGTTATAGCCTTCTCATGAGCCAGAATAACTAAATCTCTTTTTCTCTTGTGTAGCATAGTGCGGCAAAAGGGGGTAAGGACAAGAGACAAAGTAGAGAAAGAGCTCTCGCATGAAGCATAGGATAACCCAATCACAGTGGATGCCACATACATGCGATGGAGCTGAGGAAAGCCTTCATTGTGCCTTTGTAGATATTGGAAAATGGTGGAGAGGTTTCTGGGCTGGAGACAATGGGGGCTATGGTGCTTGTGCAACTAGACTGGGGCTATGGGGCACGGGGGTTACAGCCTGTAGCAAGTAGGGAAGCAATGCCATCACCCGACGGTGACGAGCTGCTGCTGGGTAGTGAGTGAATGTGTCACTACTGCTGCAGGAGGAGCGGGCTGAGCGGCGGGAACGGAAGATCGGAGCTTCTGTTGCTAATACCGTAGCATTGTCACAAGTACTAGTGTTAGCTTTAGCTTTAGCAACCAGAAATCTGCGCATCGTGATCGGTAGAGGAGAGATAAGTGGAAGAAAAAAAGCCAAATCGCTGCGGTGAATGAGTCTATGTCTCTATGACGGTCAGGTCAAACTGGTGTGAGAAAGTGATAGAATTGAAGCCAAGCGAGTCTGAGAGAGGCCACTCCCCCCTTTGCATCTACCAATCAGAAGAGATTCAGGAGAGAACAGCGCGAATATCTTTGGCTGCTGTAGTGTAAAGCATGTGGGATTGTTTTCCTTGTCATCGCGTTTGGTACGGTTTGATAGGGGCAAGTGCGGCATCGCGTTTGGGGGAGCAGAAGCAAAATTTAGGGGGGTATTGCCCCCCCTTGCCTATGCCTAGATCCGGGCCCGTGAACAGTTGAAGAACAGCAGGAGTTTTTATTTGGAAAGGTATTTTCCAGGTGTCAATCTGGAATGGTAAGGGGTTAAACAGCTGAACATGATGATTATATGAAATTTTGAAAGGAATTTTCCCATATATATGTATGGGAAAAATTCAAAATTGCCACAAATGTCACACTGGGTTCTCATGAGTTAAAATCCTTTTGTTTCATAGTTTAGAGTACACCAGTACACCAGCAAAAAAAGTTTTTATGTAAAAACATTCAGGAAAACAACATATCTTAATTAAGGCTTTCATAATTCATGCATGAAAGGGTTAAAGCTGCAGTGCATTATAGTTTTTACTGTCACTGATCAAAAGCCCCACTCTTACCTTTCAGTATATTGTAATTGATCTGAGGGGATATGAGACTTCTGCCATCGACCAGCTGATGAATATCTTCCCCTAACAGATTTAGTCTCATCACAGGCTTCACCTCTTTATTCCACCCCCTCCTCTCACTTCTCAAGTTGTAGCTCCTCGACTCGACTCCTTGACCCTCCCGCTAGAGGTGTGAGTGGAAGAGTCAAGGACTGAACCCAACCACTGAGGAGCCCAGGAGGAGATAAGTTCTGTTATGTGGCACGACTGTTAAATATGATGTGTGTTTAGAACAGAAGTTTTCAAATATTCAGAAAAAATAGATCTGATTAAACAAGTGGCACAACAAGCCCCGCCCCCCTTGCACACATTTTACCTGATTTGTCCTGTCTCTTATTACTGCAAAAAACAAATTTTTGGTGACTGTGACCTTTGACCTACACTCACCAAAATTGAATGGGATCTATTCTGGACCACCTCACACCTTTCCTGAAAATTTCATGGAAATTAGTCCACAAGTTTTTGCATGAAGTGCAATACAATAACAATAAAATGTGTAAATGTGTGGTTTGTTGCCTACAGTAGATGTGAGCAGCAAAAAAGAGGTTTAAAAAAACATATACACATGTGGAAATGTACTTATAACTATTACAAACATACAAAAATGTTAAAATGTGTTAAAAGAGATGTTAAAAAACATACACAGATGTTAAAATTTGCTTAAAAAAGGTGGTAAAAACACACAAAGATGTAAAAAGGTGGGCAACAAATATATATATATATATATATATATATATATATATATATATATATATATATATATATATATATATATATATGATGCCATGTTTGCTCTGTAAACAAACCATTTTAGATGAAAAAAAAACACACACCACAACACAAAAGTTTACCCCCCCTCACCAAAAAAAAAATAGTATAAAAAAATAACATAATAAATAAGGATAATAATAATAAATTGGATCACATATTTGCAGCACAGTGGCTAGCACTCGTGCCTCATTCATACTCCAGTTTCCTCCCACCATCCAAACACATGCACTGACAGGTTAACTGGTTAATCTAAATTACCCATAGGTGTGAATGTGAGAGAGATTGTCTGTCTATTTATGTTCAGCCCTGAGATGAACTGGAGACTCTTACAGGGTACCCATTGTAGCTGGATTAGGCCCCCAGTGACCCACATTATCCTCATAAGAATAAAGCGGATTCAGATGAGGAGACAAGATGAATATTTGCAGCCTTGGATATTCACATCAAGATTCACTCCAACATTAGTTCATTTGCATTATTATTTTAAGTGCTAGGTTCATAAATACTAGCATCTGTCTCCAAAATATGTAAAATGCACACCAATAAAACTATTACACATGATATATTATTAAATTTTTCTGCTCTTAATTTCTTGTGTTATTTTTGCAAATCAAGGTCAGCCCTAACGATACAAATCAAATAATCATTAAATTTACATGTTTAAACATTTAAATTATCTCTATTGATCATGGCATCACTACGATTTTTGATGGATTTTTTATTTTTTTTTGAGTGACTTATGCCTTAATGGCTTATGGATAAAAAAAACAAACAAATGTTTTAATTAAAGAAATAATGTGTTTTGGGCACATTTGGGAGACAGATGGTCGTCTTGTAATTTTCTTTTGTTGTTCACATTTTAGTTGGTTTCAAAGATCATGCAAAAATGAACTATTGAATTCCTATTGAAACCTTATTTAAATCATAATGGATTATATTATATTATATTATATTATATTATATTATATTATATTATATTATATTATATTATATTATATATTATATTATATTATATTATATTATATTATATATTATATTATATTATATTATATTGTACAGTATAAAAATTTTAATGATTTAACAGCCCTAGTTATTATCTAGTCAAAGATCATCATGAGTTAACACCAACATGAAAGTCACTACTTTGTTTCAGATGGGAAATGAACTGCCTGATAGTCATGAGATGTTCATGAAGTTTGGGAAATTTCTAGACCACAAAATAGGGCTCAGAGTGATTCACTCCAAAAACACGTTACACTTTACGTCAGAGATGAAGAATTAAAGCAAACCTGAAGAGAAAGAGATAAAAAAAATTAAAAAAAAAAAAAGTCAGCTCAGCCTGAATACACTGTTCTGATTATATTTATTGACCTTTTTATTGACCTTTTTTCTGAATAAAACTGTAAAACTGTTTCATTCAAGTTAAAGTGTTTATTGGGCAACTTCTGTACAGAAAACACAAACAGATAAATTATTTAACTTCCATGTGTAGGATCAACATGCAGCAGCTCAGCTCACTGTCACTTGTAAAAGAATAGATTTCGGGGTGGAGGAGGGGTCGGTGTTTCAGATTGTGTTGTGATGGTGAGAAAGAAACAGGAGGAGGGATTTGCAGACCGGATAACGCAGTGACATCAGCTTTGAAAAATGTGTGTGTGTGTGTGTGAGGGTCTGCCAGTGTCTGTGAACCAGCAAAATCAGAGAAGAGGATGGTATTAAGAGGTCTCACTTTGTTTTGTATTTCTGTGCTCATTTCAGTATCGTTGGGTGCATTACACAGAAAACACATTCATTCACATTCACATCAGAGGTGCCCAAACTTTTTCTTTTTTTTTCAAGAAAGGGCCAGATTTGATAATGTGGAGATAGCCAGTGGTCCCTTCTAACATTTTTTAAATAGTAAAAATTATATATATAAATGTACTGTTCTATAACATTTTTATCTTGATTGTTAGAATATTTGTTTTTAAATCAATGTAACTAAATCTAAGCCATTCAGGTGTGAACAAATTCAAAGAAAATGTTCTTCCTTTCTGTGCTCTCTGGACTCATTAACATTGAACAAACTGTGGAGGATCTGGAGTTAATACAAATCTGAACCTCACATTAATTTTAAACATGACTTACGCATATGAGGAATCATTACTCATATTTTACTCAGTAATGCAAAGTCAGATATACTTTTTGCATGTACAGTACATTGTGTTTTCCTGTCCATCTTCACACCACTTCCCCTTGTTGCTGGTGTTCACAACCTAGAATAATGAGAACATCAGGAATTTACTAACACCTTTCTCACAAGACATAACTGCCAGACATGCAGTGCAACAGCATCACACACTTACTTCAGCCCCTGCAGATTGTACTTCTGTAGGTTTGGTGGATATTGCACCAGTATTTTCCTCCTGAATCCTCCTCTCCGTGGCTGCAGAGGCTGGACTTCTGGGGACATGTTGTCTTATCTCGATTTATGGTCTCACCAATGCCTTTCCCAGATCCTAGAGAAAGAGTTGTCTCTTTTGGAGCTTCTTGGAACTGAAAACTCCAGCAAGGATGAGAACTCCGAAGTAAGCAAGTAAGCCTTTCCCCTTTTTCCAAAAACATGTCTTCCTTTTACAGTAAATTAATGCAGTGAAGAATAATTTAGTGGATGGAATCTTGGATGAAAAGCTCAAAAGAAGACTTGATGTCCTCTGTATGAGTAACTGTCATGTGTGTTGACCCTGGTTTCATCCTTATCACATTGGCAGCCTCTGGTGGCTCTTTTCTTGGGTCGAGAAGACCATTCAATTTCAGATTTTTTTTTTTACATCCATATTTCCTCACTTCCTCCATGCGAACTGGCTTGTGCTGGTCCTGAGGCTCATATTCATTTTGGAAATGGCTGATGCTCAATCTCATCATCTCCTTCAGAGTCACTGTTCAAAAATGTGACCCTCAACGTCTGAAATATCTTCTTTTGAATCCTCTCCCTCTATATCATCATCAAAAACTTCAAAAATAAAAAAAAAAAACAACACACTGTAAAAGCTATAATCATAGTGTCCTGCCTCCAATTTGTAGCAGATAGAGTATAAGTAAATGAAGATTCCTGCAAGACAGAAGGTCAAATTTGCAAGAAAATGAGAGAAGACAGTGTTGATGCTTTTTGTTTTTCTGCAACTGTGGTTCCCAAAGATGCGATATTGTTTCTGTTCTCATATTCTCGCATATTTCACCCTCTGATGTTCTGTGTACCTACACTCTGTCCTACTCCTGTCTGGGCCTGCTGTGTGTGTTCTACACAGAATATCAATTTCCACACTTCTATTAGACCCGAACATATTCTATGTAATAGAAATATGTAGGGGGGGGGGGGGCGCACACTGTGGGGTCATTAAAAATGTATTCTGATATATGTTCTTCACAGGAAATGAGTCAAGGCCAGTGAGTCTTAGTTTGAAGAATTCATTAATTGTATCATTTTTCTTTTAATAAAAATGACCCGAACAGCACACAAGGGTTAAGTAATATACAATAGAGGTGTTTTTATTTTTTTACATGATGTACAAAGTTTGCGTAAAAAGTGCACCTGGATACTGGAATGTTGAAATACTCACTAATTCACATTTCTATGTCCAGTTACACAAAAAATTTAATTTGATCTGCTTGTCTCTTAAAATCGACATTGTACTGCTCTTGATATTGGTGATATGCTTTTTTTAAGGAAATTTGTCTGTATCTGATCATATTAATATAATTATTATTTTGGGTAAATACCATATCCACTGTAGTAAATGGAAACATTCTAAGCCCTGCTTTAGTTGCTTTAAAAATGACTTTAAACTGTTCTTTTAATCACTCTCTTTAATCACTTGATATAAGTCACAAGTCACAAAAACCAACCACTCCACTACTTATTTATTTAAATATTTGAAAATGCACTTCCTTTACAGCGCCTTTTTTCACTTGGTTCTGTTTTTATTATTATTATTGTTCTTTGAAATTCTTCCGTGTTTGTTTTTGGCAGTAATTGAAATGTCCTCTTTAAGAGATTGTATATTATAATGTATGTTTTAAAGTTCCAATGATAAAAAGAAACCAAAAATTTATAATTGCCTTAATTTTATTGAGGGAGTGATCTGTTGGCTTATAATAGACGATCTGTGTAGGAATCAGACAGCGTGCTTAACCGTGACAGAGAGGGGGGGAGAGAGAGAGAGAGAGAGAGAGCGAGAGAGAGAAGAGAGAGAGAGAGAGAGAGAGAGAGGGAGAGAGAGGAGAGAGAGAGAGAGAGAGAGAGAGAGAGAGAGAGAGAGAGAGGAGAGGAGAGAGAGAGAGAGAGAGAGAGAGAGAGAGGAGAGAGAGAGAGAGAGAGAGAGAGAGAGAGAGAGAGAGGAGAGAGAGGAGAGAGAGAGAGAGAGAGAGAGGGGAAAAGGCGTTTCCACGTTTCGGTCGCCAGTTACAGAGCACTGGACAGCAGAGCGCGCGGACGCACGCACCGGAACCATCCCGACCGTCTTAAATCACGGCAGTTGTCTGTTTTATCACTGACAAACGCCCGTTCACACTTTAACCCACCCGTGTTTCCTTTCACGGCCGAGGTTCCCACGCTGATGACACAAACTCCGAGACATCTGAGACACGCGCAAGAGTGAAGTGTACCCACCGAGGCACCCGGACGGATTGGACTCCCCTTTCTTCCCTGCAGGACGCGTGACCTCCCACAGGCCCGAACCGAATCCCCATCCAGAGGAGATTACATTCCGGCAAAAAAAAACCTTTCCACATCTCTCCCCCACGGTAGCTGACTCATTTTGCAGCGCCCGAGGTGAGTCCCGACGTCTGTGACCAAATCTATCCCTGTAGTTTTCACCCCCCCCCCCTAAAAAAAGTAAATAAAAATAAATAAATAAAATAAAAAATGAAACCCACCCTCCCTCATTCATTCGCGAATCTGGTTCATTTCTAACCCCTCACATACCGTTACATGTTAAAACTGTGTGTGTCTACTTCACTGCACGCTTGTAAAATTCAGTTTTCCTCCTTGTTTGGGTAAATAAGTTCAGTAAATGTGACGTTTAAAGACCGTATGTGTATTCCTCTTGTTTCTTGCTCTATCCGTGAAATGAAATCCACTCATTCAGATAGTTGTTGCTTCCATTGTTATGTCATCATGTCATTAAAACAACTTGTAATACGACATTTAAAACTTGTAAATGCATTATTAGCTTTCATTACATAGACATGAACTGTCAACTTGGTAAATTCCTCCACTCTTAAGATGCTTTTTAACACACCATTGATTAAACTAAGTGGATTGGGTCACCGTGGCTGTGTCCATTCACATATCTAGTTTCCTTTTCATTACTTCCCAGACAGATAGTCCCACAAACCTCCTTCCTCTCAGCCTTCACATATCATATGTCCTATTTACTGTCCTCCATCTGTCTTCACTATTTTTTTTTTATCGCACCTTTTTCAGATTTATTTTTTATTAAAACTCACTGCAGTTCCTTAGCTTCGCAAGACCCAGACCATATTATCTAGAACGTTCTGTGTTTGGAGACTCGCGCATAATTCATTTGACTGTCAGGAGGTAAAGGAAGTGGTCATAAAGGTGACCACCTGTGACCGTCCTGGATGTGTGGGTTTAGAGTTGTGTACTGTGTGTGTGTGAGCGGATGGGGAAGAGAGATGAGGGGGGGGTCTTTTATGAATGGATGTGTCCGGCCAGCCCTGTGTGCGTGTGTGTGTGTTGATATTCCTATCTTTATGGGGACACAGTCACACAATGGGGACTTCTGACACTATGGAGACCAAAATTCAGGTCCCCATGAGGGTTAAATATAAGTAAAGGTCCCCACTAGCAAAATAGAAATAATGTGGCCCTATATATTGTTTCAGGAAGTCCCCATAAAGCATGAGGGAAACAGGTGCAAAATGAAAAATGTATTTTTCAAAGGTTTGAATAGCTTAAAAAAAATTATGTTTTTTTTATTCAGATTTTCATTGTTTATTGATTATAGTTTGAAAAATATTATTTATTTTAATTATTTTGTATGTATTTATTCATCTTTCTCTCTCTCTCTCTCTCTCTCTCTCTCTCTCTCTCTATATATATATATATATATATATATATATATATATATATATATATATATATATATATATATATATATATATAATTTCAAGCAAAAAAAGTAACTAATTACTTACGCAATTACTTGTTTGTGGAAGTAACTAGTAATTGTAATCAATTACTTTTTCAAAGTAACTTATCCAGCACTGACAATCGCCAGTGTTAATATAACACTTAAGGGTTAATTTTAACACTACCTCAGTGAACATATGATCCTTATCTACAGAGTGTAAAATGTACATTAGATTACATAAGAGAAAACATGTTTATTCTCTAAATTAGAAGTGCACTTTTTCACCCTCAGGTCTTCATCATCATTTCCTACATCTTTGTTGTGATCTTGTCAGATTATATCTGAGGATATTCAATGTGCATCTGATTTGACAAATGCTGAGAGGATGAATGCATGTAAATATTCATTAAGATTTGACAAACACACACTGTAATCCCAAATAAGTACTGTATAGATTACTTTAAAAAAAATTGAGGCAAGTGATTGTACTTAAATTATTTGAGAAATGATCAAATAATTATTTGGTTTAAGTAGGTTCAACTTTAATACTAAATGTACTGGACTTAAATTATTAAGTAGAAACGATTAAAAGACAAGTTAAAGTATTTGTACTTGAAATTCTCAGTTGATTTTACAACAGATTTAAAGGTAAAATATTTTTTCAGTTGCAATCAGATAAATTCAACATTGATTAAACAGCTTTTGTTAAGTTAATCAAACTCAAAATCTAGTCATTTGTGTTATTAAAAACATTTAGTGAACATAAAATGCAAGGATTTAAATGAACAATTGCCAAATAAAAAGTAGCTATGCAGTAAGACATTGCATGAATAAGCTTTAAACTAAACATTTTTAATGAATGGTTAAGACTTGATATTATAATGTTTCATTACTCACAACATTGACTACATTCTATCTACAGATCACAAATCTAACACTTGTTGGAAATGACTTCTTATACTTATTAACAGAAGCTGGGAGAGGCCATGTTCATAACAATTATTTTCCACCTTGTTATCCAGAGATAAAGAGATAATTAATTCAAGATCTCGAGAAAACAACTGACACGTCTATGCCCCCTTCTAAATCTACGACCTCAGCTGGATCACTGTGGCAGTGTCTGACGTCACTCCTTAACTCTTATATACTGTAGTGACCACACCATTCTGTAGGGGTGTCCCAATTTTTTGTGAACTATTTATAAGCACTGCATAGTGCTTTCAATGTATCCCATAATCCACCACAAAATGTAGTGGACATCGATGGTCACTAACGAAAGTACGATATCCCATCATGCATTGCACGAGTCAAAAAATGGCTGAAGGACAGAGAGAATTTATGATTAAAAGAAACCCGGACAAATTCAGATTGGACATCATACCAGCAGAGCTACAGGAGCAGTTCAGTAACGTTAAATGTTAAGTGTCTGTTATTAACAGTAAAACAGCCGTGAGCCAAGATTTACTGTTAATTAAAACTGTAATAATTTTTTTTTTTACTGTCTGTGCAAAAAAATAATAAAAATGAATAAAGAGTCGTGAGCCAAGATTATTAATTTTTTCAATTATTTTATCAAAAAAATGAAAAAGGCTTTTGAATTTGTGAGAGACGACACTGTTACGTTTAAATTGTTTGACAGTGATGATGCGATTAAACAGTACTGTCTGAAAACATTTCCATTGAGTTCACTACATTCATTTCCCTATGTAGGGAGTAGGGGGTGATTTCGGACACAGCCTGTATCTGTATCAGTGTAGACGAAGCTGGGCCAGTCTTCTGTGCTGGTGCCGCAGATGAATCTTCAAATTATCACGAATTAGGATATGTAATGCAATCTCCCCCTGATCAATATACTGCTTTATCAGCTGATTGATTGACATAACAATTGTATTGACTATAAACTTTGTTCAAAAGGAGAAACAGGGAGTCACTCTGTCACTAAGGGGCGGCAGACATGTTTTATTTATTTTTTTCAATATCAGGAAAAATATTGTTTTGTCTTCTCGAAATCTCGGATTAATTATCTCATTATCTCATGATAACAAGGTGGAAAATAATTATTATGAACATGGCCTTCTGTATTAACTGAGCAACTGTTAAAGAGAATATTTAAATGAAAGTAGTAAATACCAGAATAAATACAATATTTTTTCCTCTTTATTTTCCATCTGTAAAAAGCCTAGTATATGCTGTTGGTCACTATTGGATTCCTGTTATGTCCAAACTGAACTGTCCTTGGCTTTTTATGGAATGAAAAGTGTTCAACACTTGCATGGTCCATTCAACCAGCTGGCACTTAGTTATTAAAGGAGTCATTCCATGGTTATTTTATTAATATTACTGTGTTCTCCATTGTTATTGAATACATTGTGTGTTGGTTCTATTTAAAAAAAAATGTCCAGATTGTTTTGTTTCCAACTGTTTTTTCACGGTAGAAAAATGACTTGAGGTTGAACAACAGAGTTTATCGGTACTTCCTCATACATGTCCATGATGCAGTAATGAGGCGTCTCCGATTGGCTCAGAATGTGTGAAGGAACACTCTCCCCTCCCCTCTCACTCTCTGTTTACCTTTACCAGAGTAGCATCCAGCTAGGTTTCATGCAGTTGCTTGTTCTGAAAACGTGCAGGGAAAAAAAAAAACGAGGCTTTATTTCCACAGAGAGCACATGAACCAGTTTGATCCGCCATTTTTTTCCCAGTTTGTGCAGCAGCTACTGTGGCGCCGTCTTCTCTTGTAGATGCTAATGCTAATGCTACTTCAGATTCACTGCCGGGGACAGGCTTAACCCCACGTGGGTGACGCTAAAGTCCATCTGACGTCACATGGACCGCCTTTTTCTGGGTCCCTCGTTCCTCTGGTTGTTTTCTGTGAATGCAGTATGCAGCCAGTGGAGGTGATGAACCACTGTCAAATGCAGCATGTGTTGGTACCTCGGAGTGACCCATCAGATTCCAAAAGGAGCGTGGAAAAGCGGAATGACACCTTTAAGTAAATCAATACAAGCTGCATATTGTACACGTGCTATTAATCACTGTCTCCATCCATATTGACCCTGTGTGTCACATACAGCACGAACATAATGTACAGAAATGCTTCATTGTAGTTAAGTCTTGTACCATATGATCGCTGTCAGTCCATTTCCTGTCAGTCTGCATACCATTCATATCACTGTTTTACAAGATGCTGAACATTCTTCCCGCTGCAGTCAAATACAGCTGATTCATTCTGTCCTCCTTTATGAAGTTCCTAAAATAGTTGTAGCTTCCCTTTTCAATTAATGCACTGATATTTTTGGAACTGTGAGGTTGTGACTTCCTTAATAATTTTAACTCATAATGACCCAAACGTCAACCAAAACCAACTACTGATGGAAAATGTTTAATACCTATTGATTCAGTAATTCTATCAATACATGTCAATAATTGGTGTAAAATACAGTTTGTTAATTTTTCTCGGTCATTTTTTTTAACCCTGTGATATGAAAAAATCCTCAGGAGAATATAACAGCTGTGTGGTGTCGACACAATCAGTCAAACAGATTAGTGGTCGACACAGAACATACGTTTCAGTGTCATCCTTCTTGTAGCCCAAATAATTAAATTAAGTAAAATTAATCATTAAAAATAAATAGATAAATGACGACACATTTCTAAAAAAAAAAAAAAAAGAGAGAGACAAATAAAAAATAAAAACAGACAAATAAATAATAAAAATACAGAAAAACAAGGCAGTCAGAGTAATACAATAAAAGTAATCACAGGACTAGAAATGTGACTATTGCACACGCGTACATTACAATGTCTATGCTTAAACAATACATTGTGCAGCTGTAGTTGTGATCAATGACAGTGGATGGTTTTACATTCAGTTAATATATTTCACTGAAAAAGACACTTTTTCTTCAGTTTTTCTCTGTGTCTGATATCGTATCCCTCAACTTCAATTTGATCCTTTATGAACGTCTACATGATCATTAATAATAATAATAATAGTAATAATAATACATTTTATTTGCACTCAAAGATGCTTTACATGCATTAAAAACAAAAAATAAAATTCCAAAAACAATAAAAACAAACAAGATAAAACAGAGCAATCACAAATTAAAGCAGACAGAATAAAAAGTAATCAAACATTAAAAGCAATCTTGAATAAATGACTTTTTAAAAGGGATTTAAAAGTGTTGCGGTCGGAACAGTGACGGATGGTTGGGGGGAGTGAGTTCCAGAGGTTTGTGGCGGCTACAGAAAAGGCTGTGTGTGTGTGTGTGTGTGTGTGTGTGTGTGTGTGTGTCGGTGGTGTTGGTTGTCCTTTTCCCATCAGGGGAATGTTTGTGGTTGACTGTTTGCAGGCATCGAGTCAAACACAGTTTTCGGAAAGATCAGTGTTAAACAGTTGGAAGTGGAAACAATCAAAACAAAAGATTTTTTTTCTCATTTGGAGGAGCTCAAACTTTAATGACTCCCTAGTCTGCAAGCTGTTCACTTTCACTGTTACTGTTACTGAATTATATAACAGCAGAGGTGTTCAAAGTTCTCCCATTCTGTACTTAAGTAGAAGTACAGCTAAGTGTGTGAAAAAAATACTCTGGTAAAAGTAGAAGTACTGATTTAATTCCTCTACTTAAGTAAAAGTAAAAAAAAAAAAATAATAAAGTACAAAAGTAAAAAGTAAAACAACTTTTTTTGTCATGAGCGCAACTTCAGAAATCTGAAAAGTTTCAAAAGTATCTAAAATAAACCCTTTGAAAATGAGTTACTGTGTAGATAATGTGTTTGATCCAGTCACAGTTACTCAGTTTTGTGGATATGGGCAGAAAATATAGGAAAATGGGGGAAGAAAAGTTACAATTGAGATAAAAAAGTAATGAGATAAATATATATATATATATATATATATATATATATATATATATATACATATATATATATATATATATATATATATATATATATATATATATATACATATATGTATATAATTAAAGTACAGTGGTACCTCTACTTGTGAAATTCATTGATTCCAGGTGTGGTTTCGTACCATGAGTCTTTTGTAAATAGTCGCATTTTACATATAAAATGCCTAATTCGTTCCAAGGCCCCAAATACTACCCCTCAAACCCTTTAAAAATAATTTAAAAACTTACCAATTTTGTATGAAATAGCATTTTTGTGTTAAAATAAAATGTAGATTTAGATTTTAGATGTAATGTATTGGTGTCAGTGGGTAAATGTGTCTTCACTGACTGAACATTAAACCATTAAAATGAACCAGACATGTGGGTCATTTTCATACCATTGTGGTTGTTTTAATTCCTATTTTCACCTTCAGCTGTGTTTGTTGACAGACGTTTGGTGGGGTGTAGATCTGGGGACCATTGCCTTTGATGGCTTTTCGTGGTCTTTCTGGGGTACTTGCGATGGCACGGCTCATGGACATTTTTCGGGGTTTTGTTTTTCCACGGGTTCAGAGGGTTCGTGGGGTTTCGCCAGCATGCCTTTTGTTTGTGCCGGTGGAGTGATGGCTGTTTCATGGCTGTTTCACTTTTGTTGGTGGCTGGGAGTCACTTTCTTTGGGCTCGTGGTGTGGTTTCAGTGTGTGTGTGTGTGTGTGTGTGCGTGGGTGGGGGGGTACTCACGGGGAGGCTGTGGCTCTGTCTTTTACTCCTTTACGCGTGTTAGGGTTACAGCTCTGTGATGAATGAGGGTCAAAGGATCATGAAAAGCATCATGGGTAGCTCCCTCATAGCCAATGGGATGCTGCTTACAGTACGTACATGACGTGTTTACGTACATAATGTAGTTACGTACAGTAATGTACATAGTTTTTATGGGTTTCGGTTTCCTTTTGTAAATAGAATTTTCTTTCGTATTAAGAAATGAAAAGTTGAGGTAAAGTTTTTTCGTTACTTGGCTTATTCGTTACCTGGGTCTTTCGTAAGTAGAGGTACCACTGTATTTAATTTGTGATACAACATAGAAAACCTATAAAATGCAATGCATCTTCAAAAAGGTGGAAAATGAAGTGGACCCAGCAACAAACAGCTGGAGGAATATTTTGCATCTACCGTATTTTCCGAACTATAAGTCGCACCAGCCAAGAAATGCATAATAAAGGGGGGGGGGGGGGGGTTATTTGATAAAATCCAACACCAAGAACAAATATTTCACCTTGAAAGGCAATTTAAAATAAAATTAGAATAGACAACAACAGGGTGAATAATGCTAACGTAACACATTCAGCTAATGTTACATGATGCATAAACAAAGAACTGACAACGTACCTGATAATTTAACATAACATATTAACAATTATTCAGATAAATATAGCATAAAGAACATGCTCAACAGCGGCCTCTTAAGGTTGTCAGTGTGAAAATAACATACAAAATCATATAATAATATGGTAATAATTCCATCTATATGTCGTGCCTGCGGCCAAACAATAAAAAACTGTGACTTATAGTCTGAAAAATACGGTAGTTTGGCTCATTTGTAAAAGGTCAGTAATAAGACAAGGTATCTAAAAAGAGAATTAATGGTTCAATAACTGCTGACATCAAATTCAAAATTATGCTTTAATTTCTTACATTTTCTCTTTAAAATATGGGAAACTTAATAATGTTACATGAACCAACTCCATAGAATCTAAGATCGATTTTACAAACAAAGCAATGGATAGTACAGTCATAGTAACCAGATATTTTTATACAAATATATGCCCCTTATCGATGGATTTAAACTATTCAATTTTTGCACTGTTTAAAGGTAGACAGTTTCCAGACAATAAGTTATATGAGGAAGTGTGAGTGAGTTGTAAATTGTATATGAGACATTATAACTTAATGTGTCCCATGATGACTGTGCACATAATTCAGACTTGAGCTATTTGAGAAAAACATATCTATAAAAGTTGTTGATGCTGAGTCCATTAACTTTTGTTGAGTGGAGGAAAAGCACTTGAATCCTTTATCCTTATTCTATTATGAAGAGTGCACTTAAAACACAATGCTGCAAATTAGGAATGTCAAATTAACTTTAGTTAAAGGGCCACATGCAGTCCAACGTGAACTCAAGTGGGTCAAACCAGTACAATTCTACAACAATAAGAATTTTCTATCATTTAGTGTGTAAAAAGTAAAATGACATTATTGAAATGTGTGATAAATGTAATAATTGTCAGATAATTTGACTTTTTTTTTTACTCTAAAGTAGTGGTTGTTAACCTTGTTGGAGGTACTGAACTCTACCAGGTTCATATGTACATTAACCAAACCCTTCTTTATTGAAAAATAATGTTTTGTTGTTGTTGTTTTTTCACATTTAAGATATACAATATATATAAACTACAAAACCAATACAATGCATGAATGACAAAAACACATGAATTATGTTTGTTTGTGTGTTAGTTAGTAAGATAACTAAAAAAAAAACTTTTGATAAAAACTTTTGATAAAATTTTCAGTGTAGGTTGGTAATGGGGAGGAGGGGTGTGTGTGTGTGTGGGGGGGGTTAGTGCTTTTCTAGGTCATTTCCTGAACCTGCTTTATCCTCACTAGGGTCAGATTTTTTTCAAATTGAAGACATATGTATATGTTTTATTGGTGCACAAAATGAACTGTGCATTAACATCACTGTGTTCAAAGAACAAAAAAATACAATGCATGAATTCATCATGTATATTACTACCACTGCCAAAGATAGATTTCCATTTTATGTAAAGTTTAATGGATAATAAATCAGTCTAAGTCTATCATATGAGTCAGATGCACGTCTTGTTGAACCTTCATCCACAAACCCAGGTTAAGAACCACTGCACTAAAGCATGGGGGAAACTATAAAGTTGTCATTATTTATACACTTCCCTTCCCAAAAAAAACATCTCACATGCAATATTTGACTGCACTACCTTTGGTTTTTATTACAGGAGACATTTACTTTGACCTTTTGTTTTTTTTTTGTTTTTTTACCTCATAATGCTTATGTAGTGTCACAATAAGGTGCATTAATTTTTGATTATTGACGGTGATGATCAGACTGTTGCATCAACCCTGGTCTTTTTAGAGTCTATTTTTTTGTGTGAAAATAATGTCCCATGGTCCCTGAAGTATTCTGTCACAAGCCTGACGACCCTGATCAATCCTGGTGGTGTTCACTCTCTTAAACATTACAGACATGAGAGGACACTTACTGCATCAGTTAGATTAAATAACTTGTTCCAGCTGTAACATTATTAAGTTAGTATTTACCCATGGAAGGATATGAACTATTAGCTTAGTTAAATTGAGTATCAGTCTCCTTGAATTAAATCCAAAGGTAATGTAATGAAGTATTCCATATGTGACTTTTTATTTTTGGATGGGCAGTGTATGTTATTATGACAGTATTTTATTGGACATTATAGAATATTTTTATTGAATGATTGTAATGTGTTCAGTGTGTGTCAGAAATCAGACGACACAATGTTGAGCTCATTGCGACGTCGATGCTCAAACAACACATTGTACAGCTGTAGTTAATATATAATGACACATCACAGACTGATGGAGATGACACCGACAGAGCGACGGCTGATATTTAATAAAACCCAGTATCAGACTAATTTGACAGCAGCACATGTCAGTACAGTTCAATGGGTAATTACGATCACACTGGACTGAGAAACAACTCAGACTCAGGACTTCCTTTAGCCCCGGATCCTCTGACAGGCCTCCTCCTGCACAGAGGGGGAACAGATCTGTCACTGTCAGTCTTTTGTTTCCCATCCTCTTCCTCCCCTGCTGTGCATTTGTTTACTTTCACCATGTGTGTGCACTGAGCTCTCAGGAAGCTATGAGTTACAGAGGGTCAGTGTCATTATACTGTGTTACATCAGTGCCTGTAGTCTGCTTGCTTATTGTCCTTCACTGTCGCCCACTTTTCTCAAGTCTTTACTAGGTATCCATTTTACAGGTTAACCCTTTAACTCCCGAGACTTTAACCGTTTCAGTCAAAAATGAATAAAATAAGTCACAAAATAGACAATAACAGCCAAAACAATTTAGAATAAACCAACAAAATAATAAGTAACATGAAGAAAACAAGACACAAATGGCACAAAAGTGAAGAAAAATAATAAAATATAATATTAAATATTAATATTAATATAAATATTAAATATTAAACAAAATTAACAAAAACAAATATATGTTATATATAAAATAAATATTTATAAAATAGTAACTTAAGTAAGTTAAAATAAACTACAATGAAGTGGAAAGAAAGAAAGAAAGAAAGAATTAATATTGTAATTTTGGCTTTTTCTTTTTTCTAATTCAGTTGCTTTTTGACACCTGTTTATTTCTATGAAAAAAACTTAACATACTTTAACCTGACAGGAAAGTGTTCGTTGAAGTACAATAATGCAAAAAAAAACTAAAAAACTTCAATCCGTGCTACATTCAAAGGCTTTTAAACCCTGTTAAGACTGAAAATTCATAACCAGATGTCAGTTTACACCAGTGATCCTCGACGAGACAGTCTATTGTTCCCATAGCAACAACTTTCTATACATTCACACAGCATCTTTTTTTATTGTGATTTTTTTAAACCCTGCGTGAATGAATGAATGAATAAATAATACATAAAATAAATGAATAAATTGATGAAGGAAAAAATAAAAAAAATAAAAATTATATATACAAATAAATAAAAAAAAATAATAAAAAAAATTACACTGATAAAGAAAATAAATAGATTTTTTTTCACACAGACTCACATTCCCAGTGGACCTCAGGTCATATAAAAAAATTTTAACCATATTTATCTGTAATTTCTGTTAATGTCTGTAATTTTTAAGGTAATAATTCCACCACAGATTATTTACCTTATGTCACACACCCTGCAGTCAGTATTAAAGCTGGTGAATCAACAAACCTGTGATTTGAAGTGTTTTGTCATATTTTTTGGTTTCCTCCACACATTTATTCTGCTAATTTCCTGGTTGTGGACTGTGGAGGCTATGCTGCTAATTATTAATGGAAGTGTTTGAGGTGCATGATGCAACCTAAATGTTCAATGCGTGAGCAAAGTTAAATTCTCATGTCAAAAAGTGATAACATGCTTGTTAACTTGAATAAGGCACATTCCTCTATCCTTCAATAGGCTTCACAGTTCTGTCAGTAAAGCTTGACATCAAATTTGTGGAAGAATTTCAGCAAAAAAAGAAGAATGTGGTTTAAATTCTAAATCACTAGAGGTGTGTTTGCCCTGTGTTTTTACTCTACACTATCAAACCAGACACTGGCATCTTATCAAGTGGATGTAATGGTTAAGGCTTAAGTTAAACTAAGACAAACAAGTTCACAATTCTGCTCCTTTCTGCTGTTTACTTTTTTCTATTGGATGCTAATATTTGGTGTGAACTGACCTTTATACCTTGGAAGAACTGTATGTAGACTAGTCTTTCTACTTAAAAAATATTAATGACCTAAAAGTGTCTGAGAGGATTTACTGTAGTGATCTATGAAGTTTTATCAAAGATGACAGTATATTAAATTATCAATCAATCATTCAATCAAACTATATTTATATATTGCAGCACTTTTCATACATGGTGCATGTAGCACAAAGTGCTTTACATCAGACCCCTCCCCCAATTATCCCGCAATTGTAGGAGAAGTTAAAAAGAATAGAGTAAATACATAAATAAATAATAGTAATAAAATAGAAGTAAATACATAAAATGGCAGAATGAAATAATGTTAAGAGTGAAATGTAACTAAATTGGTAAGTTAAAAAAAAGTAGGTTTTCAGTTTAGCAAAGGATAATGTATTGCCCACGCTTTACTATCAGAAAAATTATTCCCCTTTAAATCTTTGTGAAATTTAGATTCAGGTACTATTTTCAAAGTAGATAAATAGTCAAAAGTGGAACACAGGATCTTTGTAAATCACTTGTAGGGGTTTGTATGTGACAAACTAAGACTAAACTAAGACTCACTATATCAGGTCTAAGTGCATGAGAAACTTCAGTCAACTATTTCTGTCTGAGTCAAAGCAGCCACAGGAAGTGATGCTGTGAACAGAGCTGGATCAAGGCTCAAACTAAGTTTAAAACACCCACTGTATTAAAAATACTTTTAACAAACATGTTGTTTAGCTTCATACTCATGAAGTGGACTCTCAGCAGGAAGTGATGCCTTAAAGGGAAAGTAAAGTATTATTTTATTATAGACTAAATAATTAAAATACCACTTTTTCTGTGAAGAATGCAAATGAAAATGGAATGAAATGATTTGCAAACCTCTGATTCAAATACAGTGGTACCTCTACTTAGGAATTAATTTGTTCCAGTAGTGGTTTTGTACCGTGAATTTTTCGTAAATAGAGTCACATTTTACATGTAAAAGGCCAGATTCATTCCAAGGCCCCAAATACTACCTCTCAAACTCTTTAAAATTATTTTAAAAATACCAGTTTTATATGAAATATACAATAAAAGTCAAAGAAAATGTAGATTTTAGATGTAATTTATTGGTCTCAGTTGGTAAATGTGTCTTTACTGACTGAACATTAAACATTGAACCATTAAAATTAACCAGATCATTTCCACACCATTGTGGTTGTTTTAATTGTCACTTTCACCTCCAACAATGTTTGTTGACCACCCATGCGCTTTCAGGGGTGCTTTCTGTTTCGAAAAGCCATCACTCCCACCCTCCATCATCAGAATATGGTGGATGCTTTTTTCTGAAACATTTGCCTCAGTCACTGCAATTTCTTTCTCCTTTATCCAAATGAGTAACAGTCTCTCCACATGGGGCGACTGTGGCTCAGTTGGTAGAGTGGGACGACCATTGACTGAGAGGTTGGCGGTTCATGTCCCGGCTCTGGCTGTCCACACGTCGACATGTCCTTGGGCAAGACACTGAACCTCGACGTAGTCCCCAGTAGGACTGACAGAACCTTAGAAACCTACTGGTGTGTGAATGGGTGAATGTGAATCGCTTTCAGCACCATAAAGGTGGAAAAGAATTATATAAGTGCAGAACATTTACCATCGTTCAGTGATGACCTCCGTTTTTGATATCACAGTTTTGCTGCTTTTTGCTTCAGTATTGTACCGATGGTCAGTATCATTCAACCGCCTGCCACTTTCATATTTTTTATCATCTCCTGTTTCACTTGTGTTGATAACGCAGCCCTCTTCTTCCTTTCATTCACACACAGAATCACTTTCTTTGAGCTCATGATGAATAACAAAGACATACTGTAATAAAGTTTCAATGAGCACACTGAGAAAATTCACCAAACAATTGTAACTTTGTGATGAATGAGGGTCACGAAAAGCATCATGGGTAGCTCCTTCATAGCCAATGGGATGCTACGTACAGTACGTATGTGACCTATTTACATACATTACGTATAGTAATGTACATGTCTTGGGGGTCTCGTTTTTGTTTTGTAAATTGAATTTTCTTTTGTATTTAGAGACGAAAAATTGAGGTAAAGGTTTTTCATTAATTGAATTATTCAGTAGCTGGGTCTTTCGTAAGTAGAGGAACCACTGTATTTCTAGTTACATACATATATATATATATATATATATATATATATATATATATATATATCCTTTCCTTGTGTTCCAGATGCACTATAGATTATCCTGCTGTGTAGTTTTGTTCCGCATGCCCACCCACTTCCCTTTAGTACGCACATGTGTTGCATTTAGTATGTGCTTGGCGAGCTGATTATGCTGATGCTTACTTACAAACGAATATGTATGTCATGTATAAGTCATGTATACGACACTCTGAAGAGGTGAAAATGCAAAAAAAAAAACAAAGGAGAAAAAAAAACCAAAGCCTGTCAGGATTGCAAGTGGAAGGATATGTCATTTACATCTGAAGTATGTGCAATGATGTTAAATTCCCCAGTTGAAATGAGGTTAAGCCTCTGTTCTCCAGCTGCAGCCACATGGCCATAACACTCAGAGGATAAACACAGATTTTAAGCCTTCCAGCAACAGGCCTGGCTGCGTGGTTAGTTGGTTGCTGAGCTACAAGTGACGCCTACACCAGCAAAGAGCTACTTTTTAATGCCTGCTTTTATGCACCTTATCTATAATCTGTTTCTTTACGTTGTATTTTTGTCTGTATTCGCATGTGAAACTTCCCACAGTGTGGCAGAGTCAGAATGCATCACTAGTAGTAGTGACGACGTAATAGTGCTGCAGAATATTAGAAAAAAAAACTGACATTGTGATTTTTTTGTAACCCTGAGATATATATTGCAACATGAAAAAAATATTCAGGAGTATAACATCTGTGTGGTGCTGATGCAACTGGTCGAACAGATTAGTGGTCGACACAGAACATACGTTTAAGTGTCATCCTTCTTGTAGCCAAAATAATTAACCTTCTATGGGACTTAGTAAGGAAATTCATAAAAAAAAACAAAAGAACGACATCTGATTTTAAATATATTAAGCCCTAAAGTACATTTTCTATGCTTACTTCACAAAATTGACCTTTATTTTGGGGTATCATCATTCAGAAATGACTGTGTCCCATAGGGTATATATTTGATAAAAAAAAACAACTGATAAAAGAACAATGGCTTCATTATCCATGAAAATATTTGACTGAAAAACACTTAGAACATGTAATTTCAGAATGATTCTAAAGTGATTAAAAAAATGCTGTATGTATGTATGTATGTATATATATATATATATATATATATATATATATATATATTCATGTTAGTTATGAATCCTGAAAAGTTGATGAACATAAATGAACAAATGAAATGTGGTTCAACCGCCACAAAAATCAAAAGCAGTGCAGTAAGTTAAATTCTAAATTCTTTAAAATTTGTGGTTAGAGCGGGTCGTCCAATGACCGATGGGTCAGCGGTTCGCGTCCTGGCTCTGACTGTCCACATGTTCAAGTGTCCTTGGACAAAGACACTGAACCCTGACTTAGTCTCCCAGTAGGACTGACAGAACCTTAGAAACCTACTGGTGTGTGAATGGAGGCTAATCTAAAGTGCTTTGAGCACCATGGAAAAGAACTATATAAGTGCAGAACATTTACTATTTAAAATTTATGGTACAATATGATTAGTTAGAGGCTTGTGTTATTTTTTTAAAGCTGTTTTTTAAGCGTAATTTATAAATGACGTAGTCCAATACAGACTTAAATAATAAAATTACCAATTAAAAATAAATACATAAATAAATACAAATTAAAAATTAACAATTATAAGTCTAAATGATAAATAAATAAATGAACAAAACTAAATAAATGGGCGGCACGGTGGTGCAGTGGTTAGCACTCGTGCCTCACAGCAAGAAGGACCCTGGTTCAAATCCGACACCACACCTTTCTGTGTGGAGTTTGCATGTCCTCCCCGTGTCCGCGTGGGTTTTCGCCAGGCACTCCAGTTTCCTCCCACCATCCAAAGACATGCACTGATAGGTTAATTGGTTACTCTAAAATTGGCCATAGGTGTGAATGTGAGAGTGATTGTTTGTCTATGTATGTCAGCCCTGCGATGAACTGGCGTCTCATACAGGGTGTACCCCGCCTTTGCCCATTGTAGCTGGATTAGGCCCCCAGTGACCCCCGCGACCCTAGTGAGGATAAAGCAGGGTTTATTTATTCATTATTATCAATGAATAAATAAATATATAAAAATAAATAACTATAAATAAATTAATTCCTTCATTCATTAAAAAAATACAAATATATACAAAATAAATAAAAAATAAAATGAAAATAACAATAATGCACACGCAGACGTACAATGGCGATGCTCAACAATATATTGTGCAGCTCTACTAAACAGGTGCAACTTTAGCTGGCTGAACATGGAGTGGTTGTGTTGATTTCATGGCTGAACGGATGTAAAAACAGAGGGGTGTTGCTCGCCTTAACACAGCTGTGGAAGTGTTTCATAAACCCAATCTGTCTGACTGGCAGTGCTTCACATTGGCCACAATATAATGGACGAAATGCTCCACATACACACACATGCAGTACACCTAAGCCTCCACAGACGGACAGAGGAACACAAACGGCAACAGTGCAGATGGACTGGAGCACACATGCACAAATACGTGGACGTGCACGCTCCTTCACATGCACACAGTCACTGTGAACTGCCTTGGTCTGTGTGCATAATCTACTGTGCTGCTTGACTCTGAAATTAAATGCCTCAGTGGGTCTGATTGGATTTGATGAGAGCTGATTCGATTGAAGCAGAAAGAGAGGGGTGGTGAATACAGTACAGTGTGTGTGTGTGTGTGTGTGTGTGTGTGTGTGTGTGTCGTTCAGGTGTTATGGGATATTCTGTCAGAGGTCACCCCACAGAGTGACTCTGTTTTTGTCTGCCTGTCTTTGCCCATCACATCTGTTTTAATCACCAAATAGAGTAAAGTATCCTCCCTGCATCCGTCTGTTTCCCACAAATGTGTGTACGTTATAACGCTAATCTGTGCTTGTTTCTTCTTGCCCAACTCCCTGTAACCTCTATTTCATCCTCACTCTGTTTGATGAGAGTTAGTTCAAGTAGCACAAACATCATGAGAATGAATGCACTATCGTCAGCTGCTCTGTAAAGGCCCTGGAGTCTTTCTGATATGGTCCACGTAGTTTTCTCATCTACGTCCACGCAGTGTGTGGAAATCCTGACACTCCCGTCTACACTCACACAAGTCATGGATACTTTTTGTTTAGCAGATGAACTTTAAAGCTGTCATTCCATGGTTATTTCATTAATATTACTGTTTTCTCCATTGTCATTGAATTGCTGTGGCTCAGTTGCTAGAGTGGTTCGCCCAACGACCGAGAGGTCCCAGCTCTGGCTGGTCACATGTCGAAGTGTCCTTGGGCAAGACACTGAACCCTGACTTAGGCCCCCAGTAGGACTAACCTTAAACCTTAGAAACCTACTGGTGTGTGAATTGGTGAATGTGAAGCTAATGTAAAGCACTTTGAGCACCATGAAGGTGGAAAAGCGCTATATAAGTGCAGTCCATTTACATTGTTTCTTGATTCTATTTAAAAAAAAACGTCCAGATTGTTTTGTTTCCAGCTGTTTTTTCACGGTAGAAAAATGACTTGAGGTCGAACAACATAGTTTATCTGTACTTCCTCATACATGTTCATGAAGCAGTGACAAGGCGTCTCTGATTGGCTCAGAATGTGTGAAGGAACACTCCCCCCTCCCCTCTCGGTCTCTATGTGTGTTTACCTTTACCAGAGTAGTATCCAGCTGGGTTTCGTGCCGTCACTTGTTCTGAAAACATGAAGAGAAAAAAACGAGGCTTTATTTCAACAGAGAGCACATGAACCAGTTTGATCCTCCATTTTTTTTTCCAGTTTGTGCAGCAGCTACTGTGGCGCCGTCTTCTCTTGTAGATGCTAATGCTACTTCAGATTCGGTGCCGGGTTTAACCCCACGTGGGTAACGCTAAAGTCCATCTGTCGTCAGATGGACCGTCTTTTTCTGGGTCCCTCGTTCCTCTGGTTGTTTTCTGTGAATGCAGTATGCAGCCAGTGGAGGTGACAAACCACTGTCAAAGACAGCATGTGTTGGTAACTCAGGGTGACTCATCAGATTCCAAAAGGAGCGTGGAAAAGTGGCTTTCAGCGGAATGACACCTTTAAAGACATCTGAAACTTATTTGAGAAAAAAAAGAATCCATCTGAGTCAACAGTTTTGTTGTTTATGCAGCCGTGTAACTATAGCAGGTTCAGCAGGTTTGGGTGCAACTGAGCCTGTGACCTTGGGGGGGGGGGGGGGGGGGGGGGGGGGGGGGGGGGGGGGGGGGGGGGGGGGGGGGCTGTTACAGAGTTTTGGATTTTTATTACGTCAGCCAAGGACGTTTTATGTTTTTGCCAGAGTTTGTCTATTTGTCTGTCTGTTAGCAAGCTAACTCAAAAAGTTATGGACAGGTAGGTTGGTAATGGGGGGGATCTGGAAATGATTAGATTTTGGTGGTGAAGGAAGGAAGGATTTTGATGACATTTTCAGGATGTGTTGGAAATGTCACAAGGAACAAATGGATAAATTTTGGTGGTGATCCGGAAGAGATCCTGGATTTGAAATTATACATTGCGGTAAATGGAGAATACATTTCAAAGTATAACCGGATCACCACCAAAATCTAATCATTTCCAGATCTCCCCATTACCAACCTACCATCCATAAGCTTTTGAGTTATCTTGCTAACTTAACTAACAGACAGACAAACAAACTCTGGCAAAAACATAACCTCCTTGGCAGAGGGGGGTGTTCTGCCTTGGGTCTCCCTCACAGTCAGAGTGATTTTTTTTTTTATTACACAAAAAAACATAAATTTTATAACTAGCCAAAATACTTGTGGTGGGTTATGACACTGTAACATCCATGCGCTCATACCTGTGGCAAACTCATACTCAAAGACATACCTAAGGAGCAGCATGGGTTAATGGATTAGCCATACTGTCTATTGAAACACTAGAGCTAGAGAATTAAATATCAGGGACATTGTTGATGATTTTTGCACAATGTAAGGCTCGTATGACGGCCTTCAACTCATTCAATTGTAAATACTGATGAATAGGCCTTTACTGATGGATTTTTTCACATGTGTATAGTTTCTGCACAGTTTCTGACATTGCGATTTTTTTTAACCCTGTATATTGTGATATGAAAAAATATTCAGGAGTATATAACAGCTATGTGGTGCTGATGCAAACGGTCAAACAGATTAGTGGTCGACACAGAACATACGTTTCAATGTCATTCTTCTTGTAGCCGAAATAATTAAAATACAATTAATAATTATAAACAAATGAAATAAAAATCATGAGAGACAAATAATACAATTTAAAAAATAAAAATTAATTAATAAAAACAAATAAATAAGTATAATACAATTAAACATTGGTTAGCACTTGTGCCTCACAGCGAGAAGGACACTGGTTCAAATGTTCTCCTCGTGTCTACGTGGATTTTCTCCAGTTTCCTCACACTGTCCAAACACATGCACTGATAGGTAAATTGGTTAATCTAAATTGTCAATAGGTGTGAATGTGAGAGTGATTGTTTGTCTATATATTTTCAGCCATGAGATGAACTGGAGACCATTGGAGGTGGATTAGGCCCTCACTGACCCCCATGACCTTAGTGAGGATAAAGTGGGTTCAGATGACGAGACGAGACAATTAAACAAATGAATAAGACAAATAAAAATTAATTTTAAAAAAATACACAAAGTACATAAAAAAATTAATAAAAATAATTGCAGGACATGTACGTGGTGATATCGTTGTGCAGCTGTAGTACATGTCTAAAGGTACAGGTCTCCAAAAGGAAAGTACTTTAAGGTTACAAGGTTTGACAGTGTTTGATAGAATTACGAAGGGCAGCATTTGTTCTCGTTCATGTCTAATTCAGAGTGCCTTTTAACAATAAATAAATAAATAACACTCTGAATCACCTCAGCAACACAAAGTGTCTCATCAGAGCAACTGTTATAGACCCATACTCTCCACCCACGCCATGAGTTTCTTCACCACACACACACACACATATAAATACACACACAAAATTCAGTCATCATCCAAAGAGCAGATGAAGAAGCACAAACACACCAGACCCCCCTGTGGGCACTGCCAACTTCTTCCCAGCGCCTCAGGCTGAGTCCTCGTCTGTCGCATGACAAAAACAGAAACTGTCCAAAAACCTGTCTGTGTCATACATAAACACAGTGTTTGTCAACCTTTATGCCCAAACGCTAACTTTTTAAATACTACTATTTCAAAATGACATGTACATGTAAACCATGTGACACTGGGTTCAGCCTCATGTCATTTAAAACTTTTTGTTATGACCAGTGTCATCTTACATTAGTGTCAACAGAGGGCACAAGTCCTGACACCGAGCTTTGTTTTCTTTTTGAAGAAGACTGTCTTGTAAAAACACCGTCAATGGCATGAGGTTGTTTTCATTGTTTTCTGGACGTAAGTACTGAAGTCAAAAATATATGAAAACAAGTGGTGCAAACAAACCCCTCCCCTTGTAAATGTTGTAGCTGTTAATGCACATCTTCCTCTCAAAACATGACACTATGGGTGTGACCGTTCAAGATTGGCCAAGGTCAAAGGTCATGATGCTGTTCTGGAGTCGACATATATCTGTCTACAATAGTAAAAAATAGTAATTTTTGAAGCTACGACAAACCATGACACTCTGTTAGCTATAGTACAACCTTTTCAAATGATCATATCATGATGTTGATGATGATGGTGATGAGGATGATGAGGATTTTTAAGTATAAACTGAAAACCTACCTTTTTGACATAGCTTCTAATTGTATTCGGTTTTTTTATTATGTTTCTTTTTTTTTAATCTTTTACTGTACCTACAACTGCAGGATAATGGAAGGTTGCTGTATTGATTGATTGATTGATTTGATTGATTGATTAATTGATCTTCATCCTTGTCACCATGACTTTCTGAATGTCAAAACAACCAGTTAAAGCATCACTCTAGTACAAAACCTTCCACTTTCATAACATTTCCTTAGTTTTGGGTTTAACTTAACTGCTCTGTGGATTCATCCACATCTAAGAGGCCAACAGTTTTTCCTGAACTCATCAGCTCAGCTGTGGATGTGCCTTTCCCTGCCTTAATGTTATTACCTCCACCTCCTCTCCAGTGTTTGCGTGTGCATGTTCATGAATGTACGTGTGGATGAAAAAGCCTCAGGAATCATGTTAACCTCCCTGCCACAGAGCTGAAATATTCACAAAGTGCACACAACACACACACACACACACACACACACACACACACACACACACATTAAACTGATGAAATGTGATGCAGGCATCAAACTTGTTCTGTGTGCTTGTTTATGTAACCCTCTGGGGACCTCTGTACCCACCTAGTGCTTGAGGTATCACGGTTTGCACTAATGCATTGTTGCACAAAAGCTTGTCTAGAAGCTTTTATGTAATATCTTTTCACAGACATTTTGGGAAGTATGAGGTGGGCAATGAGCAGCCCACAAGCTACAGCTGCCCTTGTTGTGGTTTAATTACAGGACGTTGTTTTGCAGATTTCGCTTTGCAACATTTTTAAAGAGATCCTACATTTTCGAGTCAATACTTTAACCCATATTGTTATTTTTAAAAAGCATGTTTGCTGTTTGACTGAAGACAGCTTATAAAGATAAAATGTAAGGTCTTCCCCAAACCACTAATATTCAATTTAACGATATATGGATTGATTTTCTCAGTTCAAATCTGAGGCGTTACCACAGTGATGACATGTAAAGCACAGCTAACTGATGTAAAAGACACAAAAATTACATAAAAGATTCAACAATAGCACAGTCAGAGATTTTCAGAGGGTGGATAATTCAATCGTGTGATGTCAAAATTGACCAGAAATTACATTTGATTATCCCCTCTAGATATGGAGTTTTTACTTTGATCATTTTGACCACTGTCTGCGGTGGGTTACATTTTTTGGGAGGTGCGCACAAAATCTCTGCAACGTATCTGCAACACTTCACAGACGACTTGGCTTCTTAACATAAATTGGCCTTAACCCCAAACCCTGCCCACCCCCCACTGCACACCATTATCTCTACTTTGCTTTGTTCCCTCACCGTGTGGTGCTCCCTCATTCTAAATGTTTCTAGAAAAACCTCTGCTCTGTACCTGCTTAAAGGTGATTATTGATGTGTATAAATAGGAATAAAAAGAAGAATGTGTCTGGAAACGAAATTATTCCGACCTCACGTGCAGCTGTGTATTTCCAAAAGTAGATTTTTATATCACAGTGAGTACAAATTAATCTTTATTTGAGTTGTAGACTCTCCCATCATTAACACAGGTCTGCTTTTGAATCACTCACTCACTATCGCTTCACTTGCAGTTAATTTTAAAGCAAAGTGATGTTGTGTGATTGCCCATGATGCATTGCACTCCAACAGCCATGATAGTGCTGGACAATAGAATATTGATTTTCCTACTTGGAGTGATGTTTTTATACAGAATTAGTAAAGTTAGTAAAGCCCATCAGTGGCCCACCATGTTTTTGCAATAAATAAATAAATGAATAAATAAATAAAACAAGTGGTGCCTGGTGTAACAAACCCTTTTTACGTGATTTGCCCTATCTTTTAAAATTGTGAAAACACATTTTTGGTGACTGTGTCCTTGACCTTTGACCTACATTCACCAAAATTGAATGGGGTTTATTCTGGACCACCTTGCACCTTTCCTGAAAATTTAATGGAAATTGGTCCATTAGTTTTTCATAAACCTGTTGAAAGACAGACAGACAAACTGATCCCTTTGTGTGGTGGGGTAATTAAAAAGTTAAAAGTTGACAAGAAATATTAAATTATATCCATTATGTGTTACTGTACAATATTTTTTAACTATACTTATACCAACTGCTAACAAAAATGCACACTCTGAAATACAACTTAATTGCCTTTAATATTAAATAAATATACATATATGTCAATGACAGAATCCATAAAGTGGAAAAAAAATTATAAAGATTTATCATAATGAGGCTTGATTATGATGCATTTAACAGAAAACATGTTAAGGAAGTGTAAAGGGTACATTTCAACTTTATTATTCAGATATTTAAACCTATATCCAGAGTCAGGCTGGACTGTGACATGACACTAACATTTAAATTAACATTATGGTTAGTATCATTAGTTGTAATGTGTATACCTTTTCTTTAAAATAAATAAATAAATTAGCCTGGTGGGTTTTTTTATTTTTTATTTTTATTTTTTGCATAACGTTGCTGAACTTAGCCTTGACCGACTGAAGCAACTTCTATTCATAGCACTGCCCCCACAGGCTTATACTGTAGGCACTAGGCATGATGAGTAATCACTTCATCCATCTCTGTTTTCCCTCTGATCCACTCAACACTCTTGAACAAAGTCAGCCTGAACTCATCTGATCATTTGACCTTTTCCCATAGAAACAGTTCAGTCTTTATGTTCTGTGTTAAACTGAGGATTGTTAAAGGAGAAGCTTCTCACTGCATAACATGAGAGTTTTTGTTCCTATTTAATCCCGAATACAAGTGAATTCCTCTTTAAAATGACCATATAAACACCTAATTCCAGTTGAAAATGATAATTCCAAATTAAACTTAATTCAGAATAAAGTCACTGGTTTATTCCAAACTTAATTCTGAATTCAATAATTCCTCTGCCATGTTAACAGTTAATTCCACTTAAACATTATTCTATACATGCTCCTGGTCTTGTCACGATGACGCACATATTTTGCACTGTCGGCATTAGTTGGTTGATTCAGTGGAGCTGCTGCTTTGCAATTATCCCAAAAATAAAGTCAAACATCACATGTAGTATCTGGTCTAACATGTTAATAGTTGAAACGAATGCAAAACAGGAAGTGGATGCGATCGTATCCTTCCAGTAGACATCCAGACGTTAAGCGACCATTCTGTCCAATCAGAACCCTCTGTACCTTCAGCTGTTAAAGCCCAATTAACTAGAGTAGAATACACCTGTTTCTATGGAAACCTTTATTTGGAATTAACATATTATTCCGAATAAATTATTTGGAATTAAAAAACATAATGTAAACGTAGTTAATTAGAGTTAAAGAATGTGTTGAAGCTAATACATACATTTTGTGCAGTAATTATCCAATGGAAGCATCTACATACAGAATATTGTCAGGCTGAACAAAGTCAAGTTACAAATATTTCTTGGCAGCACTAGTTTCTGTGTTACCATTTGAATTATTTGTTTCATAAGTCCATCTATTGTGATTGTTGACAGCATTTTATTATCTCTGATGCTTTTGCAAAACACATCAGATAAATACACACACCATAGAAATGCATGACATTTCCAAAATGACTCATCATTTTGGGAACCCTTTACCCTATCTGTCACTGATGTTTAAGTAGAACATTTTTGATAATAATAATAATAATAATAATAATAATAATAATTAGTAGTAGTAATTTATCACTCTCCTCACTACTTCATATTTTTATTTTGTTATTGTCATCTACTACCTTTCTAAATATTTTTGCTAAATAAAGCTTCCTGTTTGACAAGTTCACGCCAAACTTCACTTAAATGCTTTTTGGTAAAGTTATTATTCACTGCATGCAATTAGCAGCTTTGTTTTTCTTTGGTTGGACTGATGACACCAGGGTTAGATTATTTGCAAAGGTATTCATCAATGGCGTGGCTCATTATCAGTACTTTATCACATGTAGAATCACAGAAAGGCACACACTCTGCTGTTCATAGATGTATTTTCAGCTTTTGTCCAGACAGCTATGGCACAGACACATCTGTCGTTGCTCTAGAGATGAACTCCAACATGGCTATAATGGAGATTTTTATGTCTGTATTCACACCCGGCACAGTGCAGCTCAATATTCAAGCAGTGAATGACTCAAACTCCACTATTTATGCATTCTATTATGGCAACTCACTGCCACACCAGCGTTGGGCTCATATTAAGCAGACTCTCTAAGGTGGTGTTTTATATTAAGTTTGTACAGATGGGGACTATTGAGCAGCAAATACAATTTCATTTTTGAGACTAGAGGAAAGCCAAAGACTACGAATTAAAGTGTTTTACGTACAAGGTACATTTGGTACATCGTAGCTTGTATGAAAAAAAAGAGGGAAAAAAATGGCATTGCCATGTTCCTTTGTACAGTATTTTATCACACATAATTATAAATCCCACACACCATTTATAATGGAACAAATGGATCTTTAATGGTTGTATTACATAAACTATAATTTAATCCAAGCACAGATGTAAGTTACATTTCAGACATACCAGTAATTACTACTGGGAGATGTGAGCTGTATCCGTTGCTAGGCTAAGTCATTTGGTTGCTAAGGAGTTAATCGGCAATCTTTCTTGACAATATACCAGTATTACATCTTCTGATAATTCCTTATTACCTCATGTATGCTAGGAAAAAATATGGCAAAAAAAGCAGCATTTCTTTGAAGTTGTTCCTCACTGTCATTGTGTGAATATTGTTGCTGCAGAAGTTGTTTTTATGTAACTCAACCATTCACTCACTACAGGGGATGTTTTTCACCAGAAATATTTAAAAACAAATTATAATAATCTGAAGTTAGGGCTTTGCTGTTTTTACTTGTTCTTGAAGAAGTTGCACTGGCAAAATCATGGTCTTAAATCACTTAGAAACACCATGAAAAATATCCATCATTCTTTCTCGATTCTGCCTCCATTTAACAGAGTAAAGAAGCCAGAAAATATTTAATTTAACCTCCTCAGATCCTGAGTCCTCTTTCAGGGACACACTTTCAAAGCTTTATTGATGGAAAAAAAAATGTCCACTGCAATGGACATTCGATAAAAAGGCATCTGAAAAAGCTGTACATTGTACTGTTTCCAAAAAAGGCAATTATTTAATGTATTATTAAAAAAAAGTAAACACTTGTGCTTTCCTATATCTCAATAGGAGAAAATAATATCCATAGGTATATAATACAAATGTATGTTCTTCATGTTTTAATGTTTGGGACTGAATTCCTTCTCAAGTGGATTTTTAAAAAAATTAAATGTTCTACTATAAAGGGCATTTGATAAAAATAAATAAATAGTGTTTGAAAAAATAAACGTTGCAATATTAGCCCTAGTTTGATGCCACATTTTATTAGACTTCATGAACATTTAAACAATTAAACATCGTACTTTGACCCACTCAGGCACATTAAATGGATTTTTGAAAAAAGAGAAAAACAATACTCTATATCCACGGTTCTCAAACTGGGGTCCGCGGACCCCTAGGGGGACGTGGCGCATGTTATGGCGCGAAATTATTCACGGTTTTGTTTTATTTTTGTTTTATTTATTTTTTTGCTGTTTTATTTTGAAATGCAGAAGTTTTATTTTGTAGCGAGCGGGCGGAAGTAACAGCGCTGTTTAACGCTAGCTTGACTAAATTGAGACAGAGCGAGTCACAGGCTATTTTTAGCCACCCTGCAGTGAACATGGATCGATTTTTGTGTCCGCCAAGTTCCTCAAGAAGTGGTAAAGGAAATGAAAATGAAAATGACAATGACAAAAACAAACGCCCTAGCCCTAAAAAGAGAAAGTACATTGATAGTTATATTGAGTTTGACAAGCCCATCCCTCTCATTAAGTCTCTGTCTGTCTGTCTGTCTGTCTGTCTGTCACACACACACACACGGTTTTGTGTGTCTTTTGTTCCGTTTATTATTTTAAAATTATTTAAAATTTTTGTTTCTGAAGTGCTCATTTATATTATAATACCTGAAAATTTCGCTGGTTTGCACAAAAGCACTATTAAAAAAAGGTTATCATTGTTTCATCATAATCATTGTTGAAGTGTTTTTTTTTTATCATTTTCAGTATCGCGAGGATGAGGGGGGACATGGGGAAAATTTCACCCCTCCAAGGGGGACCTGGGCCAAAAAAGTTTGAGAACCCCTGCTCTATATGACAATAAATACATCAGTGTTTATATAAAAAAAATGTTTCCTTTAAATTAGAAAATACAGCAACCATTGAGATACATTGTTTTTGATGCCATTATGGTGTTTGTTGTGTTTAATTCTCATACTAACAGGAATGGTTGGTGAGTAGCTGTCAATCATTCCCATCATACCTTTCAGTGGTTGATTACAGCACTAACTGTACGACCTAATAATGCTGCAAAAACACCAGCTGCAACTCATCCTTGCATTTGATTTCATTTACATCCTATGTTTATTTTATATCTTTAAGATATAGGTTACATAACAAACACATTAGATAGCTACAGATGAAGACAGGATATTTGAATTTTCCTCAGAGGAGTCTAGAACTGCAGCTTTGGGGCCTGAGAATCTAAACCATTCGCCTAGTTTGCCTATAACAAGAAACAGCCATGAACACGTTGCTTAGCACGCAACAAAAATAGGCACTTTCCTACTGTAGGAACTTTTTTTGATATGATTTATTTGGATGAAAATGCAATGCACATGAATGCACAAAAAAAAACATTGTTTCCATTGTAGTTCCTATCACCTTTTTAGTTCCTAGAACCTTTTTCATTCCTACTCGCAGGCAGGGTCTTTTTTATGGATTCTAGGAACTATATGACGTAGGTGTCTGATGATTGGTCGAACCCAGACCACACCTATTCCCACATTTCCGCATCTTACACTGCCGCCATCTTTAAAACCATCGGTGTAGCATCAGCTTTGTGTTGGAAAAAAAAATACGGAGACAGTAATAAATAAACAGACCGACGATACAGTTTTGTTTTTGGGTTAATAGGGATGTTGGTTAAAGCGATGACATTAACATAAGTCATAGTATCACCTGCCGCTGGATTCTTGGTCTCCTCTCTCTGTAAACTCCTCCATTCTTGACATTAGACGCCGTATTTGACCTTAATTAAATAGTCTGCACTTGTATAGTCTTATATACTTTTCCACCTTCATGGAGCTCAAAGTGCTTTACATCAGCCTCACATTCTAAGTTTCTGTCAGTCCGACTGGAAGACTAAGTGTCTTGCCCAAGGACACTTTGGCACGTGGACAGACCCACTCTATCAACTGAGCCACAGCCCCCCCAATTAATTAACATTCCCTAAATACAGATCATAAACACTGTGGTCTCCTCATTCTGTATTCTAGGTTATAGTAGCACTGTCTTCTAATTGTGTGATTGTTGAATTTAATGCTTAAAGAATACATCACTGTAGCGGACGTTAGGGTGACATTAACCACTCCCATGGTTCCTATATATATATATATATATATATATATATTCTCTTCTTTCTTGCGTTTGTTTGCTCATGAAAAATAGAATGCAGAATTCATTTTTTTAAAGTTACATTTGTTTTTTTTATTAAAAAAGGAATTATATTTGTATTTCATCAAAATTATTCCATAGGAACCCTGTCCAATTTAATTTTTTTTTTGTCTTAGAGCAGTGATGTTAGTGATGAAGACAGATGAGCCACTAAAGTATTTTGGTTAGTTTTCTCATGGCCTGACATCTGATGATGGACTAAGTTTCATTTTCTCTAAATTGCGCCCATCTCCTGCTCTGGTGTGAGCGTGCTCAATCCACTAATGGTACAATAGAGACTGCTGAGTGACTCAAAAGAGAGATGAGGAAAGGGAGTAGGAGACAGTCTTCTGAAATTTGGAGTCACGCCTGCAGACAGGAGCATAGACAGAGCAACTTGTTTAATCTCTAATGGACCAGTTGAGCTCATTTATATGTGTGTGTCGGAAAGGGGTCAGTGGCTTCCATATATACAACAATTCCCCACAGTCCCTGAACGTTTGACTCCTGTCCCCGTTAGTCAAAGAGAAAGGGAAGCTGCCATTAAAGATTGCCTCTCCTCTGTGTGTGCGTGTGTGCATGTGTGTGTGCTTATATCCTTATCTTTATGGGGACATTGATATGTTTACACAATCACACCATGGGGACATTTGGCACTATGGGGACCAAGATTCAATTCCCCACAAGGGTTAAATATAATTAAAGTTCCCCATTAGTAAAATAGAAATGTGGCCCTGTAAATCCTTTTTTTCTGGAAGTCCTCATAAAGCATGGGAGGAAACACGTGCAAAGTGAAACATGCATTTTTCAAAGATTTATTTGTATTTATTTTGGATTTTTATTTGATTTGATTTTTTTTAATGTATTATTATTATTTTATTATTTATAATATTCATTTAATTAATTAATTTTATTTTTTTAACTATTCTTTTTTAAATTTATTCATTCACTTTTTCGATTTTTGTAATATCATTTAATTTAACATTTTTGTTATTATTTTATTTTATTTTCAAAAATGATGTGTTTTCACTCACTACTTGATTACAAACTTGGAAGACATGGAAACCAGTGTGTGTGTGTGTGTGTGTGTGGTTGTTCCTCCCGCCGGCTGAGCTTGTCTGTAACTGATGATGACTCAGACTATCCTCAGCCTCTCCCCCTCCTTTCCCCTCTTCCAGTTTTCCTTCCTCTCTGTCCTCTCTTTTCTGTCTCACCTCCTCTTCCTCTCCTACTTTTCCCTCCTCTTGTTCCCTAACAGTGAAAGCAGCAGCATCTCCTGTGTTTCCACTGGTGTTTACTGTAGGTTTAGGATCATCAAATAGATGTACCCGCCACCCATCCACCCACCCATTCCTCATATCTTGTCAGAAATGCTCCCGATTTTTTGTTTATTCTCAAGTAAAACCTTTTGATTATTTAATTTCACAGTAAGAGTTATTCTAAAATCCATGCGTTCCTCCTACAAGCCTGATTCTCAGTGCATTTTAATTAGCATTTTTTTGCTACGTTAGCAGTATGAAAGTCCTGTAAAACTGATGTGAATAACCCAAGGTCTCAAATGTGTGCTTGTATTTCAGCATTTTTGCACACAGTGTATTTATGAATAGATCTTACAACCTATCAGAGGAGGATTATATTGCCTGACTGGGACATCTCTGTAGAGAATCTATCTTTACTTTTATTCATTTAGTTATCATTTCATTCAATTCACAGAGTGATTTTAAGCAAACACTGTTGGTTTCATCAGACAACGTGGGCAAATGACAGCCTCCAAAATGAATTCAACAAAGCTGGAAGAAGATAACAACTGATCAACACATATTTTTCTTTGCTCTGAATTCAATCGACCTGTTTATCATTCAGTTAGATCACAGTGTACCTTTACATGCACTTAGACAAATTGGAATTTTTGCCTTATTCCGATTGGAATCAAAATGTTCAAAGTCACCTGAATGGGAGTGGAATTGAACTGGAATTCTATGCATGTAAATTCCACCCAGCCTTAGCTCGATTAAGACTAGTCCGGACACACCCCATAGTGGAAGTGACCAGACCAGAGTCACCATGACGACATGTACATTATGTGTAATAAATCCGAGTTTAACAGTACGTATGAAATATACAGAGCTGCTGCATGGTTGTGTTGTTGTCCTCCTTCTACTACGTCTGCTTCAAATCTACTACTTTTGTTTAGTTTTTGTTCTTCGTCTATGATGCTAACCAGAAGCAAGCTAATGTGAAAGGGTGCAATCAGGGAACAATAATTAAAATTTCTCTTGCTCGGATTTCAGGGAAATTCCAGTTAAGTCCTTAATCGGCAATAATTCAAAATTAAGTAAGTATGTTCACACTTAGTATGTTTACATGCACTTACAGAAATTCAAATTATTGCCTTACACCCATTAACATCGAAGTTTTCAAGGTCATGTAAACACCTTAATCAGAGTGGAATCAAATTGAACTGGAGTAAATCTTTAATCTTTGGTTCAGATTTCATGTGCCAAAAAATACCCAGTGGCTTCCCTTTTTTTTTACATTCAAATTGTGTGTTCTCCTATAATTTCTAACCTTTTTCAATGTTGAAACATCAGTTTTGATTTTTATAATGGAAAAAAATAAACATTATAGTGATAAAAAGTGAAATAAATAATCATATTAGTGTAGATATGCAGTATATATTTTACCCTGCAGAGAAACAGGATAAATAACTAAACAAGCAAATAAGCTATTTTGTTATTGTTATTATTGTCTTGATCTCATATTTGCAAATGTATAAGCAGCATTTAAAACGGGTTGTAGGAATCTGCTGGATTTTGGCCAAAATTAATATAAAGGCAGTTTTCCAGCACCTGGAGGTTTTTCAGTTCAATTCAAACTTTATTAACTATTAGGGTCCATATACACAAATACATTAATTACATCAGTTTATTGATTTAAAAAAAATCAGGTGAGAAAGTGCCTGTTTAAATGTAGAATGTGTCTAAATGCCACCGATTTTCAATTTTGTTCAGAGGAATTCAGTCAAACGCTAGCTCGCCATAGTGAGTAATGCACTTCTGTTGAAGTGCATTACTTTTCTTATACAAAAAAAACCCACTGATAAATCTGGGCTTTTACTTTATAAACAAGAAGCGAATCTACACGCAAACTACTAACTTGACACCAGCGTTTACACTGATCCCATCCCCTTTACGGAATTTGGCCGGTCATGTGACAATCGGACGTCACATCACGTTGCATTGCATCTTGGGCGATGTCAGTATCAGTAGGAAACTCATGATGCACTTAACATTTCTGCTGAATCTAGTACAGTATGTATCTGGGAACTTCAAACAAACTGCCAGTGTAAAGTCACTGCATACTCAAAAAGTTAGTGCGAGGAGTCGGCAAATATGCGGTTTTGAACACAGTCACACAGCATGTGTGCTCTGCTGCCATTTTTCATTTTTCATTAATGGTCAACATAGGGACACAGCTGCTCTGCAGGAAACGGTATCTGTGAGCGTTCCCATGTCCGTCTGTGTTTCATACATACAGTAGATAAATGCTTGCATCGCTGTAGATACAAGCATTCATGTGGGCTGATGCAGGCGTGGGTGCTCTGGCTTGTGTGTGTGTGTGTGTGTGTGTGTGTGTGTGTGTGTGTGTGTGTGTCTGCAGCTGTGGCTCTTGTCCACTGTGTGAAGCGAGTTATGGCATCCTGTTCCTTTTCCTCGCTGCCTCTCCATCTGGAGCAGAGCCAGCCTCAGTGAACTGTGCATTACAGTGGGATACAGCCCCATTATCACTGTGGAGAATGCCGGCATCCGGACTGAGGCCTGCTGTGTGGAACTGTATGTGCTTGCATGTCTCTGTGGTCTTGTGTAAATGGGAGGCTGTGTGAATGGGTTTAAAACTAACTCTACGTACTTGATATTTTCTTAGCTAACGTTTTAAGTGTAGTTAAAACTTCCGATGTGAGTGTTTGGGTTAATTAGATATAGTTTCTCTAACATGAGAATATGTGTATTACAGTATAGGGTATTAACCACTTCAGTTTTTTTCAAGTCGACTTATCTGTCAATAAAGTCGAAGTTGAGTCGATGACATCATCACATTGTTGAACAACATGGACACACGTCTGTCCAGCAATGAACAACTTGTATTAAAGTTCACTGCAACGTGACAAGACACAAGCATCAACAAAATAAAGGCTAACACCTTGAGTTTTATTTTAAATTTAACTACACAACATCAGTAGGGTGACCATACGTCTGGATTTTGTCTGGACCCATGGCTCTAAAACCAGAGCCGGACTGATGCGTCACAGACCTGCAGACAGTCCAGGTCTGGTTTTAGAGCCGTCGTTCCAGATAAAATCCGGACATATGGTCACGCTACATAAAGTGAAAAATGTCTAAGGCAGCAGCCAAGACGCACACCACACTGTCCACATCATGTTTGGGAAAAAAAGAGTGTGTTGTCTTAGTGTATGTTGTCTGTGCTGCTGCTCATATCACTCAGGTTAGCTAGCGGATGCCTCTTCAGAGGCTGTGCCTGACGCTTTTGTTTTTGTTGAATTTTAAATTGGACTTTACATATTGTGCAGGTCAGTGTACTATTTTGTTTTGTCAGACCCACCACCCTGTTTTACCTGTAGCAGACATGTCTCCTGTCTGACTGGTCTGTTTATGCGCCAAGGGAGAGAAAGAATAACTCCTCCAAATTTAAGTCAATGTGTCAACTAGTCGATGTTTTTGTTGATGCCCTCGGGTATTACCGTATTTTCTGGAGTATAAGACTTTAATTTTGTCCAAAAACCACCTTATGCACCTTATAGTCCAGAACACCTAATATATGGATTGTTAGAATTTTGACTTTTTATCTCATGATTTTGACTTCACTTAATGTGCCTTATAGTCCAGTGTGCCTTATATATGAAAAAAATAAAAATGTTCATTGACAGTGCCCCTTATAGTGTGGAAAATACAGTATATTATTTTTCATAGCATGTATTTAAATATCATATTATTCATATGATGGATTTGTTTTGAGTTTGAACTGAAGGGGAATTGGGGCATTTTTGAACGTATTTGATTTACATTAAATAATTTGAATTTGTATTCATTCTTATGATTCATTTGTATCATAAGTAAAAAGTATGAATTACAAATTCTTTTAATGTCATTTATTGTGTGGTTAATGTAAAAACATCCTTTATGTACATTTTTGAGTGACAAAGCAAATACAAGTCATTAAAAATCCTAAATGTGAGGAGAGAGACATGGCTGGCACCCTTTTAGAATCCTTCCATGAAATAAAATAATATAAAAATAAATCAACCAATAAATCATTCAAACTGTCAAATAAGGAAAAAAAATGGAGTGCGTGCATCAAACACGTGCATGTTTGCATATGTATCTGTGCAGCCATTTAACACCTCCACCCTGACGGGCCAACAGCAGCTGCTGGAAAGACAGTGATCATCAGGCAGAACAAACCACTGAGTCGCAAACTAACACTCCTGCATATGCTCATAAATACCTGAGACCGACAATAGGGGAAAGAAATATGCAGTTAAAAGCACCTGAAGGTTCATATATTAATAAATGCTAAAACAGGTGAGAATGTGGGTTTGTGCAGGTGTCTATCAAACACAGATGCAGACTGGAAAATATAACAGCTATGTTACATAGGCAGTGAAGGAGGGTAGGGAGAGAAAGGCAATGATGTTTTATTTTTATATCTTATTGAGTGTACAGTGCACCTTATAGTGTGAAAAATACAGTTTATTTTAACTTTTTTGCATATATAAAACCAGAGGTGGTCAAAGTACTCACATTCTGTACTTAAGTATAAGTACAGCTACTTGTGTGAAAAAATATTGTGGTAAAAGTAGAAGTACTGATTCAATTCTTCTACTTAAGTAAAAGTAAAAAAGTAAAACTTCTCAATTATAATAAAGTACAAAAGGAAAAAGGAAAACTGCCTTTTTTTCCATGAACGCAATAATACTTCAGAAAATAAAATCTGAAAAGTTTCAAAATTATCTATAATAAAGCCTTTAAAAGTGTGTAGATAATGTGTTTGATTGAGTCACAGTTACTCAGTTTTGTGGATATGGGCAGAAAATTTAGGAAAAATTGGGGAAGAAAAATCACAATTGAGATAAAAAGTCATGAGATTTAAAAAAAAAAATACTAAAATATGCAATAAAAATGCAGAATTTTAAGAGGAAAAAGTCTAAATTGTGAGATAATAGTTATATAACCATAATATATAAACTTTCCTCCACTGATTTTCTCTCTGAAGCCACTTACATCTGTTTAGTTTGAAAAAGTAATGAGTCTATTCTGAGAATGTAAAGAGTATAATGTACAGATATTTATACAAAAATGTAGGAAGTAAAAGTAAAACGTTCCCAGAATACTCAAGTAAAGTACAGATACCTAAAAAAAATCTACCTAAGTACAATAATGAAGTATTTTTCCACCTCTGGACTATAAGGTGCATAAAGCAAAACAGTCAGATAAGTCAGCCAGTTAAAATGTATTAAACAACAATAACTCACCTTTGTTCAAATATTAATGAGTATATTCACAATCACTGCCAACCTTGCCAAAACACACTCTTATTCCACTAAAATTAGTTTATGCAGAATAACTGTCAAAATTATTCAGTTATGACACATAAAATAAAACACAATACAATGACTTTTTCAGTTCAATCCTTATACACACACTGTAATATTATGGTATGTTTTACTCCACACCGTAAATGACACAAAGTCACTAAAGTCAACCAGAGTAAAATCCATATATAAGACGCTGCGGATTATAAAGCACACTGTGTGGTTTTTTTTTTTTAGAAAATTAAAAGCTTTTAAGTGCGAGTATGTGAGTGCATCAGCTCAGTGACATGTTCTGTATTTGCTAGAATGTTCCCTCTCTGTGTTTTTCTCTTCATATCCTGCACCACTTCACCACCTGTGATCAGGCAGCAAGTTTTTTTTTTTATTCATTCGTTTCTTTTTTTTTTTTTTTTTGGTTCATTCAGCTGCTTTAAGTTATTAATGCAAAGGTGCTGTGTGCAGAATGTGTGGGAAATACATCATTATAGTCTGAGCAGCTCTTTTATCAGCATTGTTTTGCATGTCTGCCTGAGTGGTTTTGACCTGGTGTGTGTCATCTGGCCCTGGTGCTTGATTCACTGCCTTTGTTTGCATATTTGCCAAGAGACAAAAGAGGAGGGAGGGGGACAGAGAGGGAGGGAGGGAGTAAAGTAATGTGAGGTAGAGGTGTTGTTGTCTTTGGTTTCAGGCTGAAAAAGCCACATCATGGCTTTTTGTAACTTGGCACAAGTAAAATATTTCCTGCTGTTCTGTCCTTGTGATAATCATCAGCAGAGATGTTTTATTTTACAATGAAGGATCCACTACTTTCATGTCTTTCCTCAGGTTGTGATGGACTGTGGACAGATATGTCAGTCCTGTGTTCCACATATTGACCCCTGTAGGCTGTTAGGGTTAGGTAATAATGGTGCTTTGGTGTGAAGGATTTAATTCTGAATATTAAATGCTTCATAATGTATTAGAGCTGCGATGTACATGTGTGAAATAGTCACATCGCAGGTTGTGCAATTACTTGTAATTTATTATTTTTATTTATTCATTTATTTTTAGTTTTTATTTATTGATTTATATTTATTTATGGCATCAAAATATGGACAGCCTGTTAGTGATCAGAAGCTGGGGTATTAGTAGCCCAGCCACACTATCCCCATTCGTTTCATGTTTAGGTCTAGTGAATGTTAAATGTTCTGCACTTATATAGTACTTTTCCACCTTCATGGTGCTCAAAGCGCTTTACATTAGCCTCACATTCACCCATTCATACACACACTCATACACCAGTAGGTTTCTAATGTTCTGTCAGTCCTACTGGGAGAATAAGTCAGAGTTCAGTGTCTTGCCCAAGGACACTTCGACATGTGGACAGCCAGAGCAGGGATGCAAACCGCCAACCTCTCAGTCATTGGGCGACCCACTGTACCAACTGAGCCATAGTGGTGCTTCATAGTCAGGGGAGGCGGGACTAAAACATTGTCTTTCAAATGTCTCTGTATGCAATAGGACGGTACTACAACCAATCAGCATAATCTTTAGGATGACGTGAGTGTAGGAAAGTTCATGGAGGAGTCCGGAGAAAGTTACCAATGACTGAACAAAATTTGGGATTATGGAGTTTAATGACTATTGTTGCTTCTGTAAAAAAAATTTAAATATTCCTCTTGTTTTCTCACATTTTTCACTCATCCTTTTAATAAAAGGAAATCACCTCCCAGTTGGCAGCCATCTATTGTCGTTGTTGTTCTTCTTCTAAGGTTGTTTCTTTCTGAATCATCGCAGTGTCACTTTGTTACGCCCGCCCTCTGACTCTATACTTCACCGTGATTCGTCAGCCAGTTTCAGGGAAATCTAACCAAAAGTTACATTGAGTGTAACTAGACTACTACGGTAGCATTAGATTATGCTGCCGCTGGGGGCATCTAGCACAGCTAGGCTAGGCTATTAGCTTTCCAATGGGTTTATTTCAAAACGAGAGAGAGACTGATATCGGACAAGTGACTTTCTGGTTTTTACACATTCATTTTTATTTCTCATCTTTGACAAGACGATAGTTGCTCACTGACACACAGAGCTGCCACTATAGCCCCGTCCAATGGAAAACTGCATAAGAACTAAACCACTTTGAGAAATAGAGGAGGGAGTCATAATCTATCAATAATTAAACAAAAAGTTTTACATTTATAATTTGCAGTTGTGCTTTTAATGAACATTAATATATTATTATTTAATTGTTTTTTTTTATCCTTACAATGATTTTTTGGGGGGACAACTTTATGGAAGTCGGGGGGACACGTCTCCTGTGTCTCCCCTGGGATTTCTACCTATGTTTGATCCAGGGCTCTACAGTGCGCCCATTTCACTCGCATTTGCGAGCAAATATTTCATCATGCGAACGAGGAAAACAAAACAGTCGCACATGTGCGAGTGCTTCTTGCAGCACACAATATGGCACACTAGGGTTGTCAAAAAAACGATTTTAGATACTAAATCGATATTGACCCTTGGTATCTAATTAGATACTAAGTTGCTGGGAAATCGATTTTTGTTTTTATGGCGCGTCGCCGCTTTTTTGTAGCGGGTAACGTTAAGAATTCTAAACAGGCATCAACGCGGTCAGCTCTGGCACAGCCGTAATGCCGGCGTGTAAGTTAAAGTCTCTTTTTTTCTCCAGCTGCCTCTGACAGCACACGGGATGACGCCAGTGCGACCACAGACCTATACACTATTTCTATAGGTCTGTGATTGGACCATCCGATGCAACTTTGCTTTTAAAGGCCTCGATATAGTCGAACCTCTATGCGCGCGGGCGGCAGCCAGGCGGTAGCGCATTGTATCACGTTACCACCACGGAGGCCACCGTGAGCATGTCAGCCTATCATTTTTGACTTGTGCGCTGCTAGTCCCGTATGGCAAGCCAAAGTGTTCACATAGCCGCGCGTTAGCACGCGTTACGGAACGCGTGCTAGAACGTGTGCCATTGCGCGTGCTAGACCGCGTTGCCGAACGCGTGGTGGCGTGTCAGAACGCGTGCTAGAACGCGTAATGTAATGCGTGATATGATAAACACAACGCGCGGCTATGTGAACACTTTGGCTTGCCATAAAAGTGTTCACATAGCCACGCGTTGTCTTTATTATATCACGTGTTACAGAACGCGTTCTGGTACGCACACTGGCGCTTTATCACGCGTTACAGGACGCGTTCTGGTACGCGCGCTAGTGCGCGCAATGGCACGCGTTCCATAACGCGTTCCATAACGCGTTCCAGAACGCGTGCTATATGGTAATGATCTCCTCCCACTGATTTTCTCTGCCAATTAATTTGTAGTGCTTCCAGCCAATTACTGGCCAACACAACGAGTCCAGAATAGCTGAGCACTGATCTTACCTTCACAAACGAGGTGCATTCACTCAATGTTTAATTTTTTCTAAATATTTTTGACTTTTCCTTCATCAATCTACTTTATTTAACTTGTTCAACTTTAGTGTCTATTCTTACGGGTTTGTTCATTGTATTTTAATTCTTATTTTGTTGTGCTAATCTAACACATGAGCTGGCTGTAGGTTTAGTTTAAAAATCCAGACAAATTCAAGTGTTTAACATTTAACTGTTACTGAGAATTTAGTTCATGGAACTGATGTACAGGTGTCGAAAAGCAAGTGATTAAGAAAAAGAAAAAGCCCAAACTAAAACTACTGGAACCAAATTACAACACTAGTTATTTATTCCTTCTTTTTTTTTTTTTTACTTCATTTTGGGTTTGGTAGGTTTTTGGTTTTTGTCATTTTTTCCACGTTATTTCTTATTTTGTGAATATATATTAGTTTCTGTTGCTTATTTTTCTGTTTTTTTTATTTTATTATTTTTCTTTAATTGTGTTCTGTTAGTGTCTTACTTTGTTCATGTTACATATTTTGTTGGTTTATTATTCATTTTTGTTCATTTTACTGATCACTTTGACGGTTTTTTGTTCATTGTGTTGCTTATTTTCTCTTATTTTATTTTTACTGTGTCTCAGTCTCAGGAGTTAAAGGGTTAATCATTCTAAAATGGATCTAATAACAAGGCAGCCAATACAATGTTCTAAAATGTATCAAAGGACAAAGCATCCCATAATACAAAGTTATGTTATGGTCTGCTCTAAATTAACACAAATGACAGCAGTCATTCATGAATGTTGATATCTGTGCGCAAGTACTGCACTGTAAATAAATAAACATTTAAAACTAAAACCAACTCGTGCCCCTATTTTTTTTGTGTGCTCCTAAATTTTTTAACTTAGGGGCACGTGTGCTCCTGGAAAAAAAAGTTAGTGTAGAGCCCTGGTTTGATCGTATAAATACTACATTTAACCTTATTTTAAACATGACCATAGTTAGTTTAATAATGTAGTTGACACTGTCAGAAGCAGAAGAGAATTTATTGTTATTGTGCAAGAAAAAAAACGATGCAATTGGTGTGGTGTGCTCGACCCACAGTGCAAAAGAAAACTAGAAAAGCACTCGGACAGCGCAGACTCCATCAAGGCAACAACCCCCCCTGAAAAAAAAAAAAAAGATTGTGGTGTTAACATAGGAGGAATAACAAAAAAATATATAAAATTAGTCATAAGATAAAAATTTAAAAATGGCACAGACGAAATGAAAATATGTTGTGTGTGTCCTTTGTGTTGTTATATGAAGTGCCCACTCCTACAACTGCAAAACAAATATAACATAAACCTGAACCTGAATTCTAAAAATGTCAAAAGAAAAAACTATTACATTTATACAGACTTTCAGAGACAATTTTTATCTTGTGGTTTAAAGTCATTTAAAATGGTGTGGGATCTTTTCCTTCCACTGTTTGTTTGTTTATTGGTTGTAGATGGATGTTCTTTAATTCTGCAGCATAACTGACAACATATCGAACAGAAAATAAACAGAAAAAAATATTATGATCTTTTAGCAAATCCCCTTGTTATATTAACTATTTTTCTGTGCACATTTACATTTAAATCAGCACTGATATGTTGCATTTATATAATACTGTCAGTGGTCTCCATATAAACTTTGAAGTGAGTGTAATGAACAGAAGACAGAAAATCAGGTTCACATATTGAAAATGAAAAAATAGGGCAAAAAATAGAAGGTGTGAGATTATGTGAGGAGTGTGAGGAGGAAGATATTGAAAGGTGATAATAGAGTAAAGGGTGGAGCTCACAGAGATGTTTCTGGGGAGGAAATAAAGCGGGAAAATGATGTGAGCAAGTGAAGAAAAGATGTTGGAGACTGAGAATGTGTGTGAAAAGCAGATGAGAGCTGTTCTAGGCTGACGTCACCTGATGAAAACAGCAGCAGGAAAAACGCTTCCTCAAGAACTGTTCATTCATTAAACACCTGAGACCCAGGAAAGTGAAAGTTACATTTTTTATTTTTTTTTACATTAAATAATTGTCTTCATTGGAAATCACATAATACAACAATTTTTCTAATTGGTAACACTTTATAAGACCTACACACAATTCACTATGTATTAACCATTTATTACCCAATTGTTAATTATGTATTAACTATTTGTTACCTATTTGTTAATGGTTTATTCATACACAATTCATCATGAACAAAGCGTTTGTTCTTATTTTCTATGAACAAACTATTTGTAGCCGTGTGAAAAACTGCTTTATGATTAATTGTGTATAAGCAATACATTAATAAACATGAACAAGTAAGTAACAAATGGATAATACATCATGAACAAACCATTTACACATGTGTAACAAATGGTTAATACATGGTGGAATGTGTGTAGGTATTATAGTGTCACCTATTAATTTTATTTGTATTTATTTTTACCCCGCCCCCGAAGGGAAGAGTGGAATTGTTTTTGGTTCGGTCTGTCTGTCTGGCTTATGCACCTTTTTTTATTATTAGACTGATCGCCTTTTTTTTAAAGGTATGTTTATTGATTTTTCACATTAGAAAAACAAACAACAACAAACACAACATACAACACAATCACAGCAACAACAATGGCTCAGTTACACACACAAAAATACTTATTATACAAAGACAAAATAATAATCTAATAATACACAATGATTCATTATTTTGATCACTTTTTATCTATAATTCAGCAAATCTCTGTCTGTAGTGTGTCCTGTTTGTCTGGGGAACACCTAACACCTGCACAACTCCACCAAATGATCCGAAATTTGGAGGGTGACTTTCCAGTACTGTAGCGGATTGTACACTGTAAACATTCAGAATAATTAAATATATTAAGCTTTGAATACTCAAAGTTTCAGTAATAGTACTACTAACTCAAATGTATTCAGTTGCTGTAACATGTTCTTCTTTTTAAATACTTCCAACTAATATATTTTGATTAAGGGAACTAATGTGGATATAAGTGAACATAAATTAAAAAACATATATGAGTTACAACTGAGGTGAATTAGCAAGGGATGATGTATTCCCCACGAGTTACTATCAGAAAAATATTCCCCAACGGGGTTGAACAACGGGGTTGTTCCGCCCCGAAGGGGAATATTTTTCGATAGTAACTCGTGGGGAATGCATTATCCCGCTTATTCTACGGGCTATTATAGTTTATTACTGTCACTACTCTAACAGACTGGATAAAATCTAAGCTCACCTTTTTATTCCGCATGTTAAATAATTGTCTTCATTGAAAATCCTATAATAAAGCAGTTTTTCTAGATACATTTTACATTTTATTTGTAGTTATTTTTACACCAGCCCCCGAAAGGGAGAGTGGTGTTGTTTTAGGTTTGTTCGTCTGCCTATTTGTTTGTTTGTTTGTTTGTAAGCAGACCAATTTTCCATGAAATTTTCAGTAAAGGTCCCATTAAATTTTGGTGATTGTAGGTCAAAGGTCACAGTCACCAAAATGTGTTGTCATGTGTTGTCACAATGATAAGAGATAGGGCAAATCAGGTCAAATGTGTGTGAAGGGGGGGGCGGGCTTTGTTGTGCCGGGCACCATTTTTTAGATTAGATTAAACTTTACTGTCATGGTCCATGTACAAATACAGAGCAACACATTACAGTTATCAGAATCGGAATTAATTTATTGATCCTAAGGGGAAATTGTCTTAAAATAAAAGAGTCATAAGGCAATAGAAAATGTTAATCAGTAAAAATAAACATTAAACAATAAAAATTACAAGCAGAATTACATCCAACCAGAGGTGCATAGCAGTAGCGCACACACACACACACACACACACACACACACACACCCTCAGGGTGTTGTTTTTGAGTCGGTTTGTGTTTGTTTGTTGGTTTTTTTGTTTGATTGCAAGCAGTTTTACACAAAAACTACTTGACTGATTTTCACGAAATTTTTAGAAAAGGTGCAAGGTGTTCACGAATAGATCCAATTAAATTTTGATGAATGTAGGTCAAGGTTACATTCAACAAAAAGGGGTTTTCACAATGAGGGCAAATCAGGTCAAATGTGTGTAATGGGGGGCAGGATTGATTGTTTGTTTGTCTTATTTTTTAATGGAATATCCTTTGCAATGGAGAGTATTTTAAAAGTAAAACGGTGAAACTTGCATCCCCTACAGAAGACAAAAATGCATTGCTAGGTCTCAGGAGGATTAAAGGTCACTGAAACAAGTCAATCCTAAATAACTAACGAGCAATGGTTTCCATAATGATCGTCTATCCCTTAACAGTCTCATGATGCCTCCATATGTTCCTCATAAATTTGCATGTACAGCTTAATACATTGTAATTAGAGTGAGTTTGGGATGCTTTGACATGTTTCAGTCAGATGCAAACAATACGGATGCAGTTATTAAGTTGCTATAAAGCTTCAAAAGCAGTTTAGACACAGCATGCCGTGTTGATAAGTCAAATAAAAAACCTCCCAGGCTGTTTTTTTTCTGTGTAAATCCCTTTTAAACCACTCTCCTTCACTTTATGACAAGCTTCTGTAGTTAAATTCAGGAGGTTTAAACCATATAACCAGCTTTTTAAGTGATGAGTGTTGTCAATTTGCTGCTTGTCTATGGAGAAATAGTCTCTGTTTACCTAAAAGGATGAATTTTTTGTATGAACTTTAACCCCATGGAGGAAATGAGACGCCATTAGAAGGACTGATCTGCCATCTGGCTCTCATCTTCTCATCAGGCGATGGAATGTAAGTAACTTCACAACATAAGGACTTTAACACCTCAGCACTGTCCCATCCTTTTCCACCTCTGTCTCCCTCAGGCCTTTTTCTGCTCGTCTTTGTACATTTTTATTCATTCATTTTCATTTATTTCAAGCAAGTGATTACTGATTACACAACACAAATAACTTGTATACAACAGTGTCTGACAAACACAACAGAAGATCAACAGGAACAACAAGTTAAATTAGTTTGTCCATGCTCAAAAAGGAGTGGGAAGAAGAAAAATGTATTTAATCCCAAGATCTCACCAGTAACTTAATATAATGAAAGTAGAGTTTTTTTCTGGTTCTCTCTCTTTTATCCTGTGGGGAGTGAGCACACTTGGGCCAATCCACTCAACTCCACTAAACACAGAATCCCTAATGCCTGCCTTTTGTTAGCCTTTTGTTAGCCTTTTTGGTTAGCGTTCCTTTTAGTGGATCCGGACATCCTGTTTTGGTTTTTCTTTTGGTTAGGACTTATTTTGGGGTTTGTTTCGCCGCTTCACTCTGGTCTTTTCTTTTGTTACTTTGGGCTAAAGGTGGTTTAAAGGATGTGATTTAAACTGAAGAAGCTTAACAGTGGCTACATAAAGCTCTTATGCTACGGCCACACCAAACACGAATTTTCGCTTGTACGCTTTCAATTCAATTTTATTTATAAAGCCCCAAATCACAACAAAGTCGTCTCACAGGGCTTTACAGAAATGCAATCAATTACAGAGATATATGAACAGTCCCAAGCATCCCCTGTCCTTAGACCCTCCTTCTCAGCAAGAAAAAACTTCAAAACCCAGTGGGAAATCTTGAGGAGAACCACAACTGCTTGTAACATGCCACCTAAATAAATCGCGGCTACTCTGAACACAAAACATTGTACAATTCCCGCCCACTTCAAATGCGCAACGCCTGAGTCTGGACGCTGAATAAACACAGATAAACAACATCTGTGACATAATTTCAATATGTCCTCAACTCTGGCTCAGATCACTGGGATTACTGCTCTGTACCTGCTCTGGAGGTCCCATATGTCCGAGGGTCAGACACAGTCGCTTTTGGGTTCACCTGATCCTGCAGAAGCACCTGCACCACCTCCTCCTCCAGGAAGTCCATCTGGATGAAGTCCACCTTCACCAGTATCAGGCTCAGTTTTTCTTTCTGCTGCCTTCCGGGTCAGTCCGAGCGTCATACATCATTCCATCACGACATTGGCAGCATCTCAACGTGTATTGGCTTTCATAGCACGGCGTCACACAAATTCACCAGAAAAGTTCAATATTTTCAACTCCAGCGTTTATGCGGATTTGCGGCAACGCCCAGACACACCAATGCGCCGCCCCGGGTGAATCTGCATCTCCATTGACTTTGTCTGGAATTTCAACGCACAAATTGAAAATTCACGTTCGGTGTGGCTGTACCATTACATAAATAAAAATGTTATTTCAACGATAGCCTTTTGACTCTGGTGTTCTTTAAATATGTTTCACCTCCAGATCATAACACCTAGTCAATATCCCATGATGCACGCAATGTTGACATCATATCGTGTGGGTTAGGGTTAGTGTGACATATGAACTTGGCCATTAAGACAGACATTCATTAGCACAAATCTCATGGAACTACCAGAGATCCTGCATTTGCACAACATATGAGTAAATGATGAGTGTGAAAGTCAGGCAGATGACTGGCCACCTGTGTCAAATGAAGCGGTATTTAGTGTTCACCACAATTAATACTGCTACCACTATTACTATTACTACTGCCATGTTTACATTACCAACATGTTTATGCACACATGCACATCTATATACTTTTATTGTTTGGTCATTTGTTCTTGTCTTGGCTTTTATTTTGTAGTTTTTCTTCCATGTTCTGTTTTTCAAACAGCACACTTTAAAGACTTGTACACGTTCCAGCATTCATTTTGTAAGAGTAGATTGTTTTGCCTCCAACCACAAAGCTATTGATTCCCATTCATTTCAGTACACAATGGAAATCAACATGGAGTCATTCTTCCTGGAAAATATTGTTTAGATATTTAAGAAATCAGTCTTTGAACACAATGGCCCCATTGCTTTCAGCTCAGAGGAGCTTAGTTAAAACAGACATTCTGGAAAGAATTGCACCCTGCTTAGTTAGTTAGTTAGCACTTAGTTAGTGCTGTTATTCTGTGCTGCTGTAAACCTGGAATTTCCCCTAGTGGGACTAATAAAGCAAGATCTTATCTTATCTTTTCTTACCTTACCTTACCTTACCTTACCTTACCTTGTCTTGTCTTAGTTAGTTATTAGAATTATTTACTGTGTTTTTACTGATTGCTTTACTTCTTTATTTATTTGAATGAATGAACTGTGGTGCTGCTTATGAGAAGTGCTAAATTGCTTTTCATTGTCTTTAGCAGTGACAACGTTTTCTGATTCGAACCATACTGGAATATACATTTTCATTTAGCCATTTAAACAGCTCATGAGCATTTTTTGGAGGGAATGAAGACAAAACTGGAACACTTGTGCATAAACATGGTTAATTTTCCCCAGTCTGACTCAGACTTAGTCAGTCAACAGACATTATATGATGAGCTCAGACTGTAACTAACTACCCACCAGAGCAGACAGGAGAGAATTAAAGGGAACATATCATGCCCATTTCCCACCAGTGAACACAGTTCCCTGGTGTCTCACTGACCTGTCTGTCACATGCTTTGGTCAAAATACCACATTGATGAAGAGATACAACAGCCTCTTCAACATGGACAAACAGCTCTTTTGAAAACATTCATTTTAATGCCTCTTGCTTTCATGCAAAGGAGTCTCTCTGAGTTTCTTTCTCTTCTTCCTGCAGAGGAAGAAGAGAAAGAAATGGAACCTGAAAAAGTTGAGTCAGACAAAAAGAGACAAAAACACTGATGAAATAAAATAATTTGGAGAGAATTAAAGTGGACCGAGTGCTGAGTTTTACAGCCGTGGTGCCTTCAGGTCCTGGTCTGATAACAGTTCGAGTCTGGTTCGTCTAGACCTGGGCCAGCTAGACGTAGCGCCCGATTAACCCAGGTCAGACCAACCGCAGTGACCAGGGCTCAGACCCAACCCACCGGACACATACCAGGACTATGATAGAGAATAATAACAGTTCTGCAAGTCTGAGCAGAGGTGTCCAGTAGGTGGGGTTATTTGAGCTGCTGGAGTGGGGGGGGTATTTAAATGAATCTATGCATGTGATGTATGAAGCATAGAAAATCCAAAACAGTGTTTTCATCCGCGTCCAATAAGTAATGGATGAAGAGAAAAGGAAAGTGGATGATTTTTGTTCATAATTGAAGGGTTTCCTCACACACAGACAACACATATTTGTGTTGGAAAAATATGTTCCTTTTAAAAGAATAGAAAATGATAACACAATGATCAGCTCAAAATGAATAAAATAATGTATTTGTATTTGATGGTCCGGTCAAAGCAGCAGCTGCTAAACTCATATACTCATATATTTGGTGCTGACAATTTAACCTTTTGTCCATTTGTTCCTGCATTTGTTTCAGCTCTACTTCCTGTTAAAAACCTGTTACTACACCCTCATTTTCACACAGGTTATGGTGAATGAATAGATCTGAAATTACTGCAATTTAGCAAGATGATGAAGATGATGATGCTCCATTTTGCCTCTCATTCATTGTTTGAAATGTTCTGCATCATACAATCTGCTGCTATTTGTGGCTTTTGAGTGAGAATAAAAAAGAAGATATGGATGGATTTGTATAGAAAAATGGCAGCCATATGTGGCTCTTATGTTCTAGTGTGTGGTTTCAAGAAATCATCACCTTCTGTGAGAAGAAGTGAGGAAGTGCGACAGATTGAAGGAGGCAGAGATGTGAAGATGTGAAGGAGAGATATTTTTGACTTCACAGCTGGATGTCTGGAGAGGCTGATGTCAGCTCGTCATTTGCACCTTTCCTTTTGCATTTTGCTTGAAAGATTCACTTGTAACAGTGTTGTTCGTGTGCAAACATGTTATCAGACCAGAACTGCAAAAAGAAAAAGAGGAAAATTGTGTTGCATCCTCATTTCGTCTACCCACATTTCATGCTCACACGGTCAGCCCCTCCCCTCCTCTTCTTCTCTCCTCCCAGAGGCACAAAGATATTTTTATCTTCCATAAAGCCCAAACGCTAATGAAGCATCGACGACACAAATACATTTCCATGATTTTTATATCTGCCTACTTGTACTACTGCTGTGACACGCTGCTGCATTTCTATCTTCTACTGTGAACACAAACTTTCACAGTGCATGAGAGTCAATTATTGTCAGTTGTTTGATGCAGTTCATTATCATCGTACATTTACAACGGTCAACCTCTCAATCTCCAAATCTCATTAGGTGAGAGGCAGTGAGGTGGGATAAGTCCACTTGTTTCCAGTCCATTTACCTGTTTGAGTCATTTTAATGAAACAGCTGAGAGCGTCATGAAATAAACACGAAAGCACGATGTGACGTGAAATTCAAATAGCCGGAAATGTGCAGAAGTAACAAATGTAGGACTGCACCATAACTGATATTGTGATTTTTTGTAATCCTGAAAAAAACCTGTATATATATATATATATATATATATATATATATATATATATATATATATATATATATATATTGCGATATGAAAAACTACTCAGGAGTACTGTATATAGCAGTTGTGTATATGTGTCAAACAGATTAGCAGTCGACACAGGACATATGTTTCAGTGTCATCCTTCTTGTAGCTGAAATAATTAGATAAAATTAATTAATTAATTAAAAATAAATGTATAAATACAAATTTAAAACTAAATAAATAAATTATTATTATTATTATTATTATTAAATTAATAAAAAATATGATTTAAAATTAAACATAAGAAGAAGATGATTTTGATTTTTACAACCACATTTATTCACATTTAGTTCTACACATATACAATAAATAAATAGTGTTCTGTGATTGTAAAAAAATAAAAGCATAAATTTAAAACAATACAAAACCAAAAGGTGAACATGTTTAGCCAGAGAGGCAATCAGTAAAAATAAGCATATTATCTTGTACAGTGCACAATATCTTATTAAAAGCCCAAATGTTTTTAAAACTGTTCAAATCATTGGTTATTGTGTAAAAAGCGAATTCCAGCCTCAGTCTGCACTTGATGTTACAGCGCCAGACTAAGGCTGGTTCTGTCCCTGCCCTCCCCTCTATCTTATTTTTCCTTGATGTTAAAATTGCCAGCTTCGCTTCCCGTATGATAAAATTTAGTAACTGATTTTTTTCTTTTTTTGTTTTCTTATATTTGACCCCATTAATAAAAACTGGAATGCTAAAAAACTCATTGGACAGTTTAAAAACATTGGCTAAAAGAGTGAAGTGACCTGACAGTCTTCTACACTCGCTAAAAACATGAAACACTGTTTCTCTAAAATTACAAAATGGGCACTGGTCTGACACAGCGGGCTCGACGTGGGAGATGAAAGCGTTTGAGGCGAAGGCTCCGTGTAAAATTCTCCACTGGAGGTCGGCTGTCCTCTTCTTCAGGGGAGGTTTGTACAGAGCTCTCCACTGTGGCTGGTGGTCTCCTCCCAGTTTGCTGGTCCACACAGTGGGAGCTCTGTCACACAGTCTGTCTTTATTTATGGCCTTGACACAGCTCCTGTACAGTTCCTTTTTGTCTGCGGTGCGGAGGTCCATGTTCTTCAGACTCTCGAGGAGAGTTCCGCCACGGTCTCCGAGGTCAGTTCTGGGAAGGGGTCTCCTCGGTCGGGTTCAGTCCGTCTGGCGAAGTCCGTGAGGAGACCCCTCTCTCCCCGAGAGTCTCTGCCTCCACAGCTGTAGAATTTTCTGGCACACCCTGGTGGACTGGACCCCCAGCAGAGAACCCACAGCCTGGGCATCCGACAGCTCCGGCCCCGCCACGTCCACCAGCTGCCGAAGCAGCAGCGTGCCGGTGCGGAGCAGCGCCATCGTCAGCCCAGGCGTGGCTCCGCCGGAGACGTCCAGTCTGGCTCCATGCACCAATGGCTCCTTTAACAACCAGAACAGAGAGTCTGAGCTTTTGCTTGAACTGCTTTTAAAAACGGTCCAGGACTTAAAAACACTTTGATAAAAAAAGAGGAACCCCGTTAAAATTTAATAATTTAGAATTCATTAAAAACAGGGCTGTGTCCACCCCCAGGTTACTCACACGTCTGAAGATACAGCTGGCCGCCTCTCACCACACAAGATCTGCGGGCCCTGTTAAAAACTTTTGTAAAAACTGTAGTCTAAAAACTGCTGTTGGATAAGGCCCTGGCCCCCCTCCTCTTTTGATAAAAACAACACCCCCTGTGTCACCCACGGCACACCCCTGCCGGATGCCTCTACGGACCCTAAAAGGAGCACACAAATTAAATTAAATTTCAGTATACTTTCAATGTCACTGTACAATACCTGAATCTTGGCAATAAAACCAGCGCTGAACCCAAACTTCCTCATGGTTTTCCAGAGGAAGCTGTGTTCAACACGGTCGAATGCCTTTTCCTGGTCTAGTGAAATCAGCCCAGCATCGACGTCCAAAGAGCTGGAGACCTCCAGAACATCCCCAATGAGGTAGACATTGTCTACCATTGACCTACCAGGGATGCAGTAGATCTGGTCCCGGTGGATGACCTGCTCCATAGCTTCCCTCAGCCTGTTAGCCAGGGCCTTCGTCAAGATCTTATAATTCACGTAAAGGAGGGACACAGGGTGCCAGTTCTTTATTTCCTGGAGGTTTCCTTTCTTCGGCAGGAGAGCCACCACCGCTCTGCGGCAGGACTGTGGCAGGGACCCTTCAGCCAGGCTTTTGTTAAAAACATCAATAAAATCATCAGATAAAATGTCCCAGTATGCTTTAAAAAAACTCAACAGTTAGTCCATCCAGTCCTGGAGCTCTTCGTCCCTGCATGCTCTGCAGAGCGGCGATTAACTCTCCTGCCTCCAGCGGCCGGTCCAGCAGTGAGTTGGTGTCCTCTGATACCTTGGGGAGGTTTTTGCAGAAAGTGTCCAGAAGATTTTCCTCTTCCAACTCACTGCTGTAGAGGGTGGAGTAGAACTCCACCGCTCTTTGTCTTATTTCGACCGGCTCGCTGAGTTCCTGCCCTGTGTCCGATAGTAATGCGTGGATTGTTTTCCGTTGCCCCAGCTTCCTCTCCAGGCTGAAGAAGAAGCTAGAGGGAGCATCCATCTCTGTGATGTTCTGTCCTGACCAGTGCACCCTGTACCTTGGTGTCCAGCAGGTCGGCCAAGGCCATTTTTTTAGACTTGAGGGTGTCAATATACCCTCTGTTTCCTGTGGAATTAGTGATGGCTTCTAACTCCACAATTTCAGTTTCCAGGTCACAAATAGATCGACAAGTATCACGAGTGACATTGACAGTATACTGCTGACATAAAACTTTTATTTCTGTTTTTCCATGTTCCCACCACTGCCTAAGACATGTAAAATCATTTTTCCTCTGTCTAAAAGTACTCCAAAAAAACTTAAAAGCCTCTTTAAAACCTTTATCAAAAGTTAAAACCGAATTAAAATGCCAGTATGCGCTCTTGGGTAAAATATTTTTCATAAAAACACTACGTAAAACTAAAGAATGATCAGTAAAACCAACTGGCAATATTTTACATTCTTTAAAAACATTAAAATGATACTTAAAACAATAAAAACGGTCTAATCTGGCTAAAGACATGTAGTTTTCTTTTAGGTGTGACCATGTATACTGTCTACAGTCTGCATGCATCCTTCTCCATACATCCACCAGACCATGAGAAGTGACCAGCTGCTTCAGCGTGTGCTGGGAGGCAGGATGAGGCTCTGCATGGTTTCGATCTAAAAGCTCATTTTCTGTGCAGTTAAAAGAATAAAACCTCCTCTGGACCACAGCAGTCCAGCCTTGTCTTCACTTTTTGTAAAAAGCTCTTCCTCTCTGCGCCATTGTTCGGTGCATAGATGTTGATAAAAACCAGGGTGTGCTGCTGGAACTGTGCCTTGGCTAAAACGCACCTCCCCTGGACAACATGTTCGACCTCCAGAGAGGAAGGAGTGAATGTCCTGGAGAACAGGAGGCCTACTCCTCCACTGAGGGAGGTGTTGTGGCTCAGGACCACCTGTCCCTCCCACTCCTTCCTCCAGTCTGCCTCCACCTTTTCATCTCCGTGGACTTCTTGTAAAATCAGCACGTCGATCCACTTTGCCCTTGTTCTTTCCAAGACCAGTGCCCTCTTTCTTGCCTCTCTGGCACTGTTCACATTCAAGCTTCCTATTTTAAAACATGACATGGTTAATAAAATAAGAAAAATAAAAACACTAAAAAATAAAAATAAACGCAACATCATTAAAACTTAAGTTGTTTTCTCACTTTGACTAGATGTTTGTTTAATCTGTATATTTCTTGTGTGGTGAGTTCTGATGTTGCTTTGTGTTTTATTATGTGTCTGGCTGAATGATAAAAACCTAATATGTTTGGGAAATGTAGTGCCATGTTTAATCGTTTTACTCCTTTTGTTTGTTCTAAAAAGGTTTTGATAATTTTTTCTGAATATGCATTTTTTTGACTAGCAGTGACCTGGGATAATGACAGGTCACTGCTGTCAGAGAGTTCTCCATCTGAGTCACTGGATTCAGCTACTGCCTCCTCCAACCTCTCAGCTTCCCAATTCTATACTTGTGTTTTTTCTCTTGCTTCTCCGTTGCTTCCCTCCAGCACTGCAGCCCCAAGAGTTGTACCTACACTCACTGCCCCTGCTCTCTCCCTCACACTCTCCTCTACCTCACCTGTCGCGCACACACTCTCACTCACTCCTCCTGCCTCACACACACTCTCACTCACTCCTCCAGCCTCACACACACTCTCACTCACTCCTCCAGCCTCACACACACTCTCTCACTCCTCCAGCCTCACACACTCTTTCACTCACTCCTCCAGCCTCACCCGACTCACACAAACTTTCAGTCAGTTTCTCAGTCTCACATATCTCCCCTGTGTCACCTACACCCCCAGTTAACTCACCCTTCTCTCCCTCTATCCCACCTGCCCTGTCTATTCTGCTGGTCCCTTCACCCACATAACCTATCTCGTCCACCCTTGTGTTCTCCCCTCCCATTCCACCCTTCTCTCCCCCCTCACAATTTTTGTTGAATTTTTTCATTTTTTTTCCATTTTCCCTCCACCATCACCTTCTCTCCTCACCTCACCCACATGCCTTTCCTCCACCTGTTGCTCACACATCTTAGCGCTTTGCGTTATAGCCGCAGGGGGTGCCTTGCGCCGGGCCGCGAGTACGGGCCGACCTGGGGGGCGGTAGCCGCCACCGGCTCCGGCCCGCACCGGAGCGGCCGCGGACGGAATCGGGGCGGGAGCACCAGCTCCGGAGCCACAGCAACCACAGCCCACGCCGGAGCGGACGCGGCGGAAGCCCCGAGAGCCGCGGACTGAGCCCCAGTCCCGCCCGCGGGAGCCGGAGCCGGAGCCGCCCCCCCTCCCCGGCGGAGCCCCACAGCCCCGGGGCCACACGGTTCGGACATGTTTTGGTGAGGTGTCCTTCCTCACCGCAGCCAAATCATTTATTTTGAGAGGACGTGGCGAACAACATGTCAAAATTTTCGACTCTTACCGTGAACCGGCAGTTGAACTCCTCCGTCCTGTTGTTCAGTGTTGGCAGGTGTACTCTAATGCGTAGCAGAAAAGCGAAAATCATCTTCCGCCCTTCAGGCATATTTATTAAAATGACAAATAAACGCTGCTCTTGATGAGCCACCACGTGGGAGAGAACGAAGAGAGAAAACACCAGGGGTAACAGTCAGTTTTATATGTGGAGTGATGTCCCATAACATTTGAAAAATCTGTAACACCCCCTTGTGGTGTGGAATCAGTATGTACAGGATACATCTCAGTCATACACATTATGTCAACACTCCCACTTATGAATGACTTGTACACTGCACAGCTTTTAACAATCAAAATAACAAACTGAAACATAAATGACAGATGTCAAATATTTCACAGTACATTCCTATGTACTAACATATATACAAAATGATCATGATCAGACACTTATACCAAACATGACTTCTGAAAACCTCATCAACTTAACCTTTGAGACAGGTTTGGTCATAGCATCTGCAATCATCTTATCTGTTGGACAGTAAACAAGTGTCATTTTCCCTTCCTTGATGGTTGACCTAATGAAATGATACTTGATGTCCACACGCTTGCACCTTTGTCTGCACACAGGGTTCTTAACCAGTGCAATAGTGCCCTGGTTATCCTCATAAACAACAGTTTTAGCATATTCATAGTTGTCAATGCCCTTCAGTAATTGCTCCAGATAAATACACTCCTGTATTGTTAGAGCTAAAGCCATGTATTCGGCTTCACATGTGGATAACGCTACTGTGGGTTGCTTTTTACTTTTCCAAGAAACTAGTGAGCTTTCTTTGCTCATACTCACACAGTAGCCAGATGTGCTCCGTCTGTCGCTAGTGTCTGCCCCCCAATCTGCATTGCTGTATGCCCTGAGGCCTAAACCATCACTGCTCTTCCTAAAAGTCAACTGCTTCTCAGTAGTACCTCTTCGATAACGCAGTACATGTTTCACAGTCATCCAGTTTTCATCTGTGGGGTTTGCAAAATGTTGTGATAGCTTACCTACCACAAAACACAAGTCAGGTCTCGTACAAGTAGCTAAGTAGATGAGACTACCTACAGCTTCTCTGTACTTCCTCACATCAGTCATCTTAGGTGCATCATCAGAATAGTCAATCTTCTGTTCACATGGTGTCCCACGTGTCCTGCACTCCTGCATGTCAAAATGATTGAGAATCTTTTCCACATATATTTTTTGTGACATTGTTACACAATCATAAGTTTGACTGAAGTCTATGCCTAGAAAATGTTTCAATCTGCCTAAGTCTTTCATTTTAAACCTGATTGAAAGCAACCCTTACTTGCTCTAGACTTCTCATGTAATTTGCTGCGATGATAAGATCATCCACCCAAATGACTATGATCACCTTCCCTGCCTGCTTAGACTCCTTAGTGTAGACACAATGGTCTGCTGGGTTTTGTGTGAAGTTGTCATTTATCAAACATTTGTGCAGCATCTCATTCCAATTTCGTCCTGATTGTTTCAGGCCATAGAGAGATTTCTCTAGTTTGCACACTAAATTCTCTCCAATTTTTTCATAACCTTCAGGTTGATCCATGTAAATGTCTCTGTCTATGGGTGCATGTAGATACGCTGTCTTTACGTCCATTTGATGTAGCACCACGTTTTCTTGGGCTACAATCTGCATGACTATACGCTCACTGGTCAGATTTGCCGTGGGGGAAAATGTTTCACCATAATCTATCCCTGCTCTCTGGCTATATCCCTTCGCTACAAATCTGGCCTTGTACTGTTCATGTCCATCAGCACCCTCCTTAATGGAATATACCCACCTACCTCCCACTGTCTTTCTGTTCTCTGGCAATTTGGTCAGGATAAAGGTCTGGTTTTCCTCCAATGATTGCATTTCCTCGTCCATTGCCCTCTTCCATCTACCTGACTGTGGTGATGCCATAGCCTCTTTAAAGGTCAGTGGCACTCCACGCACTGCTCGGTAGCAATAGTCTACATTAGTGAGCATACTGTTATCATCGCCACTATCTTCCTGAGTATAATCACTAAGGTAGCTTGGGGGTCTACGCTCTCCACTGCATGGGACCTGTGGTGTCACCTTGTGGTGCTCCTCGCCATCGCTGATTGGAGATTGTGGACTGTCAGTCTGTACGTCTGTGCTTGTAGCACTGGGTTGTGAGTCAATCGTGTCATTATTTACAATGGGCTCAAATCCTGGTCCCTGTGTCTGAGTCTCGCTCTCACATGTGGTCTTCAAGATAAACTTAACCAATCTGTGCTTCTACACTTTTCCCTTGCTGGGGTAGTAAACTAAAAAGGCGGGGCTGCCTTTGTCGAGCCCTACAAAGAGCCCCTTCTCACACCTAGGATCTAGTTTACCCTTGTCTTGTAGGTACGCGTAACACTCTGACCCAAATTTGTGCATTTTTGCTAAATTACACTTCTTGCCTTGTCAGTGCAGTGTACGGTGTTGTGCCAATGTGCTTGTTAAAGCATCGGTTTCTGGTGTAGGCTGCCTCCTGAACAGCATAATGCCATAGGCTTTTAGGCAAGTTGCTGTCAATAAGCTTACACCTAGCCATTTCAAAAAGAGTACGCCCTTCCCTCTCAGCTATCCCATTCTGATGTGGGGAGTAAGGACAAGACGTCTCATGTCTGATTCTGTTCTTTCTCAGTAATGTCTGAAACTCTCTGTTAGCAAACTTGGTCCCATTATCTGACCGGATGCACTTCACAATGCCATAAGGTGCTACATCAGCCAGGAACTTTTCAGTAGCCTGTACAGCATCACTCTTTGCTTTTAAAAAGTAAGTGAAAACTGCTCCTGTGCAAACATCTGTAAATGACTGCAAATATCTGTAACCATTAATCGACTCATTTGTCACTGGACCAGCTAAATCAGTATTCACCATCTCAAGTGGATTTTTCACTTTGTCAGTTGCATTTCTGTTTCTCGTCTGAGTAAACTTCCCCTCTATGCACACATGACACTCTTTGTCAGGCTTACACTTTGCACCTTTAATGTGCATGCCTGCAGTTACATCCTGCAGTTTCAGTAAATCATTATAATTGCAATGACCCATAATCTCATGCCAGGTTTGGATATCATTGCACACATCATTTTCATCACACTCTGTTTGCAAGTAATACATTCTGTTACACACTTTAATATTAAACCGTGTGCCGTTTGGAACCACAAGAACATTATTACCTTCTTCAAAGAGTACCTTGGCACCATTTTCAGTTGCACGCTTCACGGAGAAGAGTTCTTGAGGGAATGATGGGATGTACAGGGCGTTCTTAAGAGTCACTATACATCTGCGTCCTTTGTGGTCAATGAGACCCATTTGTGCATCTCCTCTGCCTTCCGCCAACCCGAATGTCCGTTTCCCGTCAGCCAGCTCCATGCTGTGCCTCTCCGGCTTGAATGAGCTGTCGAAGGCTGTGAACCGGCTTCTGTCGTTGAGGATGTGGGACGATGCGCCTGTGTCCACAATCAGTCCGCCCCTCTCGATCTGCCGCTGCTGCGCTGGCTTGCAGGTGTCCTCAGTCTCTACCCGAAATGTGAAGTCGTCTCCAGCGGGTCCCCATGCGTCGATCCGTCCGTCCTCCACGACTAGCTGCACGGCCGCTGCTGTCATCCTGAGCGCGAGCACACTTGGAGCGCTGTGCGTGCACTTTCTTTCTGCACACTTTGTCCGTGTGGCTTGTACTCTTACAGGAACTGCACCAAACTTTCTTTGTGCATTCGTCTTGTCGATGTCCCCTTTCTCCGCATTTCCAACACGCCATGTCTGTCGAAAACCCGGTGTTATTTTTCTTCGGTGCCGCACGGGCTTTCAGCACCCTTTATGCCGCTTCCTCAGCTACTGGTTCAGCATCTTCCAACGCCTCGAAGTCTCGTAGGTTCGCCTTGAATTGCACCAGTTTCATGTCCGTTGAACCGTGAGTTACCATCAGCGTAAACGGCTTATACTTTTCTGGAAGCCCTCTCATAATCATGGCCATCATTAGTCCTTCACTCGGTGCTTCTCCCGCACCCCTCAGTGCCGTAATGATCTGCTCTGCTCGGATAATGTATTCAGTTACAGTCTCTGTATCAGCTTTCTTCAGCTACGTCAATGTTATGTACATGGAGACAATTCTTGGCCTTCCTTTGCCAATATAATGCTCTCTCAACACTTGCAGACTCTCGCGTCCCTTATTTTTAGTGTCTCTGAAAATCAGTCCCAAACTCATATTGTCCAGCAGTGGAGCTAACGCGCAGTATGCGTCAGCATTCAACATGTCGTCCGTGGCTTGTTCCTCCACGGTCAGTGGTCCGCCTGGCTCGTTCAGAATAGTCTCTTTTAATCCAGCACGGTGCATGCAACACAGCATCCGTTCTTCCCAGAGCTCGTATTCCTCAGCCCTACCATCGAACGTCGGCCACTTTGTCTTCTGGTTTGCCATTTTTTCTCTGCTTTTGCTTAGCTCCCCGGTCTCACGCGCTAAACTAGCTACAACACTTTTAGCTTGCTAGTTAGCTAACATGCTCATTGAACTTTCCGTCGTTGTAAACTGTTTTCGTCATTACTGTGCCTATAACCTGTTGGCAGGTGTACTCTAATGCGTAGCAGAATAAGAGTTCAACTTAGAAAAGTAGGAAAAGCGAAAATCATCTTCAGCCCTTCAGGCATATTTATTAAAATGACAAATAAACGCTGCTCTTGATGAGCCACCACGTGGGAGAGAACGAAGAGAGAAAACACCAGGGGGAACAGTCAGTTTTATATGTGGAGTGATGTCACATAACATTTGACCTTACACAGAAAAATCAGTAACACCCCCTTGTGGTGTGGAATCGGTATGTACAGGATACATCTCAGTCATACACATTATGTCAACATTCAGGATCATGAACAGCTGTCTTCGGTGGGACACTACGTGTTTCAGTAGAGGTGACTTGCACCCAGACAGGATTTTCTTGATGGGGGAAATCACCCTACTGTGCTTAGACAGCTGGTCAACCGGAAATCGTCGCTTACGAAGGGGGGCACGTTGGAAAGAATGACTCGTGTAGCAGGCTGAACGAGAGGAAGTACCTGCTCGTACAGCCTGTTAACGGTGAGCCCCGCCTCCACCAGCTGATTCACCTGGTCGACCCACTCCAAAAATAGAACCACGGCCCTGTTCATGCGAGCGGCGGATTTTATTGATCCATGACCAATAATGTCCCCCACAGCTAAGGCGACGTCCTCCACGCTGCACGCAGACCCAGCACCGACCCTGATGCCGTGTCTGCGCGACAGCGAAGTGAGGGAACTGGACGCCATTACAGGGTGCGGCGTGTCCACCCCGCAGACCAGGTTCGGTCTGCAAAAGTGTAAAAACCACCACCCGTTTACAAAAATAACACCACTAAATGAACAATAAACACTTTATCCCACCACCACTATCACCATGTAAAGAATAAAGAATGAAAAAGCGAACAATCGCACAGTGTCTCTCTCCCTCTCCTCAACACACCCTCCTCCCGGAAGAAGAAGACAAAGAATAATAATATTAATAATAATAATACTGAATGAGGCAGATGTGGATAGAGTGAAGACAAACCAAACCAGTGGCTTTATTAATCAACACAACACAGTAGCAGCCTATGTACATTGGAAGATTTGCCCAAGAATATGGAACAGCAACATCTGAGAAATCGTCTGAACACCAGCCAGCCACTGTCCCAGAGAAACAGCCATAACAATTCTATGGGACATACCAGTCCCAACTGACAAAGAAGTCAAAGCCAAGCAGCCAGACATTATCATCAAAAACAAGAAGAAAAAAGGAGTGTACATTGATTGACATCGCAATCCTTCAGAAAAAAATACATCAGTCAAAGTTTTGTGAAAACTGTCAAAATACAAAGATGTGGAAATTTGAAATTAGCAAAATGTGGGGAATGAAAACACACACTATACCAATTGTCAATGGAGCGCTTGGACTTATTAAAAAATATTTCAATAAGTTCACAGACCAAATCCCAGGAAACATAGATCTGATGCAAGTCCAGAAACTCAGTCTACTGGGAACAGTGCATATATTATCTTGTCTCTGACATAGAACCTCTACCACACAAGTGTGTTGTCCCCTGTGCATGGTTTGCACCCAGGAATACACAAGCATTTAAATGAAATAATAATAATAATAATAATAATACACACAATGGCGGATCTACACGGCTATTTTTAGATGGGCCTAAGTGAAGTCGGGGTCAGCAAGACCTGGGGATGTATAACAACAACATTTCTGGAATTGAAACTGAATTATTATTTTTAAATAAACACAAATAATTAAATATACATAGTTTATTTCCATTGATATTTACAAATAAATAACTATATTAAGGATATTGATCAACATTTCAGTTTGATGAGGCAACAAAAATCAGCCTGGAATTCTGTTTCTGAGCTTGTGATTGGGTGGGCACAACTGTAAATCAGGGTGGGCCCCGCCCACCTAGGCCCCCCCATAGATCCGCTCTTGCATGCACATGAAAATCCAGGGTTGGTCTGTCACTTAAACATTCTCACAAGACAGTACAGGGCAAGTAAGATTAAAACTATAATGACTATATAAATAAAAAATAACAATAAATAAAAAATTAAACTAAACCAATGCGAACATCAGATTTGTTGTTTTGTGAAACAGATGATCTCCTATATCATGCATGCTCATGTTATTAATATAGACAGACATGCTTTCCATTTGTGTGATGCAATAGATTGTCATTGAGCCTGAAATCTGGAGGCAGTTAAGCTTATTAGCCTGTGGACTGTCCATGGAGCAGCCGGCCACCATACAAGGCTTTAGATGTTAACGTGGCAGGATGATATGATTCCTCCACAATGCTGTCAGATTATTTGCCAAAGGATATAATATACCTGTTCTGTGGTTATTTATCATCAGTATTAATGTCAGATAATCCTGATGATGCATGGTGTCTGCTGTAATGCTATGTGGTAAATGGAGCTGTTGTGCAAGTGATGGATCTGCAGCGCTTGTCTTTCATTTCATCCTTTGATCATCATCTTTGGTCATGATGTGTGTTAATCAGGTCATGGCAGTCAGGGTTGGATCAAATTCATGCTGTGACATTGACTTGTGTCTGTAAAATATATATGTATTATTATTTAAATGAAAGAGATAAGGGTATCCGTTTGATAATGAAATCAAATTTAAAGCAAAAACAGACATGAGGTGTTTTAACCCTTAGATGAGGGTTGTCATAGTCATTTTAGTTAAATAAAAGCATAAAAATATTTAAATAATGATCAATTGTCCATGTTTTAGAGCAAAACAGTTTCAAACAGTGTGAATAGCATGAACAAACTGAAATAAATGTATAATTCTAACATTATTAGGCTTTAGTTTGTCATTTACATGTGGATATTATAGCTTAAAAATACAAAAAACATTTGGTAATAGGTAGAATATTATTAAAATTGTACATATTTCCCTGAAGACATTTCAGGTTGTTCATATTTGTTCGAGTTAAACTGATTTTTTGCAAAATTATACTTTGTGTTAGTGAAATGAAATGACATTTACAAAGAGAAAAAATGTGACTTGTGTAAGAGCCAAGGACCATGGGCCAAGATTATCTATTCTATTGTATTCTATTTCCATAGGCCGTAGTTTGGACACCCCTGATCTACATTTATATTAATACTTAACTCCTCTTTCCTCTTTAGACCTGAGAATCTGTCTGTTTTGCAGGTAGAGAGCTTCATCCCTTGCAGAGTGCATTTACAGTACTTTCTTTTATTGGAACCAGTGCATAAAAGTAGCCGGTGATTGTACAAATGACCACTGTCGGTTCCACAAATCAATAGAATATGTTCCAAGACAGAAAATATCCCAATTACATGTCCCAGCTGTGGTTCAATATCACTGACTCACTGATTTTATTTAAGAGCTGCTGAGGTTACAGTGAACACCTGTGCAGGACAATTCATTTTCCATTTTCCTACTCTAACATTATTAGTGAATAGAATTATTGGAATTATCTCTAAATCTGCTTCATAGATTTATTAAATATTGAAATTCACTCTCGACACCAAACATGACCCCATACTGGCTAATGGCTTACTTCTCAGTTGTCTTAGAGATTTATTTAACCTCCTGAGACCCAGAGAATAAATTTTTTTTTTTTTTTTAAAGAGAATTTAAGTTTTATAGTTGAAGGGCTCATGTTTCGACATTGTTTAGTTTTTGTTAAATGCCCCTGGTAGTGGAACATTGGGACTTGTTTGACACTGAATTCATTTTCAAATGGATTAAAAAGAAACAAACCAAACAAATACATGAAGAACATACATTTGTATTATATATCTACGGATATTCTTTTGTCCTTTTGAGACCCAGTTTTGACTTTTTTTTTTTACATTAAATAATCTTATTTTATGGAAACAGTATAATGTTAGTTTATTCAGATGCATTTTTAATTTTTTTATGAGATGTCCTTTGGAGTAGACAACATTTTATTTTATTTACATATATTTATTTATTTTCATAGCTTTACTCAGTAAAGCTATGAAAGTCATGTCCTTAAAAGAGGACTCAGGGTCTCAGTAGGTTAATGAGGATGTTGGTCTATACTATAGACTATTGGGAAATTATGCAAACTCCATGATGAGGAGACATACTAAAGACGTCCAGAAAATAGGACACTGAGCCAAGATTTATATTGGCAAGAAAAGTTATAATACATTTGGATTTTTCATTATAGCATTAACAGCAAAAAAAAAAAAAACGTTTTAAGACCAATAACTCATGTAGGATATGTGGAGCACACCAATAATAACCTTGTTGCCAAGTTAATGACATTGTAATACATCAGTCCTAAGACTTTGTTTTGATGCTAAAGGTCTGGTTTTACTGATTGTTTTCAGCATGATCTTTTTTATTTAAATGAAATTTATGAAAATTTATGATAATTTAATTTATGAAAAAGGTGTTCCGACTAAAGTGTGATTGAAACATTGCTAACACTTGACATTATGGATCACTGATAAGGTGGTAATGCTATGGTAATTTTGATGTAACTTCATGGTAATAATAATGTCTTTGTAACCACTTATGACATGGAACGTATCACTAATAAGGTGGTAAATCCATGGTCAATTTAATGTCATTTGTGTCAAGATACTGAAATAATATGAAATGTTTCTGTTGGACCATTTATCTTTAACAAACTGGCTTACTGTATGCTAGCATAGCTGCTACTGCTAGCTAAGTCCGCTAGGTTGGTGTATACTAGCTAACTTGAACAGGCTGGCTAACGATTATTGGTTACCATGGTTACCATCTGCTTCTCCATTGTTTAAGCACAAACTGTATATTTCACAGATATGTTTCCATGGGTTTCAGATTCTTCAGTGTTCTTAGGCAGAATACAAACACAATTATTGATCTGAATTGGAAACATGGCTTAGCATCTGTGCTGTTCCTCCTTAACTTTTTCGGAGCTTGACTGAAGAATTACCACTGAGAATTACTACTTCATTTAGCGATCTGTTACTAGTAATAAGTGGTTATAAAAGCATAATTACCTTGAAATTGCATCAAAATGACCACAGAATTACCCCTTTATTAGCGATCTGTTATGTATAATAATTGGTTATAAAGGCATAATTACCATGAAATTACATCAGAATTACCACTTTATTAGCGATCCGTTACTTGTAATAAGTGGTTATAAAGGCATAATTACCATGAAATTACATCAAAATTACCACAGAATTACCACTTTATTAGCAATCCGTTACTTGTAATAAGTGGTTATAAAGGCATTATTACCATGAAATTACAGCAAAATTATCATCGAGTTACGACCTTATCTGTTATTTGTAATAAGCACTTACAAAGACATTACTGTGAAATTACATCAAAATTAGCATAGAATTACCACCTTATTAGCGACCTGTAATGTAAAGTGTTACCGAAACACGTTAGCCTAAAATACCTGCATCAACCACAACAAAAGGAAACAGCAGTAGCCTATATACAGCTCCAGCAGCCTAAGCCTCTGTTAAAACAGTTTGTAATGACTTGACAATGTCGACTTATCAGGTGTTGAAGGTTACTGACTTGCTTACTGTAGCTGAGCCTCATTCAAGCAGGATTGTAATGGATTAGTGAATTAGAGCTGACAGCAGCCAGGCGCTGTATTGCATGATTGCGCATTGTCGTTGCCTGGTCTAGCCTGACCATCATCACTGCAGGGTCACCGAGTCTTGAATAACCAAGTTTTTTCCTTGATCAGAGGACGCACAAATTATTTCTACATATAGAAGTAACGTATGTGGCACTGATCAGTCTTCCTCGCTCCTCTTCCTCCTTTGCAGCTTTTATCTTTTCTTGCATCTCTGCAGACAACATCTGGTCCAGTTCAACTTTTCTCTTTCTCTTTCTGGTTTTAGTTGTGGCCATCTGGTCTTTTCCTACATCCATTTGCCATTTAGAATTTAGATTAAAGCACAGGTCAGCTCCAGCGACAGAGGATTTAAGTGACTCCCTCTGTCTCATAACGGAGACACCATTAGTCCTGCCAGTGAGTAGTGATGTTGAACTTCTGATCCTTCATCCAGCTGTCAGGACTGCTGTGTTTAGTAAAGGTTCAACTTCCATTTGTCAGGAAGTATTACTGATAATTTTGTCTAAATTACATAACAACAATGACTGTATAATATGACCGCAACTCGTATACAGATACTCAGAAGGCAACCTCATAACCAGATGATGGTAACACACAAGATAAACCACAGTCTGACACAGTACTAGTGCTGCACGATATTGGAAAAATTTATATTGCGATTTCTTTTTAACCCTGTGATATATATATTGCAATATGAAAAAGCTACTCAGGAGTTTATACCAGCAGTCGACACAGAACATACGTTTCAGTAACATCCTTCTTGTAGCCAAAATAATTAAGTAAAGTTAATAATTAAACATACACAATTTATAAATAAGTGGAAACAAATTTCAATACAAAATCTAATCAAATTTCAAAATAAATAAAAAAGACAAACAAATAAAAGTAAAAAAAAAAAAAGAATAAAAATAAACAAATAAAAATTACATGCAAAAATTTTATATATATATATATATATATAAAATATATATATATATATATATATAATATATATATATATATATATATATATATATATATATATATATATATATATATATATATATATATATATATATATATATATATATATATATATATATATATATATATATATATAAGTTTGGAAAAAACATTGCAGGACCTGCGATGTGACTATTCCGCTTGTATGAATTTACCAGCTGCTGGTTTTTTGCCAGTGTAAAAAAAGCAGTGTCAAATTAATGGACAGAGTAAAATGTGTACTTTATTTGTCATTATACAACTGTACAATGAAATTTGTACAGAGTCAAATTTAATAAGATCACTTCCAGTGATGGTGAAAAAAATTGGAGTTAACAGAGCTTTTACACTGTCAGTGTCATATATTCAGTGTTAAAGTAAACTGATACCTTTTAGTGACTCTGAAAAGCCCCGCCCACCAACCTCTGTGCTCAAACTGAGTGAGAAGTTGGACATTGAAAAACTATGGTAAGAATTTGTGCAAGAATAAAGTTATGTCATGTTTTCAAATACAGGGTGTTCCTTAAAGTCTCCATACATAAGAAAAATAAACATTTCTTCACATAAACCATTTTTATTGATATAATATGCTCTATATGACTGCATGCCCTCCACTGCTGAAGAACATCTGTAATATAAAGTAATACCCAATTTACTTTTATAAACTATCCAGCCAAAAAACATATTAATAACATGATTTTTTGTTTATTTCTTAAGAAAATGAAGTGTATTTAAAGATGTTATGCCTCAATTTATCATTTGTACATGTGCATTATGGATGGGATCTACAAAGACAATAACACTTAGTAACAGAAGCAGAAAATTGTTAAAACTGTGCTTCATTTTCTTTAGATATTTCAAGGCATCCATATTTGTTCAGATTATTTAGTGTGACAGGATATTTTGTAAAAGTATAAAATACCAGATCACACACGTCTCAAGATCAAAGCAAAAATAAGGCTCAGAATATAAATAAATAAAATGTTAAAAGTGAATAAATAATTTCCCACACAGGCGCCAAAGTACAAAGACTGATATGAAATGTTAGGTATTTTTGTACACAATATTTGATCATAATCAGTTTTTAGTGCGTATTAAAATCCCTTTTTAGTGTTTGTTTTATTGCGTTGCATGAGTGTTTAGTCCCTAATCTTGCTTTTTATTTTTGTGTGTTTTTGATGGTATTCTAACAGGACATGTTGACATTTGAAGAAACAGAAGCTGAGCAGAATGTTTGTGGGTAAAATGTTGAGTAGAAAGAGACACAGAGGAAGGAGAGGGATGTGTTGAACAAAGCAGAAGGAATTACCTCCAGTTTTAATTCTGATGCTCAGTCCAGCTGCTGTTTTTTTTTCTGTTTCTTCCTCTGTTTATCTCCTCTCTCCTCTCTGTCTGCTCTTTCTCCTCTCTCTCTTTCTTTCTGGTCTTTGGCGGGTGCTGTTTTTTCCGCTGCTTTACAACCGGAGCCAGGAAGTGTGTCCATAGCGACAGCAGGAAGTAAAGCCTTGGCTGGTCAGTCACAGCCAGGTCTGCAGCGCACGCACAACACTGTCTGCAGCTCCTTCTAATGGACGAGGCCTCAAACATTAACCCTTTGGGGATTTATTTGGACCATCTATACCCCCACCCCCTAGGGGACAGGGGTATTGTTAGTTAGTTAGTTAGTTAGTTAGTTACCCCGCCCCAAAAGGGGGAGGGGTGTTGTTTTTTTGTTTGTTTGTTTGTTACCCCACCACCCAAAGAGGGAGGGGAGTTGTTTTTGAGTTTGTTTCTTTGTTACCCCTCTACCCAAAGAGGGAGGGGTGTTGTTTTTGAGTTTGTTTGTTTGTTACTCCACCACCCAAAGAGGAGAGGGCAAAACAACAATATGTGTTTTGTATTGTTCACGCAAAAAACTACAGGACCAATTTCCATGACATTTTCAGATGGGCCAGAATAGATCCCATTAAATTTTGGTGAATGTAGGTCAAAGGTCAAGGTCACAGTCACGAAAAATGTATTTTCACAATTATAAGAGATTGGACAGATGAGGTCAAATGTGTGCCAGGGGGCGGGGTTTGTTGTGCCGGGCAACAAAACAACAAAACAAAACATGCTTTATTTACTCATGTAATGTGAGTGTGGATGAAAATGAGCATTGACGCTAACTTGGGCATATTGACATGTTTATACTGAAATGTAAAAATATGTTCAATGTTTTCCGAAATAAAACAAATCCTCTTCATTGTTGATGTTTTTATGTAAACCACAGAGAAACGATTCAGTGACTCTTGCACTCAGTCTGTTTCTTTGATCCATCAGAGTGAATGTGCTCATGTTGGTCTACATCTGTGTGTGTGTGTGTGTGTGTGTTTTCAGTCTACATCTGCTTCCACTAATCATTCTGCATGTGCAAAGCAGCCTCACTTTTCCTGCTCATACAAACATTCACTAAACTTTTCATTCTCACTCATGTTTTCTGCTTATTTTAACTCTGTTGATTTGAACACTCACATATGCTGAGGAGGAAATTTGGAAACTGAAAGTCTCCTGTGGTTTTTTTTTTTCTTTCTCTCTCTCTCTCTCTCTCTGTTTCTATGACCTTTACCCTCTGGCTTCACGCAAGCTTGCGCCAAAAAATAAGGAGTATTTGTATGCAGGACACATCCACACGGTGCCCACAGTGTTTGTGTGTGTGTTTTGTGTTTGTGTGTCACTTGGGAGGATTGATTGTTGCCTCTGCCTACACAAACTCCTCGCTGATGCGGTTCCTCTATCGTTTAGGGAACGAAGAGAGGAAGGAAAGGCAACACACACACACACACACACACACATATATAATCCTCCTGACACCCAGCCAGAGGTGGTCAAAGTACTCGCATACTGTACTTACGTAGAAGTACAGCTACTGGTGTGAAAAAATACTCTGGTAAAAGTAGAAGTTCTGATTCAACTCCTTTACTGAAGTAAAAGTAAAAAGTAAAACTGTTTTTTTTTTTTCTCGCTATGGATGAAATAATACTTATTTAAGCAGGAAAAAACTGAACAATGTCAAAAATATCCAGAAAATAAAGCGTTTAAAAGTGAAAGCAAAAGTTTTATTGGGTCATGGTACTCAGTTTAGTGGGTATGGACAGGACATTTAGGAAAAATTCAATAGTCATGAATATGAGATTTTTGGGATTTAAAAAAAAAGTCAAGATTATGAGAACAAAAACTCAGAATTATGGGGTTAAATTTAATTCAGAATTATCATTTTCAACTGAAATTAGGTGTTTACATGATCATCTTAAAGTGGAATTAACCTTTATTTGGAGTTAAACAGGAATAAAAACTCCTATGTAAAAAGGACCATTGTGTTTTTGTGCCTAAAGAAGAATAAAAAACACTCAGGAAAGAAACCACCACTAAAGTTGTCATTATCTATGCACCAAAGGGTTAAGTCAACCATATTAAAAACTAACAGGCCGGTGAGGATGTACAAGGTGGAAGGTGGTGAAAAAGATAGATGTAGTTGAAAAGTCAAACAGATAGATTGTTTAACAAAATGCAGATATGTGAATTAGCAGGACTATTTTTACACACTGCAAATCTTCTTTTCTGTTCAATGAAAAATGGGCCAGTGGCCTATATTCTCCGGCGCTTCGCTACTTCTCCACAGATTAGCGCTTCCTCCTTTCCTCTATTTTTCTCTCTCTCTCTCTCTCTCTCTCTCTCTCTCTCTCTCTCTCTCTCTCTCTCTCTCTCTCTCTCTCTCTCTCTCTCTCTCTCTCTCTCTCTCTCTCTCTCTCTCTCTCTGTGGGCTTTTGAACTGAAAAGTGCTGGCAGTCCTCGCTGCGCGGTCTAGAAGGAAAAGGGACAAGGTTTCTTCTCTCTCTCTCTCTGTTCTGCTGCATCATCCCCCCCTCCCTCTCTCTCTCTTTCATCCCATAATCCAGCACAATATTTTATTTTATTTTTTAATCGTTTTTTTTTATTATTGATTTTTAACAACATACATATATTTACACAACTGCACTGCTTCATACAGTCAGAGCAATGAAACATAAAGGCAGCAAAAGTACTACATCACAACAGTAGTACAGTTAAAAATCATCAAATAAAAACAAGAAACTAACAATAATAGTAATAATAACATAAAAAAAAAGGATACAGGGGTGGGGGGGGTTAATTAATTTTTAAAAATCGGTTGGGATTTGTGCCTGATAATACTTCTATTATAAGGTGCCTGTCATTTGAGAGTGAATAAAATGAACAGACTTCTACTATCATTTAGTCTTGCAATCAGCTCCTCAAATGAGGCTGTGTCTGTCATTAACTTCAGCCAATCTGAAAAACCTGGCATTATTTAGCTTTAGGATGATTCTGACAAGTGAAGTAAGGCCAGTTAGTACCAGGGCAGTGTTTGTCTTAGATACCCCTGGAGGTAAAAGGGAGCGGTCGCCTCATCCAGCACAGTATTATTCTTTCCTATCTCCCTTTTACTTCATTCCTCCTGTGTTGGCTGCTCAGGTATACTATAGTGCGAAGAAGAAGGGAACTAAACAGATTGAATAGTGGTTAATCCTGTGGTAACGGGCAGGGAAACGCTTCCGAGGCAGGACATCCGGAGGGCGAGGAAGGGAGAACTATTCAAGGAAGGGTGAAGACAGAAGGGATGGTGTTACACAGAGTGTTTTATTTGACAATTGCACACAATGTTCTCAGTAACGATGACATCAGAGTAAGATTAATGGTCAGAAATCAATCCTAACGTTTCCTGGCAGCCTGCAGTGATGACAATTTCCAAGCCTGCCATAAAGAGCACAGGAAACATTTAGAAAGAGGGAGAAAAAAAAAGGCTTTTCAGATTTAGATTTTAAGAAAAAATGTACATTGGTTGCACATTATTATATTTTTAAAAAACATAAATTCATGTTAAATAAAAAGGATTCAATTTTTTTTTTCATATAAATCTACCATGTTTATTTTATGCTTAGTATATATAATTACATCATGATAAACCAACTTTATATTTATTGATTTTATTACTAATGTACATCAGCATGATCATAAAGCATTACCTAAAATTAATATTTTAAACAGAATGCAAGGTGCTTGGGGCATCACAGACAGATGGTCCCTGGTTCGATTCCCACACCAGACCTTTCTGTGTGGAGTGCACTGATGCACTGATAGGTTAATTGGTTAATCTAAATTGTGTGTGTGAATGTGAGAGTGATTGTTTGTCTATATATGCTCAGCCCTGAGATGAACTGGAGACTCATACAGGGTGTACCCCGCCTTCACCCATTGTAGCTGGATTAGACCCCCAGTGACCCCTGTGACCCTAGTGAGGATAAAGCAGGTTCAAATGACAAGACCAGATGAGCCAAGGTGCTTGCCAGTGTGTAAGTGCTTTGTCATTTCAAAATGCAAAAATATTTTCCAAAGCTACAGCACATTACATACGCTGTATGTAATTTAAGTTGGAGGCAGAGACAGAACTTCTAACACATATATAGTCATGTACTAAACGTAACATTTCACTTACTGATTACTGTTAAATTGTGGAACACAACCCCAGGAGAAATGGTCCTTAAAAGTACAGGAGTTAGAAAGATACAGAACCTACAAGAGTTGCATGTGTTTCAAGCAATAGTCTGTTCCAACAGACTCTGGGTCAGGGTTAACCTTAGGTGCTGTGTTCCATATGCATACTGTCATGAGTACATTGAAGGGTGGCTGTGGTTTAGTTGGTATGACTGAAGGGTTGATGGTTCGCGTCCCGGCTCTGGCTGTCCGCATGTCAAAGTGTCCTTGGGCAAAGACACTGATCCCTGACTTAGTCTCCCAGTAGGACTGACAGAACCTTAGAAACCTACTGGTGTATGAGTGTGTGTGAATGGGTGAATACGAGATGCTTCGAGCACCATGAAGGTGGAAAAGTGCTAAGTGCAGTGCACACGTACACACAGTACACTTTCCATACTTATTTTTCAGCAGGTAAGTACTGTTTCCAATTTCAATACTGAGCCTGATTCTGTGCAGCAGGCACTTACTATCAGAAACAGCGAAAAATATTTTTCTTACTAAAATAGATGCAATTTTTTTTATGTTGTTCTTCATGAATATGAATCACCAGTGCCTCTGGAGAATGTGTTGTCGTTGATGCCATTAGCTAGTCCTTACTTTGGTTGAAAATACACTGGTGTGTATAACAATTTATGTGTCATGTTATTACAAAGTAGCCAAATGTTTGTCTGTAAAGTTTGCCTTCTATATTAACAAGTGACTAAACAGCAGTGTTGGACAAACTCTAATGTATTACTGATTACAAAGTCAACAATATGACAATTTCTTGTACCATAAGTTACTACTCTGTAATGAATCCATGTTTTTAATTCACACAGTTCATGGGCAGTTTCTCACATCACTTTCCACTACGTAGGTAATACGTACAATATGGCGGCCGTTGAGTATGAAAAGTGTCCAGTTACTCCAAACTTAAAAAATGGAGGCTTTTAAGGGCATCATCCGGGTACTTGTAGTTCACTTACTGTAAAACTGCCGTGATTAGAAATGGGGTGCCCTTAGGGTTAGGGTTAGAGTTTGGGTTCTGCACCAGAAAAAAGAAAGATGGCCATCGTTTGCTGCTTCTTAACTATTCTCAGTGGGCGGAGATTGAATTTTTAAACCAAACATAATTATTTAATTTATTCTAAACGTGACTTTATTTCAAAGTTTGTACATCCCTCATTGAATACAATAGTTCTACGTGATTTATACCTTTTAAGAGAGGGAACATGGAACAGTTATATTTCATATAGTAAATAAATATAGAACAAATCAACAACCCCTGTTCTGCCTTTTTTCACTGTAGTTACAAAGGCAGCAAATAAGAGGTAACAGCAACATGAGTGAGGAAGGAAGTGTCTGAAAAAGCAGCATTAGTGAAGAATGATGTGGATTATTAGAGGCAGCGGATGGCACAACCTTGTTATTGACCTTTCAGTGGCTGGATTGTTTTTTTAGACATGAACGTGTGTGCGTGTGCGTGTGCGTGTGCGTGTGCGTGTGCGTGTGCGTGTGCATGTGCGTGTGTGAGCACTTGTACCAGATGGCAGCGTTACACTTAGCCTTCAGAAATGACATATTGTACATGGCACAAATGTCAATCTTCATGTGAAATCTGTATCAGCTCACATTTGAAAAAATGCAGCATCTGCTCCTAATCGCTGAAGGTCTTCTTCACCATTAGTGCAGTAACTTAACCACTATGAATAAATCATCACATGTCCATTACTAAATCCATTTAAGTTTTTTGGGAGATATGATGATTAATATTCATGTTGGCAAAATTGCAACATTTGCAGAGTGTGGGCTGTAACCAGGTGCTTTTACATGAGTACAAATGTGTTTTATTTGCACTTTGCGATGGTGTCATTGCATGCATTATTTATTTGACAATTATATTTACTAGTTACTAAAAAACATACAACTAAAGTACATGATAATGACACTGCCAAATTATAATACTCTCCTCCTCCTCTTCCCCCTGACCCTTTTTCCAGTTAGTAGAATACACCTCGTAATATTTCAGTTCAGTTCCATATACTGTATTTTTCAGACTATAAGTCACAATTTGTTTATTTTATTTCATAGTTTGACTGGGGGTGCAATTTATATGTGAAATTATTAACACATTATTATATAATTTTGTATGTTATTTTCACACTGACAACTGCAAGAGGGCGCTGTTGAGCATGTTCTTCATGCTATAGTTATCTGAATAACAGTTAATATGTTACGTTAACATACCAGGTACGTTCTCAGTTTGTTATTTGTGACTGCTCAGCACAAAATCAGGCATAAGTCGCGCTGACCCATTCAGAGCTACAGCCAAAATTAGGCTGGAAGGCGATTTCTTATTTGTGTTTACATTTTATCAAAAAACGGTACCTTAACACCTCTATTTTCAGTTCCTGTGGTCATTACATTGATATTCAATCAATAAAGGTGTTTATTGAGTCAATTATTTAAGCGGCGACAAAAGTTCAGGGATTGCTGAGCAAAGACAAAGCTGACTTCCACCTCTTTTCATCGAACAAAACGATCTCTGTTCCGTGGGTAAACACCCAAGTGTTCGGTATGAGGAAAAAGCCTATATTGAATGCTCTGTCCAATGGTGTAAGCCAAATGATTGTAATATGTCACACTTCTTTCCTATTATTATAATATATAAAACTTCTGTGACGTGTCCATCAGTGTCCTTTAGCATCTGTGAATAATTTTTGTCAATCGGATACAAATTATTATGCGTTGCTAAGGGCTTCCTACCCCAAAACAGTCCAAAACTTTGACGGCCAATTTCTCAAAAATGCAAATTGAAAAGTATGTCCAAATGTGGATATTAAAATTACCATAACTTTGGTTCTACTTGTGATAGAAACATATTTTTTTCACCATCTTAAACCTTAGTTTCCACTCTACCAAGCTACACAGATAACTCAGTTTTGATTTCCAGACACTTATGCCTGGTTTCGTGGTGGTGGGTCACATTTAAGCATTGTGTAACGTTACCTGAATGTGTTACATTAGCATAACATACACCTATTCAACCTGTTGTTCATTTAATCTTTTCAAGATTAAATGTCTGTTCTTGGTGTTGGTTTTTATCATATACATTTCCCCCCAAAAATGTGACTTATACTTTTTTTCTTCTTCATTATGTATTTTTTGGCTTGTGCGACTTGAATTATAGTCTGGAAAATACTGTATTTTCGAAGATGCAACAAGCAAAACAATTCCACTAGTGAAACAAACAAGGCAAAAACAAACAATCAAACAAACAAATGGTGCCTATCACAACAACCCCCCCTCAACCACATTTTACCAGATTTTCCCTATCTCTTATCATTGTGAAAACACTTTTTTGGTGACCATGACCTTTGACCTACATTCACCAAAATTTAATGAGATATCTTCTGGACCATCTTGCACCTTTCCTGAAAATTTCATGGATAATTAGTTGTGTAGTTCTTGTGTAAACCTGGTTACAAATAAACAATTAGACATACAAACCGTCTCAAACACAAATCAGGAATCAACAAATGAAACACACAACCAAAAAAAGGAATAAAATGATTAACAAAATGTGTAAAACTGACCAAAATAAACAATCATTTGACAGTTTGAGTCGTAACATGTAACTATTGAAGCTACTGTACTGTACATTTTGTGCAGTATTTGTGGAATAGCATTAAAACGTAAGCTTTGCAATTTAATAAAAATAAAAAGAAACAGGAATGTGAAACAAACACCACAACACTTGGCAGACACAATACCTGTATGCTTATGTTGAAAGTACGGTAGCTTTGTGGTGTCATTCTGTAGCCCTGCAGGGTGCTGTGGTGGAGCAGCAGTGGATTAAGCTGCTACGTGGCAGAGTGCAGTGGAGGCCAGTTGATTCCCGCCATAATTTAACACTGTTACAACCTCCTCACTCACCGTCTGCAGGAGGCATTGGTTTGTTGTTTGCTATTGGACAGAAACCTGCAGAGAGGCGGCATGGACCGGCTTTAGAGCCTGAGATGGTGCAGTTCTGATCGATGCCGGCCTGTTGCTGAGAAGCCAGTCACTGATTTACACAATAAGGCTCAAAATCTGTGGTTGACAATGCTTTGTGTTATTGTAGTTATTTTTTTTATATAAAAGCTGCCTATTGTTAACAAGTTACCAAGGGTCTGACATGTCTACAGTTCACAATAATATTAGTTAGAGTTACTATTACTTACATCTATCTATCTATCTATCTATCTATCTATCTATCTATCTATCTATCTATCTATCTATCTATCTATCTATCTATCTATCTATCTATCTATCTATCTATCTATCTATCTATCTATCTATCTATCTATCTATCTATCTATCTATCTATCTATCCGTCTACCCGTCTGTCTGTCTGTCTGTCTGCCTGTCTGTCTGTCTGTCTGTCTGTGTCTGTGATTTATGAAATAGATTGATTGGCTTTCAATTAAAGTACGTTTAATCAGAAAACATCTGAATTAATGATTAATCATTTCAGTATATTTATAAATATAGTATTATGGTATAACCTCCATCTGAGCTGATATGAAAATAATTCCAGTGTTTACAACAATTGCATTTGTTTGACAATGAACAAAAATAAAACAACTCACCAAACATTTAACATTTAATATGTGTTCTCATTCCATATGTAGACAGTATATTATAGTTATAGTTAGTTACAGTATATAGTTATTAAAGCTGATGAACATAATATTCACTATTTTTATTGAGTGTATTGAGTTTTCCTGAACACTTCTATCATTTAAATATATAAAATCAATCCGATCATCTGTCTGTCATAATAGTCATAATAAATAGCTCATTATGTTTCAATATTATTATGATATATAATGGCTTATTTATTAATATTACGAGTACGACTTTATTTATACTTTAATAATTGTGCAATTGTTTCAAATGGTACTTTGCAGATGATTGTTTATTTTTTCAATTTTTTATATTTTTCTAGTATTTCTTGTGTGTGAACGTTCAGTGTTGTGTCGCTATGAGAACTTCATTTTCCTGAGAGCTCTGTTCAGAGAATCAATAAAGTCTAATATAATCTAATATTTCACAGATCTTCCATTGTACCATGCCTGCATAGTTGTAGACTGATTCCATTGCTGTTTTAACATCCATCATTTTAAATGTAAATAAGCTGCCAATGCACACTCCCCTTCTCATATTTTTTTTCATCAAAAAATGTAGTGACATCATGATCAATTGAGATCCTTTAAAGGGTTGAAACAAAGTAAAATGGTTATTTGATATGTATAATTAGGGCTAACCTAGATAGTTCGATTTATAGATGCTAGTATTTATGAACATTTGATCTAGCTCTAAAAATAATAATGCAAATTAATTAGTGTTGGTGTGAATCATTTGCATATTCAAAGGTGCAAAAATCTAATCATATGTTATCCAATTTTTATTGAGTATTTGGGTGGGGGGTGTTTTGCATAAAAAAAAGGTTTGTCTACATTACAAACATGACATTTAAAGGGTTAAAAATGACAATTATTAGGTATTTGGTATTTTTATTTACAGCTCAAGTTGCTGAAATAGAAAAAAAAGAGTTAAAAATAAACTATATGGACATTTCTTTTACATTATTCCCCATGTGTGCTTTTTTCCACAGACTTGGTGCTTAGTAAGGGCCTCTGTGGGAAGGATACTCAAGTGTGAAATAAAAAAGGTAAGATGTTTTTATTGTTATTTTTGGGATGGATGGAGAGGGTGGGTGGGGCCTGTGTGAGACCCTGTAGATCACAGGTGTCAAACATGCGGCCCAGGGGCCAAAATCGTCCCAGTAAAGGGTCCAATCTGGCCTGTGTTTTGAATTTGTTCAGAGTTTTAATTAATACTAAGTGTTAAAGTAGTTAAAATCTGTTTATCTTAATGTAAAGTGGATGACACTAGTAAATAACCATCATAATAACCCAGAAATAATGGAAACCAACCTCAAATAAATTTTCCCTTTTGTTTTTACCTTTAAAAAAGTCCAAAAAAAGACTAGCCATTTACAAAAAAAAATGGGAATAACCTGAAATATCTGTGGAATTTTACAAATAATAACCAACCTGTTACTAAATGCTGTTTATATTTGTTGATATAGTATGATCTGTACGATATAATGTACATGTATAAATGATAAACTAAAGCAAAATATCATCAACTTAATAATTTACGGGTTGTCCCTATTTTTTCATGTTATATTCAAGGACAGTTTGTAGATATAAACATCTTTACTGCAGAATTTTGCTTTATTTTTCACTCAGAAAACTTAGCCGTTGACATGATTTTATATATTTGTATCCTATTATTTATATAACTTTAATGGTGCGGCCCTTTTTAGAACATATTCATCTGTATGTGGCCCCTTAACTGAAATTAATTGGACACCCCTGCTGTAAATGAAACTCACATAAGTTTGTCCATCAAATATTGTGCCTACGTGAGACAGAGCGCTCTTTTATTCTTTGCAGTAGTTGTGTGAATATGCATACGAAGGAGAAAAGAAATGTTATGAAAAGAAACATTTAGCCAATTTGTTTAATTATAGCTGCCGATGTGGCCAAATACCACATCCTGTAAAATACTGCAGCAAGCTTCCATGCTTGAAAAACGATAGCCATCTATTACCTTGTCGAAAAACCATATATTACTTCAGCCAATGTGATATTCACCCTAAATCTGCATAATACTCTAAAGTGGCGAAGATAACCACAGGGGAAGTGTCTGTTACACAAATGCATTAAAAGACCAAATGTTGCTATCTCCTCCTGTGATAATATATGCTCAATAATAGATGTAGTAACCAACTACAGCAGAAGGATGAGCAACAAATGTGTACGTAGCATAAAACCAGAACCTGACACCGATGGCACCTACTGAGCTTCTTTTGAAGATGCCTCCGAGTGATTTCAGCCATTTTCCAAGATATTTTTACATAATGAGTGAGCAGAAATGTGAGACAAAAGCAACTCAGAGTATGTGGGATGAAAGAAAAGACAATTAGTTACACATTCAGATATGGAACATTATATTCCTGGCTGGATAGGAGAGATTTTGTGACCTGAGAAGGAGATTTTGGAGGCGGACATTTGCAGTGAGTGAGCTCTTCTGCCTCCCACTCTCTGATCCTTCACCTTCTGGAGCTCCTGCAGGAGATGTAACATACAGTGATGTATATTTCTACAGCTGAGATGATTTATGGTGCAGGTGTCAAACATAAGGTGCAAGGGTTCCATCTGGCCCCTGGGATGAACTTGTGAAATGCAAATATTACACTGAGGATATTAAAGGGATTATCCAGAGTAAAAAGAAGTTTAGCTCTGATTGGGAGTACGTACATATAGTTGACATCAAAACCACACCATTCGGATGTATATTGAGAAATAACTATTTTACCTTTTTGAGTCAAACTGTGTTAGCATGGATGTGATTTAGGCGTGTGTTTTTTGCCGACATGAAACACTATTTTTAGACGCCTTTTGTTGCTTGTTCTGGCACCAAGCCTTGGTTTTGGGTGATTTTCTTTTATTGGTTTTGAGTGATTTTCTTTTGTTGGTTTTGGATTATTTTCTCTTGTTTGTTTTGGGTGATTTTTCTCTTGTTGGTTTTGGGTGATTTTCTCTTGTTGGTCACTCATTTTTCAGTCTTGTTACCAGTGACTCACTCCAAACTGGTTCAAAATGATTGCGATGTGCTCAGTGTGTGTCAGGTTCTAAATGTTGAGCTCATTTGTCTGACTATTGTGAACACGTACATCATGATGTCGATTCTCAAGCAATATATTGTGGAGCTCTACTGCTGACAAACACACAGACAAACAGACAAACCAACTCAAAAACAATTCCCCTCCCCTTCAGGGTGTGAGGTAATGACAAACCCATTACTTCACTCCATGTTGTCTGTGTCTCTACTCAATGCTCAGTCAAAGTAGCATTAATTATCAGTTGATTATAGAATTTGTTCATTTTTGGAACAAAAGATATGGTGTTGCCATGCATGGAAAAAGAAAAAAAAAAAACAGATCTTTGCAAAATCGAGGTGAGCTCCAAGAGAGATTTTAAAGATATAGAGTGGGCGGGACTCCTACTCTCTGCCTCCGAGTCCATCTGAGTGAAATAGAAAAATCTACGAAGAAAGTGAGAAAGGAAGCTCAGAGAGGTCAGGGTGTAATTAATGGCAGATTTAATGAAGGAGAGGGAGATTAATTGCTTGTAAGTTCTGCCTCCGTGAGTAAAACATGAAGCAATGTAATGAGATGGAAGGAGACAAAGAACAGGGAGAATGAAGGTGTAGAATTTAATGATGACGCTCGTGAGCAACAGAGTAGAAAACAGTCACCATTAGACAATGTATGTGTGACATCTGCAGTTATTTTTATTAAAATTTTTTATTTTAATGTTTTATTCATTTCTGTATTTTTGTAATTAATTTTTTTTTAATTATTTATTAAAAGACTTATTTATTACATTCATTCATTTAAATTTATTTATTAACTATTAATTTGTCTTATTTATTTATTTATTCATTTAGTTATTAATTTTTTTCCTTTAATTTTTTGTTTGGTTTTTTTCATAAATTTTTAATTATTAATTTCATTTAATTATATCCCCAAAACACAGAGTGTCTGGGCTGTAATGGTCGCCACCATGGCCACCGCATCGCTGCGTAAGGTCTTTCATTTTAACGCGATAACTTTTGAATGGCTGTATGGATTTGTCCTGAATTCAGTGTGTTGATGCTCGAGGATAGATTTTGGGGGTCAAAACTTTCAAGATGGCCAAATTTTGTGTAACACACAACTTTTGACCAGGTGGACAAATTGCCACTAAATTCAGTGTGCTCATGCTGTAGGTCAGGCACATAGACTCATTCTTTTATATTTTGTATTTAATATATAAGTTTATGAATGGGTGGATGGGAGTGGTGGAAATGATGGGTGACTGGAAGCATTGTGTTTAGGGGATACACCTTTAGCAGTCAGCAGGGGCGATTCTAGCATCTGACCTTTACGGGTGCTCAGCCCCCAGTGCTGACAGTGGCAGTGGCGCCTGTCTTGAATGAAATTTAAATCAATTTCTAAACTTATTTTCCCTGTAATCGACCAATAAACTATTATCTACCCATCCACAAGCACTGAAATTAAGATTTAGCTTAAAAACTAACAAGTTCCATGTCAATATGTAGACTTACTGCATGAGAAAAGATGTTTCTGGGTGTTGATGTTCTGGTGAAGTGTGGTGGTGGTGGTGATTGATTGACTGATTGATTTTATTCTGGAACCTTACAAGAGGCAATCCAAAGGATGGCATGCAAAAGCATGGGGCTTATTTCCAGCATGGTCCTTGGTGTTAAAACAAACAGTGGGGCAAAACAACTCTACCACACATAAACAACAAGAAAATAACTAAATATCAATAATAAAAAAATAATAAATAAACATGGGTAAAACAAATACATAATCATTACAGCCGGAACTTACAATACTCTCACTTTGTTCCAGTGATGGGGTGGCAAGAAAAAAAATTACCCATAGGACCACGAGGCTCTTTGTTATTAGCTGCTACTGTGTTAGCTCACTGCAAGTCAACTTCTGGACTACTCACACAAATGCAACAATACTCAAATTTACCATTTCATTTCCGCATTATTTAATAGTGACAGTCACCTTTTTATCTAAGAGACCTTCTTTTAATGATAACACACAATCACATACATCTGACATTCAGCAAGAAATGTAATAAAGCCAGGATTGACAGAAAGGTCAAAAACTGGTCAAAAACTGGTCCAGTTCCAACAAAAATTTCCCGTTTGGCCAGAGGTGGAGCCAGACATTGTCAAGACCTGGGACGTAGCCCAGAGGGGGGTCTGGGGGCCCTCCCCCAGAAAAAAAAATAACTTCTTAGATGCAATTTCCTGTATTCTAGTGGATTTTAAGGTGACCTGTTTCATAAATCCTAACCCCATGACATAGATATAGAACACTATACAGTATGTCAGTATGTCAGTATGTTAGCATGTTAGCATGTTAGCATGTCCAGCCACAGGTGCCACAGCTACACACAGCTGCCATCTTGCTACAGGGTCCCTATGTTTCTCACACTATCAGGGAAGATGTTGCCAATATATGATCAGGCAATCAGCGTTACCCCCATATAAACATGGCACTGATTAAACTGAGACATTCATTCCAATAGACCAGGGGTCTCAAACTCCAGTCCTCCAGGGCTTGCATGTTTTAGATATTTTCCTCTTTCCCATGATTCAGTTTAACCCTTTAACTCCTGAGACTTTATCAGTTCCACATAAAAAACAATTACACTAAGCAACAAAATTAAATTTAAAAAAAACAGCTAAAGTCAACAATAAAATGAACACAAAGGAAGAATGAACCAACAAAATAATTTGTAACATGAACAAAGTAAGACAAAAATGGAACAAAATTAAAGGAAAGTTTTTATAAAAACTTTCAACAAAATTAACCAATAGTACAAATGAATACTTGCATTAACATGGAAAAAAAATACCAAAAAAAGAGAACCATTATTGGAATTTGGTCCCAGCAGTTTTAATTTGGACTTTTTTTTTAATTAGTTGCATTTTGACTCAGTAAAAACACAGTTAAAAAAGGAAAACAAATGATTTTTAGGAATATTTAAACTAAACCATTCATTAAGAATGCATCAGTTCTGACCCTTAAGAGTTAATAATCAGCTCATCATTCTCTGCAGAACCTCTTAATGATGCAATGACTTTGAGGTGCAATGGAAGAAGGAATTATCTAATAATTCCTGTTTTTGGCAAAATTTTCCATGTGTCCATTATGTGGAACTGCTAAATTCTCAGGAGTTAAATGGTTAAACTGAATCATGTGAAAGAGGGAAATATCTAAAACATGCAGGACACCGGCCCTCGAGGACCAGAGTTTGAGACCCCTGCAATAGACAGAGATAGTCAATGCAATGTTCTCTATTTTTGACCCCATGACATGAAAATAAACATTTTAAATGAAGAGATTGAGAGGTTTCCTTCCCACAAGGAAACTCTGTTTAATGGAAAGAAAATGTATTGTACATGTTGTGTTAATATTCACTGAGTGAATATTAACACAACATAATACATACAATAGCAGAATGTAAAAATGTAAACTAAGGATCAGGGTTATAATAGTTTTGTATTTTTCATTATAGCTTTGTTTTAGTTAGTTTTGACTTGTTTCCCTCTAATTCAGTTAGTTTGAATGTGTTTTGAAGAGGCTTCCTAGTATTTATTGGTTATCTTTTTTATGGATGCTTAGTTTTAGTTTAGTTTTTTCCCATATCTTTTATCTTTCTCACCATTCTATTCAAAGAAAAGTGAGGTGTGGATCAGCTGGGTCAGGTTGAGGTTGGTTATTGACTGAGCAGAAACACAAACATATGGACAGTATGATGATAAACTCCCTATAGCAGGTTCAGCAGCACTACATTATAAACCCAAATATTGCAAATAATGTAAACTACTGTAAAAAGGCAAATACTGTTTAAAATTCAAATCATATTTCCATATTCATATTCTAAGGATGTGAATATGTTTTTCTTCCCTCATATCTGAACTTTATATTAGCTGCTGTAATTGTAGAATGTCTCCCATGGTGACATTTATTCTATTCTAAAATATATAGAAATACATATAAACCAGTTCATCAGCAGTAAACCTGATGTTTTCACAGATGTCACAGTTTAATTAACTACAGTAGCATAATTAGTTAACTTTGCTTCATTTCATTTTTTAAGCTTCTGTTGCTAGTAACATCAAACTTTTTTAACATTATAAAAGGCTACATACCTCTATAATTGGATTATTCTTCTGCCCCCTCTTTTCTTTGCTGTGAAACTGTGCAGGTTAGGGCTTGGAAGATCGTTTAATCCTGATAAATTCTGGTCCTTTACCTAGATGTTTACTGCAGACGAAGCTAACACTAGGCTAAGCTAACACCAGGCGAAGCTAACAGGCTACATCTGTCTGACGCTGCGCTTTGCCGTTTACTTGAAAAGGACCCGACTTGAGGAAAAAAACAGTAAAATTCACTAAAGTAAATCCCAGAGCTGACTGTACTACTATGTCCCAGCTTTAGTCTGTTTATTTCAGGTAGAGTTTAGAACAGAAGACTGTAAACCACAGACATGATGGACTGATGCAACCGAGTAAAACAGCTGGAGTGAAATAAATTAATATTAGTCCAACAAAATTATGTTGTTATTATGTTGTTATGTTGTTACAAATTATTATAAAATTATGGGGTTTACCCATAATTTTTTAAAATGCGTTTTAGTTATTTTTGTAGGCACAATACAGTTTTACTTAGTTATATTTTCCTTTTCATTGTAGTTTTTATTTATTTCAGTTAATGAAAATGATTTCATAATTTCCTTTGTTTTCGCTAACTTTGATTGTCACTAATAATGTGTTTGTTTTTCCAATGCTTGAGGACTTCTGACAAATAACAAGACTCTATGAGACATTACTGTTTAGAATTAAAACACAGACTGGATCTGTTGGTGGGATGATATTTTTTCTAGTTACAGGTCAAATTAAGAACGAGGGAAATTTGGGTTTTAATGTATGATTTCTGCCCATATATCAGTTTTAATATGTGTTGTATGGAGTATAGTAGCAACAGGGGTGACTTTATTTTTACGAGATCAAAAAAAAGATCCGGGGCTTTTGGCGTGAGGTCCGGGGTTTAAGTCCCCTCTCTCCGCCGATAGTGAGGAACCAGGGGGTGCTGAGCAGAATTTTAGGGGTGCTGAAGCACCCCTAAAATTAGCCTAAACTCGCCCCCGGCAGTCAGAGACGACTGCATAGGCATAGTTATTTTAGATACAAGAAGGATGAAACTGAAACCTATGTGTTGACCACTAATCGGTTTGTGTTGGTACCACACAGCTGTTATATACTCCTGAGTATTTTTTATATATATTGCAGGGTTAAAAAAATCACAATTTCTAATATCGTGCAGCCTTACTCAGCATCACAACTGGTAAGAAGCAGCTGGGCTGGTTTTGACTTGACCTACATGTGCCATAAGCAGCAGTGACGGGTCAATAGAGGGTGATATGGTCCCACATGAAGACGATAGGAATCACAAAAACATTAATATTTAAATAACCATATTGGCCAGACGTCTTATCCTGCTCAAATGGAAACATGCTCTTCCACCCTCACATAACAGCTGGCTCAAAGAGGTTCTAACCCAGCGGTGGGCACAGCTGGAAGTCATTACATCATTATCAGGCTTCTGTAGAACTGGATGATGAGCTGATCATTAATTGAATCAGGTGTGCTGGAAAAGGGAAATATCGAAAACATGCAGGATTCTGACCCTCGAGGACCGAAGTTGCCCACCCCTGTTCTAACTCATATCAAATTTGAAAAGATTAGGTTCTCCCTTGGAGGTTCTGTTAACACCTTCAACAAAACCTGGCAACCTTTCCTAGATTACCTAAACAAAACCGCTATTCGACTAGATGCCCCCTATTTGCCCCCCCCCCCCCTTTTTTTCCTTTTCCCTTTTTTTCCTTTAAAATAATTAATTAGAATGATTTAATTTCATGTATTTATTTATCATATTTTTGTCTGTATGTTTATTTTGTTCTTCGTGGGTGGGTAGCAGGGCTCTACACTAACTTTTTTTTCCAGGAGCACACGTGCCCCTAAGTTAAAAAATTTAGGAGCACACAAAAAAAATAGGGGCACAAGTAGGTTTTAGTTTTAAATGTTTATTTACAGTGCAGTACTTGCGCATAGATACCAACATTCTTGAATGACTGCTGTATGACTGCTGTCTTTTTGTTAATTTAGAGCAGACCATAACATAACTTTGTATTATGTTATGGTAAAATGTCCTTTGATACATTTTAGAACGTTGTATTGGCTGCCTTGTTATTAGATACATTTTAGAATGATTAACCCTTTAACTCCTGAGACTGAGACACAGTAAAAAAATAAAATAAGATAAAATAAGCAACACAATGAACAAAAAACCGTCAAAGTGATCATATAGCACGCGTTATGGAACGTTCTAGCACGTGTTATGGAACGCGTCCTGGAACGCGTGCCATTGCGCGCACCAGTGCGCGTACCAGAACGCGTCCTGTAACGCGTGATAGCGCGCCAGTGCGCGTGCTAGAACGCGTTCTGTAACGCGTGATATAACAAAGACAACGCGTGGCTATGTGAACACTTTGGCTTGGCTCCTCAGGTCTGTGTGTCTTATTGTGTGCTGCAAGAAGCACTCGCACATGTGCGACTGTTTTGTTTTCCTCGTTCGCACGCTGAAATATTTGCTCGCAAATGCGAGTGAAATGGGCGCACTGTAAAATGGTAAATGGTAAATGGACTGCATTTTATATAGCGCTTTTCCACCTTCATGGTGCTCAAAGCGCTTTACATTAGCCTCTCATTCACCCATTCACAACACACACTCATACACCAGTAGGTTTCTAAGGTCTACGGTAAGTCCTACTGGGGGCCTAAGTCAGGGTTCAGTGTCTTGCCCAAGGACACTTCGACATGTGGACAGCCAGAGCCCTAACCGCCAACCTCTCGGTCATTGGGCGACCCACTCTACCAACTGAACCACAGCCGCCCTGGTGGGTAGGGATTAGGGTTATTTGTAAATTATCATAGTGGCCAGTTCAAGATCATCGCTGCTTTCCACATACATTGTGTAAAAATTTGACTTGTATACACTGTATGTGTGAATTGATATGTGCTAAGGGAAAAACAAATCTATAAAAAATAAAAATTCAAATAAATGCACTAGCTGTACATGATACAATCTGTGAGTACGGTGTATAATCTGTATTCAAATGTAGTTGAAAAAGGGTTCAGTTGTTTCATAAACAGTGAAGTCACATGCGGGCGGCTGTGGCTCAGTTGATAGAGTGGGTCCCCCAATGACCGAGAGGTTGGAGGTTCGCGTCCCGGCTCTGGCTGTCCACATGTCGAAGTGTCCTTGGGCAAGACACTGAACCCTGGCTTAGGCCCCCAGTAGGACTTACCATAGACCTTAGAAACCTACTGGTGTATGAGTGTGTGTGTGAATGGGTGAATGAGAGGCTAATGTAAAGCGCTTTGAGCACCATGAAGGTGGAAAAGCGCTATATAAGTGCAGTCCATTTACCATTTACCATGTTCCCAGTTTGAGGAGCAAAGCTACGTACCTGAGGCTTTCCCTTTACCATAATAGACTTTCCTTATAAACGGTGCATGTGCATTAGGCCACCCCTCAACACATAGGAGACCCTTGAGGTAATTTTTTTACACCAAAGCAGAGTAAACCTCATATCCTGAAAAGAATCAAGACGTTCCTCAGAATAGGTCTATAACTGAGGAGGGTTGGAAGTCTTCCACTAGTATCGCCTCTACCTGATTCTACTAACTTTAGGGTGTTTCCACATTTACTACATTTACATCATGTTTCTTAATTCCAAATTATTTATTCGGAATAAAATAATTTGTAATTAAAGCTATTTCTTTTATGTTTACATAGACATGTTAATTCTGAATAAAGGTTTCCATGGAAACGAGTCTATTCTGCTCTAGTTAATTGGGCTGTAACAGCTGGAGGTACAGAGGGTTCTGATTGGACAGAACGGCCGCTTAACGTCTGGATGTCTACAGGAAGAAAGCGATCGTGTCCACTTCCTGTTCCACTACATGTGATGTTTGCATTTATTTTTGTCATAATTACAAAGCAGCAGCTCGACGAATCAACCATAGATAATCAACAAACTAATGCAGACAGGTTCAAGTCTGACTTCTACGAGTATGTGTGTGCGCCGCTGCTGGCTGTCCAGCTGCTGATCTGCGTCAACACACCAGGAGCATGTGTGGAACGAAAGGAATAATGTTAAAGTGGAATTAACTGTTTACATGGTAGAGGAATTATCACATTTGGAATTAAGTTCAGAATAAACCAATGACTTTATTCGGTATTAAGTTTAGAATCATTTTCAACTGGAATTAGATGTTTACATACTCATCTTAAAGAGGAATTTGTCATGATGGGGTCAGGTGGAGAGAGGACTCAGATGTTCAGTGCTGAAGGGGAAAATAATTTAATAACAGACAGAACAAAATTCAGACAGAAAATAAAACAGGAGCAAAACCAAACAAATCCTGGGGTTTAATCATCCAGTGTCCATGGTGGTGAAAGAAATGTCCAGGTTATGGTGAAAAGGGAAATGACAGAGTGTCAGGGTTATGGATGTGACAAACTGAAGGGTCTCTAGTCTCGTTCCCTGCACTGAGGGAAGGGTCGTGACAGAATTAAGCTTTATTCTGAATTAAGCAGGAAGAAAAACTCCCAGGTGTTTTTATACTCATTTGTTTCTGTGTAAGCATCAATTAAACATTTTTTTCTACACCATCTCTCTCTCTCTCTCTCTCTCCCTCTCTCTCTCTCTCTCTCTCTCTCTATCTATCTATCTATCTATCTATCTATCTATCTATCTATCTATCTATCTATCTATCTATCTATCTATCTATCTATCTATCTATATTCTAAAATCAGATATGAATATAAAAAAATGTTACACCATATTTTTACATTATTGCACATATAGAAATTGCACATGACTGTCATATTGTGATATTGTACAGGACAAATTATTTGCTGAGGTACAGTAGGATTATTCAAGAGAGCTTTAATACATATTTAAAACTAACTGTGTTCTTAATGTCTATGTGTTTCTGTGTTTTTTAACTGTTTACTCTTTATAGAATGTAATTAATCCCACCATTTTTAAATGACCTTATATCAGTTCTATTTATTCTATGTATGTATTGTATATAAAGGTGCACTATATGAACTAGCTGTAGGTCTATGTGTATTAGTTTATCCTGATAATCAGTTGTTAGTAAACTGTAGCTGACCTGAGCTGCATCCAAACATTTTTGACAGGGTTGTACACAGCAGCCTTTTATTGATTTTTAGTTGCTGGAAAATATGCTCAAGTGACTCTTGCAAATCTTGTCTTAAACTCACGCCTTCTGAGAAACAAACAGCCAAATCTTTCTCTTTTTGTGTGTTTTCTTTTTTCAGCTAAAGAATAATCTCAGTCACACACAGCTCTATTATCAGGCTTATTGATCACCAATAATTGTGATTAGCTGAAAGACAGAGCTCAAGCAACATGTGTGTGTTTGTTTATTTATTTATTTATTTTTGCATCAGTACCTCTGGTGTCAAATTCATGCTCATTCAGGAGCCACATTCAGACTAATATGATCTAAAGTGGGCCAGACCAGGAAAAGAACAAGATATAAAAATATGAATGTCAACTTTAATGTTCTATATTTTGAGTGAAAAAAAGTCAAATTCCATAATGAAAATGTATATATCTATACCATACTTGGGATAGGTACCAACCTGAAACAAAAATAGATGCAGTTTTATCAATATTAAACTTTAGTCTTTTGGTTTGTTTGTTGTTTTGTCAAAAAATAAACTAACACAAAAATGTGATAGAATATCCAGAACAGAGTGCAGACCTCCACCTTGGTACACCCCCAGCCTCCCATCACCAAAGTCTCCCAACACATCTACTCAATTTTCTTCAGGTCAAAATTGGATAAAATGGGAAACGGCCGTTATCCATTTTTTCCAGTATTCATTTCAACAAAAAAAACAAAAAAAAAAACGATCGTAATTCATTTTCTCATTTTGGCTTTGGAAACACATAATGAAGAAATTTGTTGTTTTTTTCGTTGTCTTATTTTTGGTTTTATTTTGAAAAATGAATGAACGAATGATACACGGATTATCCTTGATTAATAATATCTTCAGTGTAATTTTTGCATTTCACACATTCATCCCAGGGGCCAGTTTGGACCCTTTGGTGGGCCAGTTTTGGTCCCCAAGCCACATGTTTGACACCTGTGACATAAGCAATTTCCAAATTATGGGATCAATAAAGTTCTTCTATTCTATTCTATTCTATTCTATTCTATTCTATTCTATTCTATTCTATTCTATTCTATTCTATTCTATTCCATTCCATTCCATTCCATTCCATTCCATTCCATTCTATTCTATTCTATTCTATTCTATTCTATTCTATTCTATATGTTTGTTGTTTTGTCTATGACATCTGTGTTGCCATTAAACAGTGATTGTAGGTAAACAACGAAGTGAGTCATTGTTAAAGTGTGTATGTACTAACAAACTGGGAATTAAACTGTTGAGATATTAACAAGTGAAAATGAGACAAAAAAAACATGTGAGAAGGAGCGGTGACACACAACCACATACTCTCGAGTTGGAGTATACTTTATGGAAATTAACACAACAGTCATTCCTCATTCCAGACCTCTGTTGGAGACATTTTTCAGCTGCTATCCCGGTGGTTTGGTTGCTATGGTAAAATCTAAAGCCTTGTCTCCACGCTGAAGTCCAGCACAGTTGGCGAGGGCATTATGTGTGTGTGTGTGTGTGTAGCGAGTATATCTGTTAGTGTGTGAGGACAAGAGAACGTCCACACAGTAATTGATCATATGACTGTCTCACAATGCCGCAGCCAGGAGATCAACAAGCCCTATTGTCTCTTTGTACTCATGCAGTAAATGTATGTGCTTTACTTCACAGATATGGCATTCTAGATCAACATGTCTGGTTGCTATGACGATAATCGAAAGCATTTATATGAAGAAATTTTATATATATATATATACTGTATATATATATATATATATATATATATATATATATATATATATATATATATATATATATATACTGTATATATATATATATAAGGCTGTTAACGCTGTGACTGTGCACATACACTTTGTACAGCAATCATTTTAGGGGCTTTTATTCTGAAAAAAAAAAAGAAAAAAAAAGTGTGTGTGTTTGTATGTGTGTGTGTAGGGTGGGGGGTGAAGAGGCAAGCGGGTGGGGGGGTGGGGGTTCTGTGCCCTGTCGCTAGGTAACAGTCTCCAGGCCTAAAGGGAAAGCTGGGCCTGGTCTCCATGGCAACGTCACTGGGGTGGAGGGTGAATTGAGTTTTGGCAGTTGTGTTGTATGCATGCATCTATGGATTGTAAGTGTGTCTGCCTTCACTCATGCATTTCAGACTGAGGTCTTTTTATTGTCTTTTTTTTAATGCCCACTATTCATTCTGCATTCATATATTTCATAGAAAGTATACACTGACTTCTACTTCTTCTACTCAAAGTACTTCAGAATTGTACTGTGTGAATATGAACATTCCGCTGCTCTTTTAATTAAAGCTTTTGGAATTAAACATTGAAAATATAAAGCATATATTCTTCTTGTTAAAGGAAGGTTTTCTACCACAGTCTGGTTTGGACCAACTCTGTTTGCACACAGTAAAAATCACCAGTGTTAATATAACACTTAATGAGTTCATTTTAACGCTACCTCAGTGAACATGTGTAAAATGTACCCTGAACCTAGAGTTACATTTCCAGACTCAACTTTACACTAGTAAGAGTTAATATTTTACACTACATTAATTAGTGTTAAACAGGTTTTACACTATGTGAGAAGTGGTGTTGACATTCAACACTACAGAGTTAAGTTTTCCTGTTTTAAACCTACTTAAATCTCCATATTCATAAATAAGTTACTTCAAAGAGTGTTTAACTATTTGATAACATGACATTAATTTATTTTTCACAGATTCTGTTTGAATTAAAAAACAAAAGCAACAATTTATTTTGAAAAACTCACCACAGTTTTTCAATGTCCAACTTCTCACTCAGTTTGAGTGCAGAGGTTGGTGCACTCACTGAACACTGAATATATGACTGACAGTGTAAAACCTCTGTTTAATCAACACTGGAAGTTATCTAGGTTACATTTTACTCGCTTTGTTGACTTGATGACTTATCTTATGATTTGGTGCTACATATAAATAAAATTTTATTTGATATGATATATGATATGATATGATATGATATGATATGATATGATATGATATGATATGATATGATATGATATGATATGATATGATATGATATGATATGATATGATGTGATGTGATATTTTGGGGTGAGAAGGTGAGACATGACAACTTTTAAGCATTAAAATATAATTGTATGACACAAATATCACAAGTTTTTTAACCCATAAAGACCCACCATGATAAAAACCATCTACTGATGTAAACTGTTGATCCACTAATCATATCAATGCATGTAAATAATTGATGTAAAATTCCATTTGTTATCAGATATGATGTTGAGAGGCTCTGTAGTTACCATGGAAACACTGTCATCTTCTACAACATTGACTCACCAGTAGTTGAATTAATGACACTGGGTTTATGTTCAATTAATGCTAGTTTTTGCTGAAAAAAACTTCTTGATTTGTGATTTAATAAAATCAAACTTGAACTTGAACTTTTATGAACTTAAAAAAATTGTTGAAATACCTGATTTACAGACTCACACAGGGTGTACCCCGCCTTCGCCCATTGTAGCTGGATTAGGCCCCAGTGACCCCCGTGACCCTAGTGAGGATAATGAGACGAGATCTGATTTACACTGAAAAATCAGATCAGTGTAAATCACAAAATACAGATGATAATATTTTACAATAAATGGTGATAAATTGATTTGAAAAAGTTAAAAATAAAGAAAAATGAATATAGCAAAGTGCCAGAGACGTACAGTAGCTCTGGGAATTTATGGATTAAGATGAAGGTGGAAGGAGTGAGGCTGTGTTTTCACTGCATGATTCACAAGTGGAAAAGTTTGACAGAAGTGTTATTCTTAAACAGAGTATGGACAGTTATGTAGAAGTAGGAATGTTAATGAAAAAAATTATTTATACGAGTGACAAAAAAGGAGAAAAGGCAAAAAACTGAAAATTTTGTGCATGTAAACAGAGATGATTTTATAAAATGCTAAACTTACATTAGGTCGGTTTACATACAATAAAACTTCATACTGGAATTAGGCATTTACAAAGTCATCTTAAGATGACTTTGTAAATGCCTAATTCCAGTTGATTATGTTAAATAATCACATGACATATGTGGGCGTTCTGTCCAATCAGAATCCTCTGTACCCCCCAGACCTTAAAGCTAGAGTGGAGTAGAGTTTCCCATGTAAACGCTTTTTTGGAATTAACATGTCCATGTAAACATGGCAGTAATAGCTTTAATTCCAAAATATATTCTCATTCATTATATTTATTTTTTTTTCATTTAGTTCATTTATTTCGAGACATATGAAATAATAATAAAAAAAGCAAAAATAAAAATAAAAAACAAACAACAAAACAAAAATAAAAAAAGTAGAATGTGCTGTACAATTTCCATACAATATACTCCATTTTGGTAAAAGAAATACATTTAAAGTATTTACAACAACAGTTTACAATTACAAGTTATATTAGTTCATATTTACATATTTTCATTATTAAATGTATCTCAAAAAGGAGTGGGAAGACGACGGGCTTATTAACTCCCACCCCCGCTTACGTTTAAATAAATTTGGAATTAAAAAAACACCATGTAACCGTATGGACTCTGTTATTACTGAAGTTTAGTCAAGGAGTTAAAGGAAGTTGTTGCATTTGCTTCATTTGAATTTCAAATTGTAATTTCATTTTGTAAATTTTGATTCTATTTAACAGACAAGTGCCATGTTTTTTTTACCTGCTTGACTAATATCAGGTGCTTCCTGTAGCCTTCATCAGAAGACAGCGCACAACAACCCTAAGTCTAGTCAAGCAGGTAAACAAACACTGCACTTCTCTGACAATATGAACCTTTACAAGAAAGCCTATGGATGTTAAAGTTAATTAACATGTGGAAAATCAAATGTATACTGCTCAAGATTATTTATAAATCAGTGAAACTCCAGATCACAGCTGGAAAATTAAATGTCTGACTGCTGTCATTTCTATTGCATTCAGCACGACATTTAAATAAACGTTTTGGAGACTTTTCAGCTTTATTTTCTAGAATTATTATGCTGATTTTACTCCTAATTTCTGAGGATAAGATAACATAAAAAAAAAAATAATAACATTTAAGCATAGATACAGTAACAGTATAGTATAGAACAGCTGTTTGTCAAACAAATCTTAATAAAAATGTTTGTAGTTTATTTGTCAGTGCTACAGGGCAAAACTGTAACCTGTTACATGTCACTAAAACATGAAAAGGTGTTGTTGTTTTTTTTTATGATATCAGCTCAGATAATGATTTTACTCATAATTGCTGAGAATAAAATAAGATTAAAAATAGTAAATAAATAACGGTAGTACAGAACAGCAGTTTTATTTGTCAGACAAATAAAATCTTAATAAAGTTTAAGTGTATTTGTCAATCTGATTTTATGTTATAGTTCAGGAGCCAGTGTTTTTGTGTTTCTGTCACACACACACATGCTCAGACAGCAGAGAAAGTAAAAGAGGAGCGATCAGACAAAAGCATGTTTGTGTTCATGAGAATGTGAAGCACAGTGGGTCTCTATGTGTGGACGCAGTGTCAGGCTCGTCCAAGAGGACCACAGAGTGTGTGTGTGTGTGGGGGGGGGGGGGTTGCAGTAGTTAGATGGGATTTTACACTTCAGGTTTTTGCAATTCTGCAAAAATTGTTCACCATGTGGTGCGTGGCATGTGTGGAATGTTTAGATTTTGTAGCTGATCTAGTTAAATGGATGCAGTACTAAACCGTACAATGTATTCCTGTACTAGAAAAAAGTTCTCATTGGCTAAAATTCAACAATAGTTACACAATGTTTGGTAAAGTGACATAGTTACTAATGATGACGGATGATGTTTTAAGGCTGACAAGGCCACTGATATTTGATATATTATATATTTTCCTCTGACAAATGAAAACAAATGTCAGAAAATCTTCTTTAATTACAGTTAGAAATAGTGTCAGTTAAACTCATAATAAATACACCTTTTCTGTTCTTTTCTCTTTTTTCTTATTTTCCCTCCTTTTATTTTCTCCAACCCCTCCTTTTTCTTCTTTTTTTCCCCTTCAATTTTCTTTCTTTCTCTTCCCCTTTTTTCCTTTGCCTGTCAGTAAATCACAGCAGGAAAAAAAGAACAAATCAGCCAATGCAACAGGGAAATACCTATACAAGAAAAAAATAAATAAATATTTATTTATTTATAATAACCAATATAATATTGGTTATTATATTGGTTATTTTTTTTTTTTATGAAGAATTATAGTTATTGTGAGTGAACGTTACTGTTAAGACATAAAATCTGGAATTATAGACAAAAATAGTCAATAAATAAGTAGAAAAACCAGTGGTATCAATAGAAGAACCAGTGGTATCAATAGAAGCTTTAGTTCGTAGTTGAGAAACAGTTAGTGGAGGCTGAGAGGGAGCGATGGGAGGGAGGAGGTGGGGGATAGAAACGCTAAATGTAGCCATCGTTGTTTTTGTTCCCTCTGCTACTTTAAAAGTACACAAAAGCAGTGCCAGTCCATTGTGGTGCAAAACAGAGAGCAGGCAGAGCGACCTGGGTGGAGAGAGGAGGCACACACACGCCCACACACTGGTTTCCATGTGTGGGCGTGGAAACCGTGGAAATGGCTACTTTATCACTTCTAGATAAAGTAGCCATTGGGTAGTGAGCATAAACATATATACGCTCTATACACTAATAAAATAAATGGGATTTTTTTGAATCCCATTTAAAAAAAAATTTCAATAAAAAAGTATACAAATACAAAATGAATAAAATTAAATTATTAAATTACATTTAAAAAAGATAATAATAATAACAACAATAATAGTAAAAATAGTAAAAAAAAAAATGTTTTATTAAATTAAAAAATAATAACAAATTTAAATTTAAATAATTTTTTTTTAAAGTAAACACATTTTCAAACCTTTGAAAAATACATGTTTTACTTTTCACCTGTTGCCCCCTTGTTTTATGGGGACTTCAAAAAACAAAATTATTAATTTGTTTAGAGGGAACATCATTTGCATAAATTTACATACTTCATACAGATTTAGAATTTACTAGTGGGGACCTACATTTATATTTAACTTTTGTGGGGACCTGAATTTTGGTCCCCATGGTGTGACTGTGTAAACAGATCAATGTTCCCATAAAGATAGGAATACATTCACACTCTTGAAATTTCAGATTCAATTGGTCAGAGCAAATGCATCCACTTGAGTGCACATGCAAACTTAGGTCCCTTGGAGTTGGACACACACACAGTTCAGACCCCCGTTGTGTTTGAGTGCAGTTAAGGTGCACTATCACTGTTCTCTCCCACGCAGCACTTTGTGTTGATCGGACAAGTGAAATGAGACAAATATGACATTTAAGACTGAAACAACACACACACACACACACACACACACACACACACACACACACACACACACACACACACACACACACATACACATACATACATACATACATACATACATACATACATACATACATACATACATACATACATACATACATCATACATACATCATACATACATACATACATACATACATACAGATTTAAAAAATGCTCTGTCATCATTGTGCTCTTGCCCTGAGGATCATGGATCATGGATCAGACAAATGAAAACAATGCATCATGGATCAGACAAATGAAAACAAATGCCAACATTAGCCATTAGAGAAGGAGCAAAACACATCTGACCCTAAATCAGCCTCTGGGACGATGAGATAAGCGGTTCCATACATTACATACTAGTATGGACAGGAATCAGAGTTTTTGTTTCACAATGAAACATTTAATGCACACTGGTCAGTCCAGTGGACAGTTATTCTGGTCTGTAAAACATGATCTGCACTAACATGTTTATGTGTAAATCAATTGCTTGCTGTAATTAACAGTCTCTTCTTAAACAAAAACTGCATTAAAATGTTTTTATTTCATAGTGTTCATTTCATTACATTTTACATATTGTCCAGCTGAGTGGACATTGTTGTAAACTCTATTCATTTTTTCATTTATTTGTTTATTCGAACAGGTAAAACAAAATAAGTAAAACATACAAAGTATTTATAAGCAGAAATGAAAATGACACCTCTTTAGCATCCTAGATAGTACCTTGTTCAAAAGAGTGTAGGATGAAGTTAATAAAATAAAATAGAAGTTAATAATCCTACTCCTCTGTGTTACTCAGTCAGAGCATATATCAGTTACAGTATATATATATATATATATATATATATATATATATATATATATATATATATATATATATATATATATATATATATATATATATATGCTATATATGCTATATGCACAAATAATGTGGTAAAATAATATTTTACCACATTATTTCATGTTTTTTTCTGTATTTTAGAAGATGTTTTGGATTTTGCATATTTTTTGCATTACTTTAGTTTTATGCAAATTTTATTGGATTTTATTGGATTAATCTGAACACCAGATTTTACTTATCTGGTGTTCAGACCATGGCGGAGTACAGCTATCTCTTATATATATATATATATATATGCTCTTTTTATATTAAAAAAAATGTTCCTCTCGCCCCACCTGGGTGGTGTCTCCTTCAGACTCTGGTCCTCTACCAGAGGCCTGGGAGCCTGAGGGTTCTGCACATATGTATATATATGTGTGTGTGATAATAAAAGAAAAATACATAGCACATAATCAGAGGAAATCAGAAAATAATGATGCTATTAACTGGCTTGTACACATGTTTGTATTTATTTATTTATTTATTTTAATATGTTTCTGTGGGGTATCCCTTGACAGTTCTGAATAAAAATGTAAAGAAAAAAAAATATATATATATGTTCATACACATCATTGTGGGGCTTCTGAGTCTTTTCAGAGGAGTCTCACTTTCCCACAGTTTGAAAACTCCTGGTGTAGCTGATGCTCCACAGTGAATGGTCGCCCTCTGGTGGTGGCTCCAGGTAACTGCAGCATTCTTATATAGGTCACAGCAGTCATCACAGAGCTCTGCTGGCTTTTCTGTACGCTCTGTTTATCTGTGATGAGGCGGAGGGGATCAGAGACAGACAGAGCTTCGTGCCAGTGCCCATGATGCACTGCACAGAGCTGCAGCATCTCGCCAGATGCAGGAATGCCAGTAACTGGGGGTTGGGGGCTGCTTCATGTGACACAGAAAAACATGGAGAAATAAAAATGCTCACGTCTGTTGTCAGAATTAGGTTCCATGGTTTATCCATCTTGCATCACTCATGTGTAGTTTAGTAAACACTTACATTATTTTGTGCTGATGTAAGTGTTTTTTGGGGGGTGAAATTCTGAATTTTGCATATGTTTAGCCTTATAATAATTGTCTTCTTTTCTAACAGGGGTCTAGGATACAAAACAATTATGACAAAATGTCATATTATATATTTATATTTTGTATTTTGTAATATTTAATATATGACTGGAGACGAACTGAAGTGTCCTAAGGTTTTCATGTCGTCAGTGTCCAAAGTTACCTATCTCAAACTCAACCTCTCTGAGGTTGAGTTTGTAAGGAGGAAGCCGAAATAGTCGACTGCCGAGTGCAGAAATCTGGAAATTCACCATTTGTTGCATTCTTTTTTGAAAACAATGACCTGTTAGAAGGCTAAGCTTTACTGTTGCATACAGATTCATTTCAATTTCTAATGATACACTGGACTGTTTTTAAAACAGAATGAAATGAAATTGTGAATTTCCAGAGCATGTAACTCTGCACTCGACAAAAACAGATGCACAAATCACATAACACAGTTTGGCTCAAAACAGCAAAATCAAAATTTCTCAAAGTACATCTAAACGGTGTGATTTTAATGTCATGTTCTCCAATCATCTAAAAATGAGCTCTTTACTCCAGTTCTAGTCACTTCAGTTCACTTCAGTCATGTCAGTATTGTTTTGTAGCTCAGACTCGTTATAGAAGAAACACCTGATTTTATTTTGTCCTTATTAATGATAGACACATATATCGTATCGGCCTGTTGTGTTTGGTCAGTACACACTTTATTCCCTGACAAGCAAACTGGGTGGAAGGAATATTTCATTTTAGTTTAGAAAACTTTATTATTACCCCAGTGAGGGGCAATTATTTGTACTGTACAGTATGACTGAATGCTCTGTGCTGCTGTCAGTTTATTTATTTTACAAAGAACTGAACACTTTATTTACTAAACCTAACCCGAAAATAAATATAATGTAATGTACATTATGTGTATGTACATATGTGATACAGTAAGTAACAATGAGAGGGAACGGTTGGATGTGAATGACATTTTTTTTATATTATTACAGAAATGCATTTTATAATGCTTTTTGTGTGTTTTCCATTTTATTAATGTTTGTTCTTTTAACGATAAAAGAACAAACATACTGGTGACAGAGATGTACCTGTTGTAACTAAATTTACCATATGTTATTAACTAAATCAACAGTATATCATCTTAATGGTATGTTTTTAACCAGTGTATGTCTTTTTACTGAAGGAGAAAGTATGTATGTTTCATAAAGACATTCCTGTCTCCTGTCATTCCTGGTCTTTTGTTAGTATAAACATGGATCACATGTTTGACACCTGTGCATTAAAGCAACAAATGTAATGTTGGACTAAGGATTTTATACACAACTGTAATTATTTAATCTGTCTGTCTGATCACCTTTTTATTATTAAATTGGTCACCTTTTTTATTATTAAATTGATCACCTTTTTTATTATTAGACTGATCACCTTTTTACCTCACACTTTAAACAATTGCCTTAATTGGAAATTTCATAATAAAACAGTTTTTCTAAATACATTTTAAACTATATTTTTATTAATTTTTGCCCCGCGCCCTGAAGGGGAGAGGGGTATTGTCTTAGGTTTGGTTTGTGTATAATTGATCTATGACATTTTCAGGAAAGGTGCGAGGTGATCCAGTATAGATACCATTAAATTTGGGTGAATGGAGGTCAAAGGTCACAGTCACCAAAAAGTGTTTTCACAATAATAAGAGATAGGGCAAATCAGGTGAAATGTGTGCAGGGCAGGACAGTTGTTTGTTGTTAACACTTTAAGTGTTATTTTGTGATATTCAAAATCAGATTTGTTTAAATAAAACCCTGTAGAGTCACTGTCAGAGTTTGATCCTGAACTTTAATCTCAGTCTCACATCAGTCTTAGTTGAACGTATTGTGTTCAACTTTCACCTTATACTTGTGTGTCAGTGTCTGTGTTTCCATCCCACTCTGACTATATGCTTTTGTCATTAGCTAATATTTCCCAATAGTTTTCCACTGGAGTCTGGGAATGAGGTGGGCTATGTGGACATGGATATGGACCAAGGTTGTGATATTTTCAACAACTGTCTTTGTTTGTTCTGGTGTTAAAATCAAAGTTCTACGATAGTTTTCTCATCTCACCTGCTGACACATAACTTCATCTCTTTCTGTTTGGGTCATTTGGTGTTTTGTTTTCTTTTTTTTTAACTTATCTGGTGTTCAGACCATGGCGGAGTACAGCTCTCTGCTCAGCGACCTGTCTGAAAACATCACCAACGAGGACTTGGAGCAACTCAAGTCGGCCTGTAAGGAGGATATCCCCGAGGACCAGAGCAACAATATCACCTCCTCTAAGGAGTGGTTCAGCTACCTGGAGAAGAACGACAAGCTGGCACAAGGTAACACACACAAATACACACTCTCACACACACTCATGTTAAAACATTTCACCTCCTGAGACCCTGAGGAAAAAAGTTTCTTTTTTTTATGATAATTGAAGTATTAAATGAAAGGATCTTGTTGCAGAATTTAGCTTTTTAAACACATTATTTAATTTTATGTCACATGTTCCTTATACTGAAGCATTGGGACTTGATTTAAATTAAACTGTCAGTTCAGACAGAAATCAGACCTGAAAACATTACTGTTCCCTGTAGCTTTTACTTTGATTCTCATTTGCTTTTAAATTTTTTAAGTCTCTATTTTGTCTTTTAATGCATCTTTATCATTTTAATTTTCTTATATGTTTTATGTAAAGCACCTTGAATTGTCTTGTACACGAAATGTGCTATACAAATACATTTGCCTTGCCTTGTTTGGTACTAAATTTATTTTCAAATTTGAATAAAAACAAGCAAACGAAAAACAAACAAATCATGAATATCATATATTTATATACATATATTTTTAAAACTATAAATCACAGTTTTTTTCATAGTTTGAGGAGGGGTTGGTACGGAACCAGATCATCTTTAAGATAAGAGGGGCCCATACCATTAATGGTTTTATATGTAAGGAGGATTTTAAATTTAATTCTAAACTCCACTGGTAGCCAGTGAAGGGTTTTGGAGCACAGGGGTTCTCTTCTATTTGATCCTGTTAATAATCTAGCTGCTGCATTTTGAACCAGTTGCAAGCTTTTTAGGGAATATTTAGGACACGCTTACAAGTAAGGAGTTACAATAATCTAATCGTGACATTTATTAATTTTTCTGCAGTCGTTTTAGACAGAATATTCCTAATTTTGGCTATGTTGCGCAGGTGAAAGAAGGCTGTTCTGCAAGTTTGGTTAATATGCATTTGAATGAAAGATCTGGATCAAATAAAACTCCTAAATTTTTAACTGTGGCACTGGGTGTTACACTTAAGTTGTCCAGAGTAACTATCTGGTCAGTTAGGGAGTTTTTAGGACCAATTATAACGACTTCAGTTTTTTCAGGGTTCAATAAAAGATAATTGGCACTCATCCAAATTTTTATGTCATATTATACACATACACATATTATATATTATATTATATTACACATTATGTGTACAAGTACATATAATATGTACTTGTACACAAGTATATATTATATTATTGTTAATTATATTACATATATTGCTTATATTGTTTAAGCAATATAAGTCGCTTAAACAACTTATATTGTTTAAGCATCGATATTTGCCTGGTCTGATCAGGTTTAATCGATAAATATAGCTGTGTGTCATCCGCATAACAATGAAAATTAATGCCATGATTTCTAATGATGTTACCTAAAGGGAGCATATATAGTGTAAACAAAATAGGCCCAAGGACTGACCCTTGAGGAACGCCATAATTAACTCTGGAGGACTGCGATGATTGTTGGTTGATTTGAACAAATTGGTAGCGATTAGATAAATATGATTTAAACCAGCAGAGGGCTGCTCCTCTATCCCATTTTAATCTGTGCACTAAGATACTGTGGCTGCACTAAGATCCAGGGCCGATATTAATCCGATGTCAGCGGCTAATAATAAGCCATTAGTAACTTTAACTAACGCCGTTTCAGTGCTATGATGGGCACGAAAGCCAGACCGAAACTGTTCAAATAAACAATTATCCTGCAGGATTAAGTTATTAAGTTACATGCAGAAGACCAGGGCCTGTGGAACCTATAGAAAAAAATAATATTATATAATCTGTTACATATTGAGTTGTTGTAAGTGTTCTTTATGAAATATTCAGGACAAAGACACTCATCGCAAATTGTATTTCCTCAGAGTTCCTCTAACGCTCATTTGCTTGCAGATAATCTGTCATACATCGAGCACATCTTCGAGATTTCACGGCGACCGGACCTGCTGACAAGGGTGATCGAGTACCGCACCACTGTGCTCAAGATCTCTGAGGATGACGAGATCGACACCAAACTCACACGCATCCCCTCTGCCAAGAAATACAAAGGTAAGACACTAGAGCTGCATATTATATTGTTTAAGCAGTGTACAGGTCCTGCAATTATTTTTATTATATATTTTTTTTAATTTGTATGTATTCATTTATTTAATTTTTTTATTTTATTAAATATTACAAAAATAAAATGTATTTTTATTCATTCATTTTTAGTTATATTTGTCTTTTTATTAATTTTTTCTATTTTTATTCATTTAATTTTTTATTTAGTTTTTTAATTATTCGTCTTTGTTAATGTATTCATTTATTTAATTATTTATATTTTATTTGTCTTATGTATTTTTTTTATTATTATTTATTTAGTTATTCCAAATTATTAATTATTTCTGCTACAAGGAGGATGATACTGAAACATATGTTCTGTGTCGACAGCTAATGTGTTTGTAGCCATCAGTGCCACAGCTGTTATATACTCCTTAGTATTTTTTCATATTGCAATATATATATCACAGGGTTTTTAAAAAAAATCACAATATCAGTTTTTCTAATATCTTGCAGCCCTATAACATATTTTTATTGATTTTTTTTAACATATAACTGAGCTGAATAACAAGATAACGTATCAATATATAATTGTGTCAGATCAGTTTAACCCTGTGATTTAGCACTTTAAGAGGGTTTCGGTTTTTGACACGCTGCACTGCAAAACAACATTTGAGTACTATTACTGAATTATTTACAACTTAATATATTTAATTATTCTGAACATTTGGGTTTACAGTGTGGGAATGAGACCCTGGTAAGAGGTTAAACCTGTTAAATACAAACAGACAATAAGTGTTGAGTTGTTTTTTTTTTCTGTTTCATCTCCACCATTTCTGATCTCTTCTGTCTTTTTTGTCTGTGTTCTCTTTCCAACCCGACCGTGTCTGACAGACATCATCCGCCAGCCCTCTGAAGATGAGATCATTAAGTTGGCCCCTCCCCCTAAAAAAGTGTGAGATCACAAACTCCACGCCCTGATCTTTGCACCTTGATTTCTATACTTCTGACACTCCAATCGACCCACCAACCAACCATTTCTGACCTGGCCCGTCACTCCTCCGCCTCACACACACAACTACACTCCTCCTCTTCCTCCTCCTCTTCCTCCTCCCTCTGTGCTAACCTAGAGCCACCGAACACCCAATCAGATCGTAGCGATGCAACTTCTCAAGCTGACGGGCGTCCAGAAGACAGGAAAAGAAGAAAATTTGAGGGCGGAGCAAGAGGAACGGGAGTGAATGCAAGGTTCTACTTTTGATTTTAAATACAGACTGGGTCAGTTGAGAATTGAGTTTAACACTGTGTTGCTGTGTTGAAGTATCTGGTTCTGTGAATAAGATGTGTGTTATGGTTAAAACAGACTAAAAGCTAAGAACATAAAACAAAACATTCTGCCCATAATATTACACAAGAGGGAAATATCACAAATTGCCACGGTGCAGTTAAAGCCCTGCATTCGTATACACAGTAAAGTAGGAATGACATAATACAGCTTGTCTATTTCTTTACGTCTTATGTGCAAAGTAGCCAAATAACCAAGACCTGAGAACTACTACACAGAAGGAAAAATGAAACTAAAACATGTAAACACAAACAAAGACAAAACCAACTTCGACACAAAAGTAAAACTGATGAAACACTCTGAGACTAACCTTAATCTCAAGTGTGATTCTGGTTGTTTTCCTAGTGGGTGCTTGTTTTACTGTTAATCTGCCCATATGTTTATATGTTTTCCTAATGCTGAAGCCCACATATACTCAGAGGCAATGAAAACACAACACCTGTTTTTGGATTCAAATATTTTTTTGGTCTACTTTTTTTTTTCCAATTATTATTATTTTGACAAATTCACTATATTGGGAGGGTTGATTTAGAAAGAAAGAATTTTATTTGTCATTATACAATGAAATGTGTCCTCTACATTTAACCCATCCTTTCTTTGATGATGTTGGGGCACCTGTAAGGAGCAGTGGGCAGCCATGGGTGGCGCCCGGGGACTCATCTCCAGATTCAAAGCCAGGCTAATGGTCAGAATCATCTGGCTGGAGGAATTGACCCTTTTTGGGCGATGCGATGAGAGAAACACGGTCCGGGAATCGAACCCAGGCAAGAGCGCTAACCGCTCCAGCCACCGTGCCGCCATTTTGATTTGGCTGACTTGTACAATAATAAACACATGACCACAAGTTGAAAATTAAAGATAACAACATCACTGAATGGAACACATTTAAAAAACAGTCAGTATGGGATGTGACCCCCACCAACATTCACACAGGGAGGACAACGTCTCCTCATGTCCTTGACCAAGTGTCTGCAGTTGTCTTCACTCTGTCTGCAGAACATTCTGGAGACAGACCTGGTTAAGGTTCTGGGTACTCCTACTGGGAGAGCTCGTCCCACTTGGTCCCACACATGTTCCACTGACATTTGATAATCGTGTGTCTTTTATCATGTCTTTATCTCGTCCCACTTGGTCCCACACATGTTCCACTGACATTTGATAATCGTGTGTCTTTTATCATGTCTTTATCTACAGAAAGACTCCTTCATTTCAACACCTGCACAAGCAGAACTCCTAATTCTATATGTTGTACTCAATATGTATTGTTAAGAGTACAACTCGTATCGTCGCCTGAACCCACTTTATCCTCACTGGGGTCATGGGGGTCACTGGGGTCTAATCCAGCTACAATGGGCGAAGGCTGTACCTCACCTTTTAAATATCTTGTCTCTCGTCATCTCGTCCTCACTAGGGTTGCAGGGGTCTGGGGGGGGTCTAACCAACTAAAATGGGTGAAGGTGGTGTACACTCTGTATGAGTCTCCAGTTCATCTCAGGGCTGAACATATATAGACAAAAAATCACTCTCACATTTACACTTATGGACAATTTAGATTAACCAGTTAATGTGTTTGGATGGTGGGAGGAAACTGGAGAAAACCCACGCAGACACGAGGAGAACATGCAAACTCCACACAGAAATATCTGGTGTGGGAATAGAACCAGGGACCTTCTTGCTATGAGGCACTAACCGCTGCACCACTCATCATTCATTTTGTACAAAGGGTCCATTATGATTCCAATTCAAATTGGACAACTCAGATCCTTACTAAGAATAAATCGAAATTTAAAGTGTTTCCATTGCCTCTTAGTGTAGTTTCATAGACATTTCCGGTAATCATGTCATCATCTACTTGCCTTGTCTGGCCACGTTGCCCTGAGGTGAGGTTTGGGAAAAAATAAATAAAATAAATGACTTTAAGTCAAACTTAAAGTGCAAGGACAGTCATTGTTCCTCAGCTCGAGGTACTGTATGCATTCCCTTTACTCTTGCACATATAATTATGTTTCAAGAGCGGAAATAAAAAGGTAATATTTTAAAGTTAATTTCAAGTTTCAAGTTAATTTTCATAGTAAAATCCAGTATCTGCCTTTTAGTATAGAGCAAAACAAGAGCTATTTAGAGAGAAAGAAAAAATATTTAGACGATGAAGTTATAGTTATTTCTATTTCTTTGCATTAAGGGGACCACTTAAAGTAAAGTCTGTATGAGCTGGTTAGAGATGTAAATACACAATTAATATATTACCAAGAAGAAAAAAAAGGAACAGAAAATAATATATTGACCTGTGTTTTCCATAGACACTCTGACTCTAGAAGCAAATGTCACTGTACATTCACATTATTGTGTATGGTTTTGTTAGGCGTTATGATATCATGCATGATAATACTCCCATCAAAAACTGAATTTTCTTTTAAGTTTTAAGTTTCAGTGTCTGACACAGGACACTGTGTCAGACAGTGTCCTAAGACGGGGGTGTCAAACTCATTCTAGTTCAGGGGCCACATTCAGTTAAATTTGATCTGAATTGGACCAAACCAGTGAAAAAATAACATAATAATTCAGAAATAATGGCAACTCCAAAAATGTTATTATTCGAAACTATTGTTTCGAATAATGTGAATAGCATGAAACAAAAGAAAGAATAAGCCTAATTTTAACAATATTAAACTTCTGTTTGTCATTATAATTTGCAGCTCATAGTGGATCAAATATAAATACAGAAAATACAGGTAGATTATTCTTAAAATTGCACTGACTTCTCTTGAAACACTTCAGGTTTTTCATATTCAGATATTTTGTGAAATTATGCTTTGTTTTAGTGTAAATATGTGAAGATATTTACATTTACAAAGAAAGTGAATATTTATAGATTTTACAGGTCTGACCCACTTCATATTGAATTGGTCTGAACATGGAACCTGAATTAAAGTAAATTAAAGTAAGTATTAAAGTGAATTAATATCTTAAAATCAATTTTTTACATTTCACAAAATCATCCCAAGGGCCACACTGGACCCTTTTAGGAGGCCTGGATTTGTCCCCCGGACCTTATGTTTGACACCTGTGATCTCTGGGAAATAAAAATGAAGAAGTGAAAATCAAAGTGCAAGAAGAGGGAAAATGTAATAATGAAAGAATGGCACGTGAGAATAAGACGTCCTTTAATAAATTGTACATATACTAAATAAAATAGATTGTGACAAGAATCTAATGCACACAGCTCCTAACCCGCCTGCCATACACCGACACAATAGCTAGACTGACTGTTGAAACTAAACTATAATAACTGCTCTTCTTAACACTGTGTCTCTTTTATCCCTGCGACGAAGCCTTAGCAGACTTTCTGTTTACCCCGCAAAAAATTTTCAAAACTGTGAGAGATTGCGTGTAAAGCTGCGACACGTTAAGCTAATCAAAAATGGCTCTCACTTTTAAAGAGAGCGATGCTACTTTTATTCTAAAATTTGCTAAGGACTTCAGTGTTGGTGTATACAGAATGTTGTGTGTGTTTATTTTTTTTGTTCTCTTTGTTGTCCTTAAAAACAAATCCACGAACACAAAAATCTGTCATTTTTCTCCTAGCCCTGTTATTTGTTATTACCCCCCCCTCTCTCTCTCCCCCACCCTTCGATTAAACCCCAAGATTTGCCAAGACTTTTATTTTGATCACAGCTTCCGTGATCATGTTTAATTTTTTTGTGTGTGTGTTTTTGGTTGTTTTTTCTGATTTTTTTTTTTTTTTTTTATTAATCGATGTAGTGTTGAACTGATTTGTATCCTATGCATTTATGTCTGTAGGAAAACTCTGCACTGTTACATATCCTCCCAAACAAATCAATTACTCTAACCGGGTGGGTGGAGGGTCCGTTCAGAAAGTGTTACAATTTTAGGAATGAAGAGAAATGCTCCATGTTCATTGTTTGAAACTGGACAAAAATATATAGACCACACATCGTATTCGAGCTATACTATACATCCTGCTGTTTTACTCAAATAGGGTTTGGGAAAACAGGCAGAAAAATAAATTCAGGATTTTAATCTACATGAACTCAAAACTATACTATATACTGCATGACTGAAAAATAATTTCGTAAATGACAATAACAAAATATGACTCTCATAAGGGTCTCACAGACAAACAGGTAGCATTTTGGATTTTTGTGGCATAAGAAAAGTCTGTAAAGTAAGGACTTATCTTAATTAAACATTTTAAAGTATTGTAATAATAATAATAATAATAATAATAATAATAATAATAATAATAATAATAATAATAATAATAATAATAATTTATTGTATGTATTGCCCAGCTCCAGTCAAACATTCAACATGCAGTTGTTTTCATGCAATGGACATTTATTTGCAGGAAATTTGCATTTATATCAAGCTTTTACTGTATTGTAAGAGGAGTAGTCCACCCTCAAACACTTTAACACATTTATTTGTGATAGCAGTCCAACATGTGGACAGATGTGGCCATACTTGTTGCCATAGAGTTAGTCTGGTCATAGTCTGCAGCTGTAAACCAGTGTTGATCAAACCAGGTGGTATCGATGACATCTACAAGCAGTTTCTCCTCACATGTCCACGTGGGTGGACATTTCCTTCAAACCAGACAAGCCTTTTTTTGAGGCCAGACCCCGAGTGAAGCGGTGGCTGTCCTCCTGCAGCTTACGTGCACTGCACCCTGAAACCATTCTGTAAGGGCAAAGGGAGACAGTTATACTTACTGCTATGACCTGTGGGTAATGGTCTTTCCAATTGTTAAAATGTTACCACACAATCGATTTCCACTCAACATTTCCAGTGAATAACTTTACAAACCAAAAGGCAAGTTCTTCTTTACTGATTCCGCATGCTTTTCCACTATTGTACAAAACAGCAAAGGGAGGATGGGCTATTTTATTTAAAAAAAAAATCTTTTGTTATTATTTGAAGTGCTTTTTTTAATCGAGCGATTTTTGGGACAAAATTAAGAATATTCATGCATCTTTGGTTATAGTTGAGCATGAAATTTGCGAACTCTAAAATTACAATCAAGTTACATCAAGAATTACATTTACGAAATTAAAAATTAATTTAAAATAAGTGAATAAGTGAGATCTGAGATCTCTTCTGAGATGGAAGAAAGTGGTCAAGAATATATCATCAGTTTTTACCACAGATAGAGTGCTGTGCTACAAATGAAACATGTTCTAGTTATTCTAGGAGTATAGTTGTCACTGAGCGATGAGGGTGAACTCGATCTGTTGTCTGTGTTCAATGGATAACATCTGTGACATGATGACAATGACGTATTTTTTATTGTTATGTATCCTGACAAATATCAAACACACAACACATTACAAGCACAAATGGACTCATTTTAGAGTTTGCAAATATTTATTTAATGCTCAACTACAACCAAAGACGCATCCCAAATATGTATGCATTACTTTCCACTGAATACACTTAATTTTTGTCCCAAAACTTGCTCCATACTTTTTGAACAGATATATGTGACTAAGTGACTTTTTTTCCCCTCGCAGAATACGAGTAGGCAATGGACTCATGTTATAGCAACTGTGTGGTAGCTTGTCTGTAGGATTGTCCACGCAATATCCATCAAAAAATCTAATAAAACTGCTTGATGATATACATGTTCCTGCTTAAAACTTAAATCAAAAGACAATACAGGTAACTTCAAATGTGTTTCAGATTTCTGTCTACATTTAAACAGCGTTTGCTTATTTACATTTTTACATTTGCCTCTCGCTTCTTCTTACTCCTCCAAAGATGAGCCCCATCACTGTCACCATGGCAACCGTGGCTCAGATGCTCTGACTTGATTATATGTTTGGCATCGCGTGTGTAGCCATCGGCACATAATATACCAACATATCAGTCACAGATGATGTCAAATTTGGATTTCCATGTACCAAGTACATATCAACTTAGTCAATGCTGCAAAAGTATACTAAAGAATATAAATGGTGAATACTTACATAATTATAACAAATACATAACTATTAAAGGATGAAAGGTAGAGGCAGATATTATTTAAAAAAAAAAAAACTAACCAAGATTTTCCCTTAAAAATGTTTCTTTTCTTTCATTTTATTAGGTTGTAAATATGTGTTTTGAATATATATCACTGTGTTTGTTTTGAAATTGATTAATTTATTTACTGCCTATATATTGTTGTTTTTACGTATCCTGATTTTGTTTTACTAACTGGAAACAAATCAAGGGGATGGAAACATTTTGGCTTATCTAATGTTAAGCGGAACATGCATCGAAACTTTTATAATTCTTGTTTATTCTCTTCATTTATGTTTTTGCCGTTTCAGCTTTGGGTGATGATTTTACAAGAAAAAAAAAAGCAGATATTTATTTCATTGTACTGTATTTACTTATGTGTTACATATTCTGTTTTTGTGTCGTGTTTGATCAGATGTGTCGTGGTCACTGCTTGTAAAATGATTTATTCAGAGTTTTGAAATCATGACAAAACAGAAAAGCAGTCACAAAGTCATAATTTGACATGCTTTTTTTGTAAATGATTTGTTGTCAAATGCATATTGCACCAGGAGTAGGACATTTAAGGGGTCTTGTGTATTGTGTATTGAGTCTTAAAATGTTGGGCTAGGTGCTCAGTAAAGTTTAAGAAATGTGGATGTGTTAGATTGTTAGAAAAACTGAAGAAACAAATACTTCTTTTATTTTCTTTCATTAAAATAGAAAAAAACAAGCAATTGACAACATCCATCAGAACAATAAGCACTCATTTATGTTTTATATGGACCCCCAACATGTTTCTCAATGAGTAAATCAGTAGCTACAGTATGTGATGTTGAAACCTTGAATTATATTTGTGTAAAATGGAGCATTGATACAAGTCATTGCCTCACCATTTATTTAGCTATGAAAGGGTTCACATGCCTAGCCTGTTATCTAGTTAAACAGCAAAACAACACAACTACTATTTCTACTAGTTTTACTTCTGTTTTGACATATTTCACTAAGCCTAGTGAATTACAATGACACGTGGGGCTCCATAGTTATTAAGTATATGGATCTTTGGGGTTTTGTTTTTTTTTTTACTTTTAAAGTTACATATGGTGTGGAGGAAAAGTAGACTGACAACTGTCAGAAACAGTGCTGGGTAGAGGTAGGTAGTAAAGGTTTTAGCTGTTAAAGTTGATGTGCAAGTGTAGCAACTCAATAATGTAATAATATAAAGTTAATAAAAGCTCATAATGTAATAATGTATTATGTAATAATGAGCTCAGCTTACATAGCAACTCATACTGTAGTAGAAGCTCATAATGTAACAATGACTTATATTGTGAGAAAAATTACATATTACCTATTGTTTATTATGAGCTTTTATTACATTTATAAGCTGATGTCATAATGTAATAAGTTATTACATTATTTCATTATGCACGTGTGATTTTATTACATTATGAGTTAATTATGAGCTTGTTAATTGTTAATGAGCCGTTCCTACATTATGAGTTGCTACAGCAAGATTAAAAGAATGTGATCATACCTAGGAGAACATCTTCAGTATGTGGCAGGTCTTGCACAGGAATGCTGGACAATGGAGAGAAGTGCTTAAATGAGTCGTTTTAATGTCAAGTCGCTATAGTTTCCATTGTTCTTTATATTTGACTTCTTTTAACACTCAGAATGGGACATCATGATGTTTGGTGTGACTGAATGCATTTTTTTTGTCCATCTTTTTTTCTTTTTTCTTTTTTTTTTTTTAAGTTTATATTTTCTGCACCACAAAGCATGCATTCACATCATTCAGTTGCAAGCTGCTGAGTGGATGGACTTAAAATCATGTTTGACATTTCGTAGTTTCTCACAGTGTTGAGAAACTACGAACTCTATTTTGGTTGGTTACAAAATCAGAGTTTGTTATTTATTTTGTCTTGAGATGTGTGCATTTGCAGTAGACAATATGGAATGTCACGTTTGGTGGTCGTAAAAGAGTGGAAGTGAAGTATAAAGCGTTCCTGTGGTGTGAGGTTTTTATTTTTTGTTTTAACAAGGTGGCTTGGCATGAACAGAGTTACAGGTTAAAGGATGTTTTTGACAGAGCTAAAAAGTTTAATTTGATATTTGCATCATACAAATCCAAGCAGAAATATTTATATTGTGATGATGAACGCATTCCGCATTTGTAAAACACTAACCACAAAGACTCTCAGAATTGCATTTGCAGAGTTAAATTAAAAGTAAATATTTTAGTTATCCCATTGACATTTGACAGTTTTCTTTCACTAAAACAGTTAAGGATGAGTTGATAAAGCATTAAATAAATATGAATATGTAACGACAAATGCAACAATTTTGTGTCACTGCCTTCAGAGTCGGTTAGTACGATTTCAAATGGTGTCGCAAGTAAAAATAGGGTGGTTTTACAAGTCAGTCCAGTCCTTTTTATGTTACTATTGCTATTCCTATAGATCTGTGTTTGTGAAAAAAAAAAAACCCAGTCTTGTTCTGGAGGGTGTGACACTGTGCTTAACAATGCATCTCAAAGTATCATTCTATACATTTTCACATACAGCTCATAACTTAACCCTATTGGATGCCATAGGCTCGATGCTGTTCGTCATTTTTGCTAAGGTTTTCCTCTCATGGGGCAAGAATTAATTCAGGATTTATTTTGCAATGACTGCAACAAAACAGTATGAGGTATAATACAAACAAATATGAAGGTGTGGCTTTTTGTCATGATTTAAATGAGACTGAATTGAAATTATGCCATCTTGTCATTGTGCTAAAATGAATATAAATATTATATATTAAAATATATTTGCTAACCTATACTGTGTGGACTCATGTTTGTTCCTTCTTAAAAATGCACTTGATGGCTGTTTTGTCATTCTAACAACACAGTAGAATGATGTCACCACTTAATTCAGTTTCCATCAGTACAGTAGTAGTGATTTAATATATATATATCACAATATATTTAATGTGATGAATGGCCTCACAAATACTGGAATTTACCCCTAGATGTGTGGTGAATTTAAAGGATCTTCTTCAGGGCCTTGGGTTAAAAAGCTCAAATTCACATATTATATCTCAACTTTCATGTGTAGCATATAAGTCTCTCTAATACAAAAAAAATGTAGGGTGCCAGACAGATGTTAATATTACTCTTTGAGTAATTTCATATTCACAATTAAATTGACAAGAAAATGTAAAGAACTATAAACAAACAGAAAAATCCACATCAAACTTGACCCCAATGGTGTGTAAATGTACAATAGTGAATATAGTGGATTAAAAATACATGATTGCCACAGGTGTTGTTTGAGCACATATACTGTAATACAATGTTAGTTTTAGCGTCCTCACTTGGTTGTAAAAGTTACAGAAACAGGTGTGAGGGAGAGAAAGAGAAGAAAGAAGGAACTCAGTGTACCCCCAGCATTCTAACTCCTAGGGCAGTCCAAACTGAACTGCGACTCATACAACACATAATTTTTTAACTAACCTGATCATAGGCTTTCTCGAACAGGAATGTTTTAAGCCAAATTTTAAATGTATTATTATGTATGTAATATTAAAGGGAAGCTGATTCCATAAGATTCCATAAGATAACTAAAGGCCTCCTATATACTTTTAGAAACCCTAGGAACTTTCAATAAACCTGCATTCTGAGAACGAAGGGTTCTATTGGGTTGGTACGGAACCAGATCATCTTTAAGATAAGAGGGACTCACTTGGACCAATAATTAAAAGTTTAATCCAAATTCTGCTAGGATTAATAAATGTAATCAACATATAATGTGAAAATGGTTCATCTGTCATGACCTCCGCTCCGGTGACCTTTCCCACAGTCATCTCCACACTCACCTGGTCCCCGCACTGCGCAGCTGCAAGCCGTTCCTCATCTGTGGCTATAAAAGCAGTGAGGCTTGCATCACCTCCATAACCCGGACACTTTCACCATCACCACGGACTCTGGTGATGATGAACCAAAGACAAGACAGAGACAAAACCAAACCAAAAACCAGGTTTTGGTTTGGTTTTGTCTCTGTCTTGTCTTTATGTTTCTTAGTTTTATTATTAAATTATTTTTCCCTTCAGTACTGTGCAATGGAGTCCTCCTTCACCTCACCCCGATCCTGACAGAATAGTCCCGCCAACCATCAGGACCAGGTGCTGAAGGGACCCGTTTTTGTTTTCCCCGGTCTGTTCTGTCTAAAGTCTGTCCAGTCTTGCGTTCTGTCCCTGTCTGTGTGTTTCCCAGCTAGTTGTTTCCCGTTCTGTGTCTCTGCCCAGCGTTCTGTGTCTGTCTTTTGGTCTGTTCTTCTGTCTGTGGCTGTCTCTACCTGTTTGCCCGTTGCTGGCTTTCTGTCCCCTTTCTCTCTGCCTGTTGCTTTTCTCCCCCTCAGATTTCCCCTCTCTTCCTTACCCCGGGCCTGTTCGCCGTGTCTGGCCGGATTTCGCCCCGGACCTGTTCCCTTTGAAGATATATTAATGTTTGTATCACTTAATTAGAATGAAGATATATAAATATGCTTGTATTACTTAATTAATCACTTATTAATTCTACTCACAATCAAATTTTATTGTTTGCTTTGTATCACTATTAAATGAAGTACAATGTGCTCACACATGCAAAACTAACAATGTGCTTATATGACTAACCTTGCATTCCTTTACACCCCTAAATCAGCTTGTTTATCTAAACACGCCAAGGGTTTCTTCCCTTATCTAACCCATCACCGGTCTAAACTGGGGTTGAAATTCCTGTCTGGTTTTGATCAAAGAATACAGGTTTGAAGGACATCTCTCTCATCCTGGGTGCAGCTGTGATCCTTCAACTCCAGCGTGAAGAAGATGATGTCATCAAGACACCTATAAAATATCACTTCTGTGTTTCTTCTGTGTTCTTTTCTCTCTGTACCTCCCCGGTTTCGTCCGGACCAGAACAGAGAAAAAACCCAGATATCTGTCGCACAATTTTTCGAGATTTCTTTGTTCGGGTTAATGGTAATAAAACTTCTGAAACTTTATTTTTGGATCCTGGTGGTTTCTTCCTGATAAAAACTAACGCGAGTAAGAGGAAACTAAAAACACCTACAAATTAGTGACCCCAACCGTGAGTCGGGGGGAACCGAGACTTTCAGGATAGAGAAGTATGAGAAATAAGGAATATAGAGAAGTAATAAGAATACAGTTTTTTCACAGAACTAGAACACAGAACCACACCAATGAAAGTCGGGGGACATCACTCCATGATCCCTTTTCACCTGGGCGCCCTCAGAAGGTAAGCAGTAACCTGCACATTGACGATTCTAAATCAAGTGAATCTGGTTCATGTAATTGTGTCCCTTCTAATTAGTGAATAGAATATGAGTAATGAAAGTGAAAAGAAGAAATAATAAGAGTGAAAAGAAATAAATGAAAGAAAAGAGTTAAGAGGAAAGAAGAGAGGGAGGATAGGATTTAGAGACAAAATTACAATGAGGTAAGAGTGAATTTCTAAATTTTAGATATCTCCTTTCGTGGCTGTTAGCAAATAGGACGCTATTTGTGTGCTAGGTTTACCCTATTATCCGCGGGGAGTTAGGAGCCCTGAAAAATAGAGTTTTCCGGTCTCACGGACCGGAGCCTTGAAGAAAAAAAACGGACGTAGTGTAGTTGAAATTCGACCAATATTGCGCGATACTTGTTAGGGTTTATAAAATAGGAATAGCTGTAGTTGGAAGAAACTCACCTTTTCTTTATGATTTTTACATCAAATTATTTTTAATTTGGTCCAATTAATTTACTGTGTTTTACTGCATCTTACTGTGTGTTTTACTGCGTCTTACTGTGTGTATTACTGCGTCTTACTGTGTTTTACTGCGTCTTACTGTGTGTATTACTGCATCTTACTGTGTTTTACTGTATTATACTGTGAGAGAGATACAATTGTCTTCATGGAAAAGTAAAAGTAAAAAGAAAAGGGAGATGGGAGAGTGTGAAAATTGATAACGGAATGAAAGAACAATATGTGGTAATGGAGTCTGAATCTGCTCGACTGTACCCAGACCCCCCTTTAGGACCTGAATCCCTTCCCTCTCCTACCCGACTGACAGGGACCCTTTCGGACAAAAATCTGAGGTGACTATGGCTCCGGTTATTAGAAGGACAGAAGAAAGCTACACTCATCTTCCGGGCTTAAGCCGTGATCCTACTGTGATCAACCCAGCCATACTAAGGCGCAGTATTGGAAGTTGTTGCATTCTTTTTCTACCTCTTTTTCTCAGCAGGAATACACTGACCACTTGGGCGAGTGGACGCACCTGAAACGTTTCTTTTGGAAGTGGTTTCATCCTCGTTAGACACGCCCTCATCTGGTCACAGCCAGAACAGAGAAGGCGGTTCAGCTTGAGGGAAAGGGTCAAAGTGGTAACATTACTCGATGATCAGACCACACACTGATTAACATAACATTGTCTTTTAAAGGGACGAACTTTGTTCGCCCCAAGTGAGGGTGGTCAGGGACTAACTTTCCCTGTTTTTTGTTCTCTCTTGGCATTTTGGCTGTTGTTTGCATTCTTGCTTGGGGAAACCTATGAACTTCAAAAAAATAAAAATCTGTGGTGATTCATAAAAGTGTTAAAACTAAGTTGATAAAGAATAAAAGAGGTGGTAATTGCGACAAATTAGATGTGTATACGTGAAGGTTTATGGAGGGAATTAATTTTTAAGACAGAGTATAGTGGGCAATAGCTCTTAAGAATGGGAATTCATAGAAAACAACATAGTATGTATCCTTTAAACTTAATGGAAAATTAAGCTGTTGGTGTGATGCAATAGGGAAATTAATGTTAATGTGGTTGTGACCAGGATTCAGGAGTAAACTTGCTAAGCAAAGTATGTTGATTGACTTTGTTTAGTTTATTATGCCATATGAAAGATAACAAATGCATGAGTAAGCAAGTAAAAAGTTTAATGTGCTTATATGAAGGTCTCCCTTCATCAACGTGATTAATACATAAAATGAATTAAATGTGAAATAAAATAACTTATTCAATGAATTAATGATAAAATATGGCTCAGAAAAAACATGACCAGAATGGCACATGAATATGAGTTACATGAGACAAGTAATAATGAATAAAATTTGGGAAAATATAGGTTATTAATAAAAGCAGTTCGAGTCCCATGGTAAATTATTATTGGTTGAATTTTGCATTGATTGGCTTGAAAATAATGACTGTGGCGTATAGTTGTGGAAATCTGAATGTCAATTTTTATTATGCTTTGCTTATGCTTTTCTGATAAACATTTCGGAAACAAAGTGATTTTTAATAAAGATAGACTAGACCAATAAGAGGACAAAGAGATTTAGTTTTTTCTGTATGATCCCTAAATTTTTAAGGATATTTTTTTTACGAAAGACAGCTGTTGCTTACTGTATTGCTGTTTCAGCAAATTTAAATGTTTTGCTTTGAGATTTTTTGTTTTTATTTTCTTGTCTATGAACAGGAACATTAGTGTTTTTTTCCATTCATTAATTAGATTGAATTCCGAAAGTGAGAATAAATATGGAATTTGATAGGCATGAGTTGATGGATTTTGTAAAAACAACAAAAATTAGTAACTGTTTCTATTCATGTTTGTCTAATGATTTTAAAGTAGAGTAACGTTTTCAGATATTTTGGTAAATGAAGATATTATTTGAAGTGTTTATGTGGCCTCTGTGAGGAGGTCAAGAGAGGGAATCATTTATTTTTACTTGTGTGATTGATTGTGGTAGTTTTTTTGTTGATTCTTCTGCTTGTACTACTGATTTGTTGAGATCTCCTTTAAGGAGATCTAGAGAGGGAGAGGGTTTGTATCTCTTAATTAGAATGAAGATATATAAATATGCTTGTATTACTTAATTAATCACTTATTAATTCTACTCACAATCAAGTTTTATTGTTTGCTTTGTATCACTATTAAATGAAGTACAATGTGCTCACACATGCAAAACTAACAATGTGCTTATATGACTAACCTTGCATTCCTTTACACCTCTAAATCAGCTTGTTTATCTAAACACGCCAAGGGTTTCTTCCCTAAATTACCTTTCTTATCTAACCCATCACCGGGTTAAAATTCCTGTCTGGTTTTGATCAAAGTACCCAGTATACAGGTTTGAAGGACATCTCTCTCATCCTGGGTCAGCTGGGTCATATATCTTCAACTCCAGCGTGAAGAAGATGTCATCAAGACAACTTTAAAATATCACTTCTTGTGTTTCTTCTGTGTTCTTTTCTCTCTGTACCTCCCCGGTTTCGTCCGGACCAGAACAGAGAAAAAACCCGGATATCTGTCGCACAATTTTTCTAGATTTCTTTGTTAGGGTTAATGGTAATAAAACATCTGAAACGAACGCGAGTAAGAGGAAACTAAAAACGTAAGATTTCCTACACCTTGTTGCCCCCGTGTCGGCCCGGTCCTTTTGTTTCCTAGTTTTGTCCTGTCTCTGTTTAGTTGTCGCTCCCTGCCAGAAGTCCGTGGTGACCCCACCCAATCAGTCGTTCAGTGTCCTTGGTCCTCAGTCAGACCTAGTCCGTTGCTCCTGCTACCAACCCAGACCACTCAGGCCACTCAGTCCAGAGGGTCTTCCGCCCGGAGGGGTTCCACGCCACCCTACCCAGAGGGATTCTACACCGCTCTGCCCAGAGGGTACTCCGCCCAGGGGGTTTCCGCACCGCCCTGCCCAGGGGGTTTCTGCACCGCCCTGCCCAGAGGGATTCCACACCGCTCTGCCCAGAGGGTACTCCGCCCAGGGGGTTTCTGCACCGCCCTGCCCAGAGGGATTCCACACCGCTCTGCCCAGAGGGTATTTTGCATTGATTGGCTTGAAAATAATGACTGTGGCGTATAGTTGTGGAAATCTGAATGTCAATTTTTATTATGCTTTGCTTATGATTTTCTGATAAACATTTCGGAAACAAAGTGATTTTTAATAAAGATAGACTAGACCAATAAGAGGACATAAGAGATTTAGTTTTTTCTGTATGATCCCTAAATTTTTAAGGATATTTGCTGTTTCAGCAAATTTAAATGTTTTGCTTTGAGATTTTTTGTTTTTATTTTCTTGTCTATGAACAGGAACATTAGTGTTTTTTTCCATTCATTAATTAGATTGAATTCTGAAAGTGAGAATAAATATGGAATTTGATAGGCATGAGTTGATGGATTTTGTAAAAACAACAAAAATTAGTAACTGTTTCTATTCATGTTTGTCTAATGATTTTGAACATTTGGGTTTACAGTGTGGGAATGAGACCCTGGTAAGAGGTTAAACCTGTTAAATACAAACAGACAATAAGTGTTGAGTTGGGTTTTTTTTTCTGTTTCATCTCCACCACTTCTGATCTCTTCTGTCTTTTTTGTCTGTGTTCTCTTTCCAACCCCAGCGTGTCTGACAGACATCATCCGCCAGCCCTTTGAAGATGAGATCATTAAGTTGGCCCCTCCCCCTAAAAAAAGTGAGATCACAAACTCCACGCCCTGATCTTTGCACCTTGATTTCTATACTTCTGACACTCCAATCGACCCACCAACCAACCATTTCTGACCTGGCCCGTCACTCCTCCGCCTCACACACACAACTACACTCCTCCTCCCTCTGTGCTAACCTAGAGCCACCGAACACCCAATCAGATCGTAGCGATGCAACTTCTCAAGCTGACGGGCGTCCAGAAGACAGTAGAAGAAGAAAATTTGAGGGCGGAGCAAGAGGAACGGGAGTGAATGCAAGATTCTACTTTTGATTTTAAATACAGACTGGGTCAGTTGAGAATTGAGTTTAACACTGTGTTGCTGTGTTGAAGTATCTGGTTCTGTGAATAAGATGTGTGTTATGGTTAAAACAGACTAAAAGCTAAGAACATAAAACAAAACATTCTGCCCATAATATTACACAAGAGGGAAATATCACAAATTGCCACGGTGCAGTTAAAGCCCTGCATTTGTATACACAGTAAAGTAGGAATGACATAATACAGCTTGTCTATTTCTTTACGTCTTATGTGCAAAGTAGCCAAATAACCAAGACCTGAAACTACTACACAGAAGGAAAAATGAAACTAAAACATGTAAACACAAACAAAGACAAAACCAACTTCGACACAAAAGTAAAACTGATGAAACACTCTGAGACTAACCTTAATCTCAAGTGTGATTCTGGTTGTTTTCCTAGTGGGTGCTTGTTTTACTGTTAATCTGCCCATATGTTTATATGTTTCCCTAATGCTGAAGCCCACATATACTCAGAGGCAATGAAAACACAACACCTGTTTTTGGATTCAAATATTTTTTGGTCTACTTTTTTTTTTTCCAATTATTATTATTTTGACAAATTCACTATATTGGGAGGGTTGATTTAGAAAGAAAGAATTTTATTTGTCATTATACAATGAAATGTGTCCTCTACATTTAACCCATCCTTTCTTTGATGATGTTGGGGCACCTGTAAGGAGCAGTGGGCAGCCATGGGTGGCGCCCGGGGACTCATCTCCAGATTCAAAGCCAGGCTAATGGTCAGAATCATCTGGCTGGAGGAATTGACCCTTTTTGGGCGATGCGATGAGAGAAACACGGTCCGGGAATCGAACCCAGGCAAGAGCGCTAACCGCTCCAGCCACCGTGCCGCCATTTTGATTTGGCTGACTTGTACAATAATAAACACATGACCACAAGTTGAAAATTAAAGATAACAACATCACTGAATGGAACACATTTAAAAAACAGTCAGTATGGGATGTGACCCCCACCAACATTCACACAGGGAGGACAACGTCTCCTCATGTCCTTGACCAAGTGTCTGCAGTTGTCTTCACTCTGTCTGCAGAACATTCTGGAGACAGACCTGGTTAAGGTTCTGGGTACTCCTACTGGGAGAGCTCGTCCCACTTGGTCCCACACATGTTCCACTGACATTTGATAATCGTGTGTCTTTTATCATGTCTTTATCTACAGAAAGACTCCTTCATTTCAACACCTGCACAAGCAGAACTCCTAATTCTATATGTTGTACTCAATATGTATTGTTAAGAGTACAACTCGTATCGTCGCCTGAACCCACTTTATCCTCACTGGGGTCATGGGGGTCACTGGGGTCTAATCCAGCTACAATGGGCGAAGGCTGTACCTCACCTTTTAAATATCTTGTCTCTCGTCATCTCGTCCTCACTAGGGTTGCAGGGGTCTGGGGGGGGGGTCTAACCAACTAAAATGGGTGAAGGTGGTGTACACTCTGTATGAGTCTCCAGTTCATCTCAGGGCTGAACATATATAGACAAAAAATCACTCTCACATTTACACTTATGGACAATTTAGATTAACCAGTTAATGTGTTTGGATGGTGGGAGGAAACTGGAGAAAACCCACGCAGACACGAGGAGAACATGCAAACTCCACACAGAAATATCTGGTGTGGGAATAGAACCAGGGACCTTCTTGCTATGAGGCACTAACCGCTGCACCACTCATCATTCATTTTGTACAAAGGGTCCATTATGATTCCAATTCAAATTGGACAACTCAGATCCTTACTAAGAATAAATCGAAATTTAAAGTGTTTCCATTGCCTCTTAGTGTAGTTTCATAGACATTTCCGGTAATCATGTCATCATCTACTTGCCTTGTCTGGCCACGTTGCCCTGAGGTGAGGTTTGGGAAAAAATAAATAAAATAAATGACTTTAAGTCAAACTTAAAGTGCAAGGACAGTCATTGTTCCTCAGCTCGAGGTACTGTATGCATTCCCTTTACTCTTGCACATATAATTATGTTTCAAGAGCGGAAATAAAAAGGTAATATTTTAAAGTTAATTTCAAGTTTCAAGTTAATTTTCATAGTAAAATCCAGTATCTGCCTTTTAGTATAGAGCAAAACAAGAGCTATTTAGAGAGAAAGAAAAAATATTTAGACGATGAAGTTATAGTTATTTCTATTTCTTTGCATTAAGGGGACCACTTAAAGTAAAGTCTGTATGAGCTGGTTAGAGATGTAAATACACAATTAATATATTACCAAGAAGAAAAAAAAGGAACAGAAAATAATATATTGACCTGTGTTTTCCATAGACACTCTGACTCTAGAAGCAAATGTCACTGTACATTCACATTATTGTGTATGGTTTTGTTAGGCGTTATGATATCATGCATGATAATACTCCCATCAAAAACTGAATTTTCTTTTAAGTTTTAAGTTTCAGTGTCTGACACAGGACACTGTGTCAGACAGTGTCCTAAGACGGGGGTGTCAAACTCATTCTAGTTCAGGGGCCACATTCAGTTAAATTTGATCTGAATTGGACCAAACCAGTGAAAAAATAACATAATAATTCAGAAATAATGGCAACTCCAAAAATGTATCTAGATTTTAAGGTGAAAAAAGTCAAATTAAACAATGAAAATGTTTATGTTGACAAACTATTGTTTCGAATAATGTGAATAGCATGAAACAAAAGAAAGAATAAGCCTAATTTTAACAATATTAAACTTCTGTTTGTCATTATAATTTGCAGCTCATAGTGGATCAAATATAAATACAGAAAATACAGGTAGATTATTCTTAAAATTGCACTGACTTCTCTTGAAACACTTCAGGTTTTTCATATTTGTTCAAGATTATTCAGATATTTTGTGAAATTATGCTTTGTTTTAGTGTAAATATGTGAAGATATTTACATTTACAAAGAAAGTGAATATTTATAGATTTTACAGGTCTGACCCACTTCATATTGAATTGGTCTGAACATGGAACCTGAATTAAAGTAAATTAAAGTAAGTATTAAAGTGAATTAATATCTTAAAATCAATTTTTTACATTTCACAAAATCATCCCAAGGGCCAAACTGGACCCTTTTAGGAGGCCTGGATTTGTCCCCCGGGCCTTATGTTTGACACCTGTGATCTCTGGGAAGAGGGAAAATGTAATAATGAAAGAATGGCACGTGAGAATAAGACGTCCTTTAATAAATTGTACATATACTAAATAAAATAGATTGTGACAAGAATCTAATGCACACAGCTCCTAACCCGCCTGCCATACACCGACACAATAGCTAGACTGACTGTTGAAACTAAACTATAATAACTGCTCTTCTTAACACTGTGTCTCTTTTATCCCTGCGACGAAGCCTTAGCAGACTTTCTGTTTACCCCGCAAAAAATTTTCAAAACTGTGAGAGATTGCGTGTAAAGCTGCGACACGTTAAGCTAATCAAAAATGGCTCTCACTTTTAAAGAGAGCGATGCTACTTTTATTCTAAAATTTGCTAAGGACTTCAGTGTTGGTGTATACAGAATGTTGTGTGTGTTTATTTTTTTTGTTCTCTTTGTTGTCCTTAAAAACAAATCCACGAACACAAAAATCTGTCATTTTTCTCCTAGCCCTGTTATTTGTTATTACCCCCCCTCTCTCTCTCCCCCACCCTTCGATTAAACCCCAAGATTAATTTTGATCACAGCTTCCGTGATCATGTTTAATTTTTTTTTGTGTGTGTTTTTGGTTGTTTTTTCTGATTTTTTTTTTAAATAATAATAATAATAATAATAATAATAATAATAATAATAATAATAATAATAATAATAATAATAATAATAATAATAATAATAATAATAATAATAATAATAATAATAATTTATTGTATGTATTGCCCAGCTCCAGTCAAACATTCAACATGCAGTTGTTTTCATGCAATGGACATTTATTTGCAGGAAATTTGCATTTATATCAAGCTTTTACTGTATTGTAAGCCACCCTCAAACACTTTAACACATTTATTTGTGATAGCAGTCCAACATGTGGACAGATGTGGCCATACTTGTTGCCATAGAGTTAGTCTGGTCATAGGTTGTCTGCAGCTGTAAGCCAGTGTTGATCAAACCAGGTGGTATCGATGACATCTACAAGCAGTTTCGCTTCACATGTCCAGGTATTTTGACCATGTGATTGTGACTGTGTCTGACGGTTCGTGGGTGGACATTTCCTTCAAACCAGACAAGCCTTTTTTTGAGGCCAGACCCCGAGTGAAGCGGTGGCTGTCCTCCTGCAGCTTACGTGGGACCACTGCACCCTGAAACCATTCTGTAAGGCCAAAGGGAGACAGTTATACTTACTGCTATGACCTGTGGGTAATGGTCTTTCCAATTGTTAAAATGTTACCACACAATCGATTTCCACTCAACATTTCCAGTGAATGTTGAGTGGAAACATTGAGTTTCAAACCATTGGTTTGTAACATTGAGTTACAAACCAAAAGGCAAGTTCTTCTTTACTGATTCCGCATGCTTTTCCACTATTGTACGAAACAAAAACAAAGGGAGGATGGGCTATTTTATTAAAAAAAAAAATCTTTTGTTATTTTATGTTATGTTTTGTTATTTGAAGTGCTTTTTTTATAGAGCGATTTTTGGGACAAAATTAAGAATATTCATGCATCTTTGGTTATAATTGAGCATGAAATTTGCGAACTCTAAAATTACAATCAAGTTACATCAAGAATTACATTTACGAAATTAAAAATTAATTTAAAATAAGTGAATTCTTCCATCTCTTCTGAGATCTGAGATCTGAGATCTCTTCTGAGATGGAAGAAAGTGGTCAAGAATATATCATCAGTTTTTACCACAGATAGAGTCACACTGTGCTACAAATGAAACATGTTCTAGTTATTCTAGGAGTATAGTTGTCACTGAGCGATGAGGGTTTGAACTCGATCTGTTGTCTGTGTTCAATGGATAACATCTGTGACATGATGACAATGACGTATTTTTTATTGTTATGTATCCTGACAAATATCAAACACAACAACACATTACAAGCAAAAATGGACTCATTTTAGAGTTTGCAAATATTTATTTCATGCTCAACTACAACCAAAGACGCATGCATATCCCAAATATGTATGCATTACTTTCCACTGAATACACTTAATTTTTGTCCCAAAACTTGCTCCATACTTTTTGAACAGATATATGTGACTAAGTGACTTTTTTTCCCCTCGCAGAATACGAGTAGGCAATGGACTCATGTTATAGCAACTGTGTGGTAGCTTGTCTGTAGGATTGTCCATGCAATATCCATCAAAAAATCTAATAAAACTGCTTGATGTTAAATCAAAAGACAATACAGGTAACTTCAAATGTGTTTCAGATTTCTGTCTACATTTAAACTGCGTTTGCTTATTTACATTTTTACATTTGCCTCTCGCTTCTTCTTACTCCTCCAAAGATGAGCCCCATCACTGTCACCATGGTAACCGTGGCTCAGATGCTCTGACTTGATTATATGTTTGGCATCGCGTGTGTAATATACTTTATCAGTCACAGATGATGTCAAATTTGGATTTCCATGTACCAAGTACATATCAACTTAGTCAATGCTGCAAAAGTATACTAAAGAATATAAATGGTGAATACTTACATAATTATAACAAATACATAACTATTAAAGGATGAAAGGTAGAGGCAGATATTATTTTAAAAAAAAATAATATCTTTAAGGGAAAAAAACATTTTTTTCCCTTAAAAATGTTTCTTTTCTTTCATTTTATTAGGTTGTAAATATGTGTTTTGAATATATATCACTGTGTTTGTTTTGAAATTGATTAATTTATTTACTGCCTATATATTGTTGTTTTTACGTATCCTGATTTTGTTTTACTAACTGGAAACAAATCAAGGGGATGGAAACATTTTGGCTTAAGCGGAACATATGCATCGAAACTTTTATAATTCTTGTTTATTCTCTTCATTTATGTTTTTGCTGTTTCAGCTTTGGGTGATGATTTTACAAGAAAAAAAAAAGCAGATATTTATTTCATTGTACTGTATTTACTTATGTGTTACATATTCTGTTTTTGTGTCGTGTTTGATCAGATGTGTCGTGGTCACTGCTTGTAAAATGATTTATTCAGAGTTTTGAAATCATGACAAAACAGAAAAGCAGTCACAAAGTCATAATTTGACGTTTTTTTTGTACATGATTTGTTGTCAAATGCATATTGCACCAGGAGTAGGACATTTAAGGGGTCTTGTGTATTGTGTATTGAGTCTTAAAATGTTGGGCTAGGTGCTCAGTAAAGCACAATAAGCACTCATTTATTTATATATGGACCCCCAACATGTTTATCAATGAGTAAATCAGTAGCTACAGTATGTGATGTTGAAACCTTGAATTATATTTGTGTAAAATGGAGCATTGATACAAGTCATTGCCTCACCATTTATTTAGCTATGAAAGGGTTCACATGCCTAGCCTGTTATCTAGTTAAACAGCAAAACAACACAACTACAATTTCTACTAGTTTTACTTCTGTTTTGACATATTTCACTAAGCCTAGTGAATTACAATGACACGTGGGGCTCCATAGTTATTAAGTATATGGATCTTTTGGTTTTTTGTTTTTTTTTACTTTTAAAGTTACATATGGTGTGGAGGAAAAGTAGACTGACAACTGTCAGAAACAGTGCTGGGTAGAGGTAGGTAGTAAAGGTTTTAGCTGTTAAAGTTGATGTGCAAGTGTAGCAACTCAATAATGTAATAATATAAAGTTAATAAAAGCTCATAATGTAATAATATAAAGTTAATAAAAGCTCATAATGTAATAATGTATTATGTAATAATGAGCTCAGCTTACATAGCAACTCATACTGTAGTAGAAGCTCATAATGTAACAATGACTTATATTGTGAGAAAAATTACATATTACCTATTGTTTATTATGAGCTTTTATTACATTTATAAGCTGATGTCATAATGTAATAAGTTATTACATTATTTCATTATGCACGTGTGATTTTATTACATTATGAGTTAATAATGAGCTTGTTAATTGTTAATGAGCCGTTCCTACATTATGAGTTGCTACAGCAAGATTAAAAGAATGTGATCATACCTAGGAGAACATCTTCAGTATGTGGCAGGTCTTGCACAGGAATGCTGGACAATGGAGAGAAGTGCTTAAATGAGTCGTTTTAATGTCAAGTCGCTATAGTTTCCATTGTTCTTTATATTTGACTTCTTTTAACACTCAGAATGGGACATCATGATGTTTGGTGTGACTGAATGCATTTTTTTTGTCCATCTTTTTTTCTTTTTTCTTTTTTTTTTTTTTAAGTTTATATTTTCTGCACCACAAAGCATGCATTCACATCATTCAGTTGCAAGCTGCTGAGTGGATGGACTTAAAATCATGTTTGACATTTCGTAGTTTCTCACAATGTTGTATTGAACAATCTCTATTTTGGTTGGTTGTTATTTATTTTGTCTTGAGATGTGTGCATTTGCAGTAGACAATATGGAATGTCACGTTTGGTGGTCGTAAAAGAGTGGAAGTGAAGTATAAAGCGTTCCTGTGGTGTGAGGTTTTTATTTTTTGTTTTAACAAGGTGGCTTGGCATGAACAGAGTTACAGGTTAAAGGATGTTTTTGACAGAGCTAAAAAGTTTAATTTGATATTTGCATCATACAAATCAAAGCAGAAATATTTATATTGTGATGATGAACGCATTCCGCATTTGTAAAACACTAACCACAAAGACTCTCAGAATTGCATTTGCAGAGTTAAATTAAAAGTGAATATTTTAGTTATCCCATTGACATTTGACAGTTTTCTTTCACTAAAACAGTTATGAATATGTAACGACAAATGCAACAATTTTGTGTCACTGCCTTCAGAGTCGGTTAGTACGATTTCAAATGGTGTCGCAAGTAAAAAAAAGGGTGGTTTTACAAGTCAGTCCAGTCCTTTTTATGTTACTATTGCTATTCCTATAGATCTGTGTTTGTGGAAAAAAAAACCCAGTCTTGTTCTGGAGGGTGTGACACTGTGCTTAACAATGCATCTCAAAGTATCATTCTATACATTTTCACATACAGCTCATAACTTAACCCTATTGGATGCCATAGGCTCGATGCTGTTCGTCATTTTTGCTAAGGTTTTCCTCTCATGGGGCAAGAATTAATTCAGGATTTATTTTGCAATGACTGCAACAAAACAGTATGAGGTATAATACAAACAAACATGAAGGTGTGGCTTTTTGTCATGATTTAAATGAGACTGAATTGAAATTATGCCATTTTGTCATTGTGCTAAAATGAATATAAATATTATATATTAAAATATATTTGCTAACCTATACTGTGTGGACTCATGTTTGTTCCTTCTTAAAAATGCACTTGATGGCTGTTTTGTCATTCTAACAACACAGTAGAATGATGTCACCACTTAATTCAGTTTCCATCAGTACAGTAGTAGTGATTTAATATATATATATCACAATATATTTAATGTGATGAATGGCCTCACAAATACTGGAATTTACCCCTAGATCAGGGCCTTGGGTTAAAAAGCTCAAATTCACAGGATATTATATCTCAACTTTCATGTGTAGCATATAAGTCTCTCTAATACAAAAAAAATGTAGGGTGCCAGACAGATGTTAATATTACTCTTTGAGTAATTTCATATTCACAATTAAATTGACAAGAAAATGTAAAGAACTATAAACAAACAGAAAAATCCACATCAAACTTGACCCCAATGGTGTGTAAATGTACAATAGTGAATATAGTGGATTAAAAATACATGATTGCCACAGGTGTTGTTTGAGCACATATACTGTAATACAATGTTAGTTTTAGCGTCCTCACTTGGTTGTAAAAGTTACAGAAACAGGTGTGAGGGAGAGAAAGAGAAGAAAGAAGGAACTCAGTGTACCCCCAGCATTCTAACTCCTAGGGCAGTCCAAACTGAACTGCGACTCATACAACACATAATTTTTTAACTAACCTGATCATAGGCTTTCTCGAACAGGAATGTTTTAAGCCAAATTTTAAATGTATTATTATGTATGTAATATTAAAGGGAAGCTGATTCCATAAGATTCCATAAGATAACTAAAGGCCTCCTATATACTTTTAGAAACCCTAGGAACTTTCAATAAACCTGCATTCTGAGAACGAAGGGTTCTATTGGGTTGGTACGGAACCAGATCATCTTTAAGATAAGAGGGACTCACTTGGACCAATAATTAAAAGTTTAATCCAAATTCTGCTAGGATTAATAAATGTAATCAACATATAATGTGAAAATGGTTCATCTGTCATGACCTCCGCTCCGGTGACCTTTCCCACAGTCATCTCCACACTCACCTGGTCCCCGCACTGCGCAGCTGCAAGCCGTTCCTCATCTGTGGCTATAAAAGCAGTGAGGCTTGCATCACCTCCATAACCCGGACACTTTCACCATCACCACGGACTCTGGTGATGATGAACCAAAGACAAGACAGAGACAAAACCAAACCAAAAACCAGGTTTTGGTTTGGTTTTGTCTCTGTCTTGTCTTTATGTTTCTTAGTTTTATTATTAAATTATTTTTCCCTTCAGTACTGTGCAATGGAGTCCTCCTTCACCTCACCCCGATCCTGACAGAATGGTCCCGCCAACCATCAGGACCAGGTGCTGAAGGGACCCGTTTTTGTTTTAGTTTTCCCCGGTCTGTTCTGTCTAAAGTCTGTCCAGTCTTGCGTTCTGTCCATGTCTGTGTGTTTCCCAGCTAGTTGTTTCCCGTTCTGTGTCTCTGCCCAGCGTTCTGTGTCTGTCTTTTGGTCTGTTCTTCTGTCTGTGGCTGTCTCTACCTGTTTGCCCGTTGCTGGCTTTCTGTGAATCTGGTTCATGTAATTGTGTCCCTTCTAATTAGTGAATAGAATATGAGTAATGAAAGTGAAAAGAAGAAATAATAAGAGTGAAAAGAAATAAATGAAAGAAAAGAGTTAAGAGGAAAGAAGAGAGGGAGGGAGGAATGAAGTAAGAGTGAATTTCTAAATTTTAGATATCTCCTTTCGTGGCTGTTAGCAAATAGGACGCTATTTGTGTGCTCGGTTTACCCTATTATCCGCGGGGAGTTAGGAGCCCTGAAAAATAGAGGTTTCCGGTCTCACGGACCGGAGCCTTGAAGAAAAAAAACGGACGTAGTGTAGTTGAAATTCGACCAATATTGCGCGATACTTGTTAGGGTTTATAAAAGAGGAATAGCTGTAGTTGGAAGAAACTCACCTTTTCTTTATGATTTTTACATCAAATTATTTTTTAATTTGGTCCAATTAATTTACTGTGTTTTACTGTGTTCTGCTGTGTGTTTTACTGCATCTTACTGTGTGTTTTACTGCGTCTTACTGTGTGTATTACTGCGTCTTACTGTGTTTTACTGGTATTATACTGTGAGAGAGATACAATTGTCTTCATGGAAAAGTAAAAGTAAAAAGAAAAGGGAGATGGGAGAGTGTGAAAATTGATAACGGAATGAAAGAACAATATGTGGTAATGGAGTCTGAATCTGCTCGACTGTACCCAGACCCCCCTTTAGGACCTGAATCCCTTCCCTCTCCTACCCGACTGACAGGGACCCTTTCGGACAAAAATCTGCGGTGACTATGGCTCCGGTTATTAGAAGGACAGAAGAAAGCTACACTCATCTTCCGGGCTTAAGCCGTGATCCTACTGTGATCAACCCAGCCATACTAAGGCGCAGTATTGGAAGTTGTTGCATTCTTTTTCTACCTCTTTTTCTCAGCAGGAATACACTGACCACTTGGGCGAGTGGACGCACCTGAAACGTTTCTTTTGGAAGTGGTTTCATCCTCGTTAGACACGCCCTCATCTGGTCACAGCCAGAACAGAGAAGGCGGTTCAGCTTGAGGGAAAGGGTCAAAGTGGTAACATTACTCGATGATCAGACCACACACTGATTAACATAACATTGTCTTTTAAAGGGACGAACTTTGTTCGCCCCAAGTGAGGGTGGTCAGGGACTAACTTTCCCTGTTTTTTGTTCTCTCTTGGCATTTTGGCTGTTGTTTGCATTCTTGCTTGGGGAAACCTATGAACTTCAAAAAAATAAAAATCTGTGGTGATTCATAAAAGTGTTAAAACTAAGTTGATAAAGAATAAAAGAGGTGGTAATTGCGACAAATTAGATGTGTATACGTGAAGGTTTATGGAGGGAATTAATTTTTAAGACAGAGTATAGTGGGCAATAGCTCTTAAGAATGGGAATTCATAGAAAACAACATAGTATGTATCCTTTAAACTTAATGGAAAATTAAGCTGTTGGTGTGATGCAATAGGGAAATTAATGTTAATGTGGTTGTGACCAGGATTCAGGAGTAAACTTGCTAAGCAAAGTATGTTGATTGACTTTGTTTAGTTTATTATGCCATATGAAAGATAACAAATGCATGAGTAAGCAAGTAAAAAGTTTAATGTGCTTATATGAAGGTCTCCCTTCATCAACGTGATTAATACATAAAATGAATTAAATGTGAAATAAAATAACTTATTCAATGAATTAATGATAAAATATGGCTCAGAAAAAACATGACCAGAATGGCACATGAATATGAGTTACATGAGACAAGTAATAATGAATAAAATTTGGGAAAATATAGGTTATTAATAAAAGCAGTTCGAGTCCCATGGTAAATTATTATTGGTTGAATTTTGCATTGATTGGCTTGAAAATAATGACTGTGGCGTATAGTTGTGGAAATCTGAATGTCAATTTTTATTATGCTTTGCTTATGCTTTTCTGATAAACATTTCGGAAACAAAGTGATTTTTAATAAAGATAGACTAGACCAATAAGAGGACAAAGAGATTTAGTTTTTTCTGTATGATCCCTAAATTTTTAAGGATATTTTTTTTACGAAAGACAGCTGTTGCTTACTGTATTGCTGTTTCAGCAAATTTAAATGTTTTGCTTTGAGATTTTTTGTTTTTATTTTCTTGTCTATGAACAGGAACATTAGTGTTTTTTTCCATTCATTAATTAGATTGAATTCCGAAAGTGAGAATAAATATGGAATTTGATAGGCATGAGTTGATGGATTTTGTAAAAACAACAAAAATTAGTAACTGTTTCTATTCATGTTTGTCTAATGATTTTAAAGTAGAGTAACGTTTTCAGATATTTTGGTAAATGAAGATATTATTTGAAGTGTTTATGTGGCCTCTGTGAGGAGGTCAAGAGAGGGAATCATTTATTTTTACTTGTGTGATTGATTGTGGTAGTTTTTTTGTTGATTCTTCTGCTTGTACTACTGATTTGTTGAGATCTCCTTTAAGGAGATCTAGAGAGGGAGAGGGTTTGTATCTCTTAATTAGAATGAAGATATATAAATATGCTTGTATTACTTAATTAATCACTTATTAATTCTACTCACAATCAAGTTTTATTGTTTGCTTTGTATCACTATTAAATGAAGTACAATGTGCTCACACATGCAAAACTAACAATGTGCTTATATGACTAACCTTGCATTCCTTTACACCTCTAAATCAGCTTGTTTATCTAAACACGCCAAGGGTTTCTTCCCTAAATTACCTTTCTTATCTAACCCATCACCGGGTTGAAATTCCTGTCTGGTTTTGATCAAAGTACCCAGTATACAGGTTTGAAGGACATCTCTCTCATCCTGGGTCAGCTGGGTCATATATCTTCAACTCCAGCGTGAAGAAGATGTCATCAAGACAACTTTAAAATATCACTTCTTGTGTTTCTTCTGTGTTCTTTTCTCTCTGTACCTCCCCGGTTTCGTCCGGACCAGAACAGAGAAAAAACCCGGATATCTGTCGCACAATTTTTCTAGATTTCTTTGTTAGGGTTAATGGTAATAAAACATCTGAAACGAACGCGAGTAAGAGGAAACTAAAAACGTAAGATTTCCTACACCTTGTTGCCCCCGTGTCGGCCCGGTCCTTTTGTTTCCTAGTTTTGTCCTGTCTCTGTTTAGTTGTCGCTCCCTGCCAGAAGTCCGTGGTGACCCCACCCAATCAGTCGTTCAGTGTCCTTGGTCCTCAGTCAGACCTAGTCCGTTGCTCCTGCTACCAACCCAGACCACTCAGGCCACTCAGTCCAGAGGGTCTTCCGCCCGGAGGGGTTCCACGCCACCCTACCCAGAGGGATTCTACACCGCTCTGCCCAGAGGGTACTCCGCCCAGGGGGTTTCCGCACCGCCCTGCCCAGGGGGTTTCTGCACCGCCCTGCCCAGAGGGATTCCACACCGCTCTGCCCAGAGGGTACTCCAACCAGGGGGTTTCTGCACCGCCCTGCCCAGAGGGATTCCACACCGCTCTGCCCAGAGGGTACTCCAACCAGGAGGGGGCGCTCCGGTGACCTTTCCCCCAGTCATCTCCACACTCACCTGGTCCCCGCACTGCGCAGCTGCAAGCCGTTCCTCATCTGTGGTTATAAAAGCAGTAAGGCTTGCAGTTGCCAGTGCGGGACCATTCAGTAATGTCACCTCCATAACCTGGACACTTTTCACCATCTCCTCAGTCACCGTAACCCGGACCTTCATCATCACCACGGCCGTTTGTTCCCAGGTTTTGGTTTGGTTTTGTCTCTGTCTTGTCTTTATGTTTTTTAGTTTTATTATTAAATTATTTTTCCCTTCAGTACTGTGCAATGGAGTCCTCCTTCACCTCTGTGAGGTGCGGAAATAGGATGAGTCGAATTTGTGGGTAAAAAAGTTATTTTATTTCCTATACTTTGACAACTCTAAAATCAGGGGAAAGGGTAGGGGAAATTGACATGTGAGGCGAGAATGGCGTTCTTCTTTGGCGTTTTTTCAGGTGACTCATATCAGCTCCTGATAAGCACTCAGGTGCGGCCTCCGCGGTTCCGCCTCGTGGCGCTGTCCGAGGTGCTGAAAGGTGACAGGTTAGGGGACACACAAACAGCAACAAACTCCGGGCCGATGGACGTTTTTAATACGTACGATGTATTTCCATGTGATTTTCCTTCCAGGAAAAAAAGTTCTTCATATTTTCTCCTTTCATCACATCCCACAATTCCTTTAAATCCTGTTCTGCACGCTTAAAAGTTTTAGCATTGTCAGAATAGATGGTAGTGCAGATTCCTCTTCGTGCAATAATCTTCGAAAAAACAGCAAAAACGCATCAGTGTTAGAGTGTCAGAGACTAATTCCAGATAGACTGCTCGCGTACTGCGCATGTGAACAGAGCAACATAAGTTTTCTGTCTGTCTGGCTTAACAAGTAAAGGACCAGCAAAATCAACACCCACCACTTCAAATGGCTGAGCTTCTGTAATTACGATCGCGTGGTAATGGTGCAAAGGGCTGCTGACCAGCTTTAACCTTACTTCTACGACATTAAACATTTTTCCAAAATTTTCTTTGTGATCTGCCTTCATAATGCATAAGCATTATGAAAAAATGCAAATAAAAAGAAAATTGGAAAAAAAATAAAAATAAGTGACCACAGTAGTAACCATAGAAAGTGGTAGACACAAGAAGACATGGTGTCCTGGAGAAGACAGATGATGCAGTCTGCGCTCCCAGAGGACAGTGGAGACAGATGAATGGTCACAAAGGTTGGATCTGACAAGGTCACTCTACCTAGGAGAGAAAAGCCATTATTTTTTCCAGACAGAAGTTTGACTGCATAATCTACATTATTTTCACATCAAAATGAGAAGAAAATATAGAGTAATTATTTTAATATGTTATTCTGATATAATTTGACTGTAGACCCTGTTGGTCTTAATGTGGAACCTAAACTAAAATCAGTTCCACAGCTTTGACTATATATAATTTTTGCACTTTGCAAATTCATCCTGGGGGCCGCATGTTTGAGACAACTAATTAACTAAGGTTAAACAACTAATGCTTCACGAAGCCTCATTTTTACTACCGTTTTCATTTACACCAACTTCATAAAATAATTTCGCAACTGAAGAACAATGTGTACATGGAACAAACTTAATGTTTTTTAAGCAGAAAAAGCTCTTGATTTTAAGCTGAACTTTTTAGTGTAAAGCACTGTGAATTATTTCTGTGATAAATAAACTTTCTTCTTCTAAAATTATGACATGCAACTGACAAGTGTAATGCTTTTTCTGCAGTCATTAGGCTGAAACTAAATGGGAACAAATGTCCAGATTATTCATATTTGTGTCATATGCTTTCGAACCAGAAACCACAGAATTAACATAAATGTGATTTATTTCTGATACTAGTGGACATCATTGAGGCGCAGTGGTTAATATATACTGTACCACCACACTAGGCGTCGGAGATGAGCCAAAGTGTTTATTCTGTGGAGGAAATGATCATAGATCTAAGAACTGCACTGAATTAACTCTTGAACTAAGGAGAGAAAAATTAAGAAAAGAAGGAAAGTGTTTTGTGTGTTTAAGGCAGCAGAAATATAGCGCGTAATTGTAAGACGCAGGGAATTAGCTGTGAAGAATGTGGGCGAAGGCACCACAAAGTAGTCTGTCCTCAATTGAGGCCAATCAACAGGAAAAACACACAGAAGAGAGACAATAGGCAAAGAAACACTGAATGTTTTTGTATTTGGCTCCAAGACACCTCAAAGACTGACATGCAAGAAGGTGAAGGTGCGTTTAAGGAATATCAGGAATAATCAGAACATCGAAGTCCAACTCCTGGAGATGACCAAGGTGAGCTCTTCAATTATTAAAATGGCAAGTGAAACAATAAGAAATGATTTGGAGTCAAAAGGAATGCCTATGGCGGATGTCCCCGTGAGAGGAATGGAATCAGAGGAACTGGGAGTCCTAATTGGCTATATATAATTTTTGGCAGTACTGGTGAATTGTCACTGGAAAAATGGAAAAGCTGGAAGACGGACTGGTTGCGATGGAGAGTGTGTTTGGATGGCTTGTACAAGGAGAAGTCACCACACTGGTTCACAAAGGTTTGATCTGACAAGGTCACTCTACCTAGGAGAGAAAAGCCAATGTCCAATATTAGTGGCACGATATGTGTCGGGTTGTCAAAGACTGAGGGACAACCAGTGGACAGGACAGATATGTCTCTGTGTGGACTACCTTACTTTGACCATTGAAGGGTTTTCTGTTTTGTTTTGTGTATTTAATTTTTTAGGGAGTTCTATTTATCTTGTATAACTGTATCTAGTATTACTAGATACAGTATCTACATACATACTAGTATCTAATATTAGCTGTAGATTATTGTAAATATGTTTGCTTTACAATGTATGATGCTCATTACCATGCCAAAAAAGCAGAGAGAGAAAGAGAAAAAGAGAGAGAGAGAGAGCGAGAGAGAGACCGTGTATTTATATGTAAGTAAAACAGACAAACTGTGAGGTGGAAAACAAGGTAAGGTGCAATGTCATATTAAAGTCTCAATACAGAATAACTGTAGAGTTCAATGTAAAGTATAAAAAATATAATTACAGTATTAATTACAGCACAGTAGCCATTTATTACTGGTTTTAAGTATTTCACTTAAGCACTTTAAAATACTTTTGGACAGCATATTTGCGCTGCATTAATTGCACACAGTTGGTTTTAAAAAGTATTTATTGATTGCTTATTATCTTTTTTTATATTCCTAACAGCAGGTGATTGGTGCTGCTTGGCCAGAGGAAAAGAACATAAGGTTAAACTGGTGTGCAATGTATGTGTTAGTGTATTTTAAAGAGTTTTAGTGAAGTTTTAAGCATCCTTGTGTCCAGGTCCAGCAAATAAAAGAGTCCTGAAGGAAACAGCTGCCTAATGAAGGTTCTGGACCAAATCAAGGAAGGGGATGGAGAAGGAGAAGGGATGCTTGGGGAAGGGTATTATTAGTTTTAGTAGTTTTGTATATTTAATGGGTGTTTATAGCTTAGATATTTTATTTTTATTTTTTGGGTTAGTGTAGAGGCTTTAGGTTTGTTTTAATAACGTATTTATATTTAGATAACCCTTTTTATTGTAACAGTGGTTTTAACCAGTGAACAGAACCGTATATAAAGCATCAGGAAAATTATTGTTGGGTCAGTTATTGGAGAGGACACAGCTACCAACTGCCTCTGCACTTTGATTTAATTGATGCACATGAACTTTGTAAAAAAAACAAAAAACAATTGTGGATCACCCAAACTCCTGTTTCCTCTTCTCACGTAACTCCAACCGCTAAAGCTTCAGTTCAATGTAACAACAATACACACCTCAGTCCAAAATATTTTAACTTCAGATGCTTCGCTTTAAGGCAGAATTAAAATCTGCTCTTAAGGCAGAATTAAAAAATAATAAAAGCTCGGAATAAAAATATGGGTTGGAAAAAGTTTTTATTTTCAAGACATCATAAAATAACGTCATGTGTACAGCCATAAATGGTGGTATATTTTAAACGGGATTGGTTAGAAATGTAAAAAAAAAAAAAAAAAAAGCAAAAACATAATCTCTAAGTACAGAAGAGTCATGTATAAGGATGATGCACCTGAGCCAACAGCCCATCCAGCTCTGGACGAGACTTGAACCGTCCATAGAAATCAGCTTCCGTGTGCTGTGGAAAACAAGAATGTGTTAAAGGGACATGAGAAGAGCCGAGGTTGAGTTTTTACAAACTCAGTGTTAGAAGATGCTCAAATGTCAGTTTGTTTCTCCTTGGTCAAATTTTGGTTCCTTGTGTTCGCATAATTTTTTGGGTGATTTTAATATTGTAGTCATAAGTACTTGAAGTCGAAGAAGAAAGTTCTTCACGAGGCACGTCTAATTGTATGTTTCTTAATAAGTAAATATTTTGAAATTAAAAAACACCAAGTTTTGTTTTAAAAAAAGGGGGGGGGGCACATAGAATTCTTCAGGCACACTCACACTGAGCCAAAGAAGATAAAAAATATTCCTGGAGTTGACTTGAAAACATCTGCTGATTGTCATTTTCACCCTGTCCCACCAAATTGTAAGCAAGGGGTATTGTTTTTGGTTCAGTGTGTATTATTGTTGAACACTTTAAAGCAGCATTTAAACCAGACCAGCATTTTGGTGCTCATTGAAAGTCTCTAAGATGAGTAGTTCAGAAATTATATCCAAAATAAAATGTTGAGACCTTGACCTTTGACCTAGGGAATATTTGTCCTTCAAGGCTCTGATATCAATGCACATCAACAGTGAGAGCAAAAAGAAGCTACATGCTAAAATGAATATACAGGGATGAAAAGGAAATTCCTGATTTGCCCTATATCTGATCACTGTGAAAACATTTTAGTGACCTTGACCTTTGACCTACATTCACCAAAATTTAATGGGATCTATTCTGGACCACCTCACACCTTTCCTGAAAATGTTCTGGAAAATGGTCCAGAATTATGCATAAAGTTGTCGACAAGCAGACACACAGAGGGACCGAACCAAACACATTACCCCGTGCCTCTCCTTCAGGGGGCGGGGTAAACAAACAAAAAGAAAGATGGCAGGTAAAACTCTTACACCTTCAGTGCTGAGCAAAAATGAAAAGTAAGATTTTGATGAATATCCCAAAGAACACAACAACAGTGTCAAAAACGTGGACAAAATTGAGGTTAATGGAATGTTTCCTTAACTCAGAACATGATGAGGTGAACATGAACACGAGGTCATGTGACATTTCTCTGCCGTGTGCTGCCGTGGCTGCTCACATTGACTGGAAAGGACTTTTCTTTGTTAATCAAGGCTTTTTCAGATTCCTGTTCATCATAATTCTGGAGTTTAAAATCTAGATTTGCTCCCTTGACTTAGATTGGGGTGTACTCATTTTTGCAACATGGTCTTGAATTAATTTATTTGAAAAATTACTTTTTTCTGGTTCAAATGAAGAATGCTTGTTTGTAATCCGTGGTCCACGTTTGGGTGATTCTCATGAAACAACAAAAAAAAAATTGCCCTGAGGTTTTCGTGGTTAAATATAGAATAAATCCTGTATATAGCATTATTTTACTGTAGAGGCAAATCAGATTTTTCTTGAGGTCATTTTAAACCATTCTATTTTTATTTTTCCACTTTTTATTTCATTTTCTGAGCAAATTCTCATTACCCACATTTTGGTAATGAGAAAGACCAAAATTTCTGGTCTTTGAATTAGGGGAAAACATAACAATAAATAAATACAACTACAAGTCCATTGTTACATGTCAAAAGTTTCATTAAGTGTTGTTTTTTGGTTATTTGTTAATAATGAATATTCATATTTTAAGAAACGATCATGTCAATGAGTTATTATTCTCATTACTGCAACATATTTGAGAAGTACATTGAAAAGTTATAGGAATTTGAATATGAGCTGAAACTACCCACAAGGCATCTGGACTAACAGAAGATTTCTACAAGGTTAGTCACTTTTATTTTGTGTAAAATGTTCAGATTTTTCTCATAACTGCATGAACACAAGACTGATTCTCATTACCCAAATTAGTCAGTATTTTATAATGAAATTGCTTTTTTAATTATTATTTTAAATGTGCTTGGTAATAGGGTATAATTTTTTTCCACAATGTGACAAAAGTCAGTTAGCATTATTGTGCTGAGTCATCACATCACCACAATGCACTTTCTCATGACTGCAATAGTTTCATATTTTGTGAGAATCACCCATTTCTGGAAGTATTTTGTTGTATAATATCAAATAGAAAGTATGATTCTGTAAAAATAAAATAAAAAATCTAAAGGTCTTATGATTAAACTGTTAGGGTGTACTCACTTAGTGTATGTAAAGTGTAGCCAAGCTGTTCGCATGCTCACTCACCTCTTGAACAGAAAGCTGAACTCCTTCGGGTTGATTCTTTAGAAGAACCTCCATGAAAATAGGGCTCAGTGAAGCGTTTAAACTGCTCAACTAGACAAACATAATTCCAAACATAAAATAAAATATATCAGAAGAAAAACACAACCTGCTAGGACTGTTTAGAGGAACATACGATGCAACTCTTAATAATAAAGGTATTATATGAGCGGCATACAACTGCTCGTCAGGAGTCGACACACATTCCACATTATATATTATATATTAAAACAAAATGGGAAACAGAATCAGGGACTGAAGAATGGGAAACATATGGAAATGAACTGGAGAGAATTTAACTGGAAAACCTTAATCAGATATTTTAGTGGCATCATCCCTGTTTGTTGGAGACAATGTGGCCATCAGTCTGCAAACCACTACCATGTTTTCTGGGACTGCCCAAATATTCAACTCTTATGGTCTGAGATATGTAATGCCCTACAGCAGTGGTCCCCAACCCCCGGGCCGCGGACTGGTACCGGTCCGTGGATCAATTGGTACTGGGCTGCCGGCCGCCTAATTATATATTATTCATATATTATTTCTCTTGAATTTATTATCCAAGTCTGAACAATCTTTTATTTTGAAAAATGACCGGATTCTCTCGGTTACATTTCTGTCACTTGAATGCCAAAAATGTAACCCACATGTTAGCAAAATAAGTGAAAAACAGATGTGTTTGGAAAGTTTATTTTCGAACAGGAAAAGACCACTGAAGAGACAGAAGAAGAGCCTCCAACTTCCAAGAAAAGGAACGTTTTTAACAGACAATACCAGGAGTTGTACTGGAAACATGGATTTATTGTGACAGGTGATTCCCACAGACCAAGCCCGCTCTGTATAATTTGCGGAGACCAATATAAATAATTACTATGTGGAGAGACACTGTGGTGGAAATGTACAAGATGGAAGGAATAACAGTCTGTTAATGTTGTTGGTTTTCTCCTTTTTTTTCTCTTTTCTATCTTCTTTTTTTTTTCTTTCTAGTTTGCATGTACCTACCACCCTTTATTTTAAAAAAATGATAAAATATATATTTCAAAAAAAGGGCGGTACGGTGGTGCAGTGGTTAGCACTTGTGCCTCACAGCAAGAAGGTCCCTGGTTCTATTCCCACACTAGACCTTTCTGTGTGGAGTTTGCATGTTCTCCTCGTGTCTGCGTGGGTTTTCTCCAGCTTCCTCCCACCATCCAAACACATGCACTGATAGGTTAATTAGTTAATCTAAATTGTCCATAGGTGTGAATGTGAGTGATTGTTTGTCTATATATGTTCAGCCCTGAGATGAACTGCAGACTCATACAGAGTGTACACCACCTTCACCCATTTTAGTTGGTTAGACCTCCCCAGACCCCTGCGACCCTAGTGAGGATAAACCGGGTTCAGATGACGAGAGACAAGATATTTAAAAAAAAAAGGAAGGTAGGAACTTCAAGGAATAAACTACAGTATGCAGTGACACTGGAGATGTAACTCCTGACTTTTACCTGCACAACACGATAGTGGGTCTTCAGGATGGCATCAGTGTGCATCTTGGTGCCTTGCTCTGGCATTAACATGATCTCTGTGGTTTTGGTTGGCAAAGCGTAGCTGCGTGGGAAGCAGAGTCACCGGAGACTTTCTCAGTAGGATCAACATTTTCAATCACATTGAATAATCATTTAGGAGGCGATAACAGTGAGCCTATTTACATCCACACTGAAACTTCAATCATTATCTGATTTCTGGAACTATCAGATTGTTCAAATGATCATGCAAACAGTCGAAAATATGTAAGAAAATATCGATTCTGCAATATATCAAGATATTTAATTTCACGATATTGTATCAATATTAACCCATAAAGACCCAAACATCCGCTGTCGGCCAAAACTATATATTGATCTTTACTGTATAATAACTGTACTTCCACTCATCTTATCAACACATGTAAATAATTAGTGTATAACACAGCTTTTCATCTTTTCATGGTCATCAGATAAGACCCATTTGGACATTCAGAGGCTCCATGGTTGCTATGGAAACACTGTCATCTTCTAGAACAGTTCTTAACCATGGAGTGGGTCAATGACAGTGGATGGAGACACTGGGTTTATGCTCAATTAATGATCTATTATGCTGAAAAAGTAACTTTTCTTTGTTTTTTTTCTGTTTTTGATTGAATAACCCTCAGCTTCGGCACGGTGGTGCAGTGGTTAGCACTCGTGCCTCACAGCAAGAAGGACCCTGGTTCGAATCCCATACCAGACCTTTCTGTGTGGAGTTTGCATGTCCTCCCCGTGTCTGCGTGGGTTTTCGCGGGGCACTCCGGTTTCCTCCCACCATCCAAACACATGCACTGATAGGTTAATTGGTTAATCTAAAAATTGGCCATAGGTGTGAATGTGAGAGTGATTGTTTGTCTATATATGTTCAGCCCTGCGATGAACTGGCGTCTCATACAGGGTGTACCCCGCCTTCGCCCATTGTAGCTGGATTAGGCCCCCAGTGACCCCCGTGCGGATAAAGCAGGTTCAGATAATGAATGAATGAACCCTCAGCTTTAATCTGAGCTTTGATGAACATCTACATGATCAGTTAATCAAATATAGGAAAATAGATGAATTTCACTGAAAAAAAGCAAATTACAGAGGAAAATATTACAATGAAATGGTGATAAATCATTTCAGAAACGTTCAATAAAGGGAAAAATGTATTTGGGAACTGTCACAAGTCATCCGAGGTCTTTATGGATTAAAAAGTCATGTATTGATATTTTTAGGTATTTATTCAAATGCAGATATGGCAGAAGTTCATTTTTGTTTTTTTTCTTTATAGCTTATTTATTATTTAGCACTGTGTAATGGTCATTTGAAGTATCCTAAAAGCACCGGTTTTGTGTTTGAGAGTCAGATTGTACAAAAATAATGTTAGAATATGAACATTTGAACAGGATCTTAATCTGTAATGTCTGTAAAATATGATGTAATGTTTTAAGTGTTTACAGAGAAATATTTTATGATATAGCATTAGAGTCTGTTCTGATCAAATAAAAATGCATTTAGTATTTGTGTATATTTCAATTCTTACAGGAAATAAAAATAATAATTAAAAAAAGAAACAAACAAAAACTAATTAAAAATTCTTTACCAATACATACCCCTAGTAAACGGATGTACTTTATCAGATAACAGCAGTAATTTGATTATAATAAAGTGCATTAGCACACTTTGATTTCTCCGTAATAGTTAGAGGTCTTCCTGCATATATATAGGTTAAAGTAATTTATTTCATTCTTTTACATCAGCACATGGGTAAACAAAATTAAAATTGTAGAAAACAGAAGTTACATAGTCACATGTGAGTGTGAGTCTGCCGTCACTATGTACACATGTAGTCTGAAAGAATCAGATAATGGACTGAATCATCTAAAACAGAGTTTACAGATGATTGAATCTGTTAAATGCATTTATTTGTGTCAGATCTGAATGTCATTATTATCAAATTACTCTTAGTTATCAGACGCTTATGGTCATGGAAACAAGCTCAATGGTTTGGGAAAGCACACACGCCACAGTCCATAATTTTCCAAACTCTTCAGAACTTAAAATGTGGTACAGCAATTAAAATGTCTTGCTAAAAATCCTCACCTTTCTGTCACGTCAATGCTGAATCGGTTGCAGAGGTTGTGGATGTATTGGGAGTAATGCTCCACCACAGTCATGTCATAACCTGACACCATCACATTCAGAGTCC
>CM035800.1:6966955-7106955 GCA_020466265.1 Siphamia tubifer | reverse complement strand
CATTGATTGAAAAACAAAAGTAAAACTACTAACAGAGGGAATTAATGGCTGCTGTAATGTGACAGTGCAGCTCCTCATTGAGAAACTTCCTCATTTCGTCTTCCATCATTACTCCTAAAACTTCTGTCTCCATGTCCACATATTCTGGGTAGAACAGGGTTTTTCTCAGTTGCCTCCGACACCTGAAAACGCAAAGCATTGGATGTAGTCATTTAGAATACTTTTATTTATCTGCACACATATTGATAGTTTTGACATAATGCTTACTGTTTTCCTGTTGTCCTGTATGCCTAGAAGAAGAGGAAGAGGAAAGAAATGTTTTAATAAGAAGTGGACAATGTTAGAAATATATAACAAGGACTTTTTTTCTAGTGAACTGAAAACAGAAAACTTTAAATCCTGCAGAACATCAGTTTTTGCAGTGGAGGAGGAAGTACACAGATCTTTTACTTAAACACATGAAGAAATACTACAGTGCATACATATCACAATCAGAATATGTTATTTATCCCAGGTGAAATTATTGCATATAGCTATACTATTAAAGGTTTTTTTTTTAAATTTCTATTCATAGTCTTACTTAGTACCAAAGTATCTTCACCTAATATCGTTAAAGGTGGCGTACAAGAGGTTTTCCTGGAGCATTTTTTATTATATTGCTTAAAATCACCTTCACACCCTAATTACAACCAATTAATTAAAAGCTCTAACACAAAAAAATGTAGTCACCTATGGAACAGACAGGACTGATGGAACACCATCCAACCATTTTGAGCACCTACTCAAAATGACTGAATAGTGATATGTCTATCAAACTAAACTGCCATTTATCCCTCCCCCCTCTTCATGAACTGTGCGTCCTCAGAGGTTTTTAGCACTAGTACAGGAAATGAAGCCAGAGCTTGACTAGTTATATTGGGATGTAATGTTCACTGGAAAACTGCTTTGTCACCAACATAAATCACTAAGAAATGTAATGTTATTCCGATAGGTATGAACTGGGGGGCTGTTCTGAACGAGGTAGACATGGAGCTCTAGCCGTTGTCAGACCTGGAGCCTGAGCCAGGTGAACTGATGATGTCCAGTGCTTTCGAACCCTCGGAAACAAACATAGCACATGCCAATATTCTGGAGGTGTGGCTTCGGAGGGATGTCTGAAGAAAGGGGTTTGGACTTTTTAATTGTGCATTTTCAAAATGTAGCTTGCATGACCCGTTTTTCTAAAAATCTAACAACCAACCTTTAAATAAAACAAAGCTAAAAGTGCAAGAAGGCCTCATTTCACACATATACATTACTGCATTAAAAACGTTGATTTATCACCAGATGCAGGTTACAAATATATTGAAAAAGTCTTTACCAATTTTTCAGCTACATAGCCCAAATATTATATAAATCTATACATATTCCCATTCATTACTGACTTATTTTGTTATCATCCTGATTTTAAACTTGACTTTAGATCTTGCATTTCCCATAACGTCCTGACCTACTGATTGACAACAACACTGAAAAGCTCTACCTTCTCTGCCCTGTGCTTAACTGTTCTAGATCATTTATTGTCTCAACTCTTCCCTGGTTTGTTCAAACTTTAGCGCAACATTTGTTTCTGCAGCTCTTCCTATATGGTGACATTTCATTGCTGTTTTCTACCAAACATGGCATTTCTATTTTTCTTTAATTACTTGTTCATTGAATTTTGCATATTTATTTGCATTTCCAACTTTTCCATCTCTTCCTTTCATTTTTCACAAACTGAAAATATAAACATATACAGCTGGATGGAAATCACTCCATATTTTATTGGAAAACCTAATAAATATTGTAAAAAATGTATTTGTTGCCTTTCATTTTATATTAATAACCAGACAACAAAACATCCAAAAATAAAAACTGAATCCAGGGTATTGTGAAGATGTGCAGGCATGAACTTAAATGATCTTAGACAGCGACATAAGGTCAGTACTCTTAAAAAGGCCCAGTCGGTTTTGGAGGACCCCAGCCACTCACTATGGTCAGAGTTCTTGTTGCTGGAGTCTGGTTGTACGTACATACATCCTACCACATAGCAGGACCAATAGGCATAAGGACTATTTTTAACTCTTATTCCTGTTGTTATCAGGCTCATAAATAATGTTTAACTAGTACTTTTTCTACTGTATTTTATCTGACCTTTATTTTTGATGGCTGTGCAATAAATTGAGTCTGCAATGTTGCCAGTGGAGTAATACATACAACTAGTGCAATGACCTGTGGTGATCCAGTAGAGAAGTAGTCGAGTTGATAAAATAGGGAACGGAGTTCAAATTAGTGATGCAATACACAGATTAGGAAAAAAATATATAATGGCCCTCATTTTGTTTTGCTGAAATCAAAAATAACAGATAAGAATTCATTCATAGTTGCCTTACATATTTGTTTGAAAGTTATATCATTACTGTTTGACTTCATCACATTCACATTACTTGCTGATTTACTGGTGTAACACACAGATTAGGAAGTGATGTAATTTAAGTTTTCTTAACTTTCTCAGCTTTTAAGAAAGTTCTTTTTAAGTCGAGCCAGACATAAACAAAATTTCGTTCTGCTAAGTACCTGTCTGGTATAATGTTTGAATGACAATAACATGACAATGACACCTTGATTCTTAATGTAATGGGTCCTCATTTTGGGTTGTATTGACCATAGACTTTGTCACAAAACTGAGCATCATGGTTTGTGAGTTTTACTATCCCCAGTACGATGTGAAGGCAGTATACGACTTTTAGACAGGGTGGAGCATCACTGTGTCCGCAGTGACTGACAACTGCTCTGGTCAGTGATCTGCTGAACTCTGATCAGAGTCTGTGCAGAAAGGTCCGTCACCGTGTTAAGCCGGGGGAGTGGTCCAGAGGGAAGCATTAACAGACCGGGTCTGACTCGGGTTCAGTGTTGTGAGAACGAGACTGAACTCGTTAGTGTGTGATAACAGCCACACCTAGTTATCACGTCATGTCTCGGGGGTTCCATTGATAGCTGTGAATGGACTCATCTGCAGGCCGCCTGTAAGCCCGTTTTCATTTTAAAAAGTACTAGTATCTCCAAAGGTATTGGGTGCATCAATCTGTTTTTATCAGTCTGATCCTTGACCCAAAATAAATAAGTACTCCAAAGGGCATAAGTTTGATTTGTCTTGTTTATCAGTTATAAAGCAGATACATATACATGCACGCCTACAGAGGTAATATAAATAATTACTTCCACAGTATGGTGACATAAGAAGACTAAGTTTCAGTTTTGTGTAAAAGTACCTGGTTACATTTCTCCACTGTTTCTTGGTTTACTAGTTGGTAGTAACGATCTGCTAATTGGTCTATCTCACCTCGATGAAGCGAAACGGGTCGTTCTCCTGCATTAAGCTTTCGATGCCACAGCTGACCTCCTGGAGACGGGCTTGGTCTTGGCAGATCCTGGAAATGTTCTTCTGAATTGCCGGCCCGTTGGTTTCACAGTGACTGCGACAACATTCTCTCATCTCGACAATGAAGCGCAGCACTTTGTCCTTCATCTCATCACCCAGTCTGGTCAAGCACTGGTCCGAGTCGTCCATGAACTTCTACATGAGAACCGCAAAGGAGAGAGAGGGGGGGGGGGGCAGACTGGTCAGAGGGCATGTGGCATTTTTCCATTTATAATTCAATCATTACATTGAGTTCACCAGGAAATATACTTTTGGTCTGAAAAGATCAATGTAGCCGCCTGTGCACATAAACACAAAACAGAAGCATTCCATTTCCCAGATGTGAATCATTGTTAGTACACGGTCATGCGTCCATTCGTAAATAATCATGTCTTTGCAAGTATTAGACCATATAACACTGCATACCATACATTTATGCATGTGGTATGAAATTTCTTTACTTTGTCATTCTTAAAATATATAGACTTCTGAACGATACCTCAATCATCAAAACTACACAGCTTTTATCATTGTAAACACTGAAAGAGAAATAACTACATACATACATAAAACCACAACATTCAGAGGGAAAAGTGTCATTGCTAATGACATATATTCAAGATAAGTCAGAAATAACCAAAAATAGATAGCCTAGCAAAAATAACAAAGGAAAACACATAACGGTGATCTTAGTCTTACATGGATATGGCGTCCAATTAAACATTTAATGCCTCACCTTATTTTGTCTCTCCTTCACTTTTTGCTCTTGGAGTTTTTTCTCTGTGATGCTGTACTTCCTTTCAACCCTGTAAAGGTGTTTGTCCAATGCACCCTGACAATGTAATATGAGAGAAAATTAGAGCTCTGTGTTAGTAGACTAGATTTTATATACATTTCTTACTCGACAACACCAAGTTACTATGATATAGACAATTTTTTAATTGATCTCCAAAATTATTACTACATAAACTTATTGTGACATGAATCCTGTCATATGTTTTTTAACCCTCCTATGAAGATAGAGGGCATATTTTGTGTATTTCTGTCCAAAAGTATTAGGCAGAGTTTTGCGTTGTCCCTATTCCAGGGTTGTGATGGACATGTCTTCATTTATAACAGTAAATATGCGCACAGTATTGACACAGAAAACAAATCTGCATTTAACAGCTTCTGCAGGTCAGTTCCAACTGTAAAAATATTACAATGTTGGCTAAGAAATACACATGTGGTAATACATTTCAGAAAGAAATCTCAATATTGTAGAAGCCATATGGTATCATCTGGAAAACGAGAAAAGATCATGAAAGAATCTGGGGCATTCTGAAGGTGTGGAATAAAACACAGGATTATTTAAGAAAACATCCAGAAGGTCAACCAAAAAGAGATCAGTTTTACAGAATCCAAATGCAAGTCACACTAATACTGTATTTACCTGAAGAAGCTGTTTAGTTCTGATGGTGTGTGTGTGTGTATGTGTGTGTGTTCGTGCCCACATTCCATGCATATTTCTTTTTAGAAATGAAGACACACCCATTACCAACCTGTAAAACAGCAAAGCTAAAGGCAGCCAAAGACTTGCACAATACAGCATAAAAAAGTCTCTTCAATACAGAAAACTATCCCACATTAATTACAAACCCACAGAACAGTGTTTATTTAGGCAAAGAATAAGGTACTGTACCAAGGTACTAAAGCAGTACCTTGGTTTGAGGACACTAATGTACGATATATCTACCATCTAGCACATCTAAACTGCACATATTTTTCTAGCCCTGTCATTCACACATATTTATGCCCAGTGTTGACAGACTCTTGCTGGAGAAGTGTCTGAATAAAGAGTCATTTTAAGGTATTACTCACTGCAAATTACAAATCTTTATTTTGTCATCTAGTAACCTTAATTGTAATGTGCTATTGCATTTTAATTCTCCAGTCAACAGATACATCTAATACTTGGCATTAATATTACAGACTTTAATAATCAACCTTCCTACGGGTTTCTACAAATTAAATTCAAGACTTTTTAACACCCTGTTCAGACTACTTACAACAGAGTTTAATGCCCATTTTACAATCTATTCTACAGCAATAAAGGCAAAAACTCATGACTCCTAGACACCTTTAGAAAAATGTATATATTTACTCCAACGCCTTGATTCCCATCACACTGAGTTGCACAAGCTGCAACGAGAATATTCCTTTCCCCTTCTGCCAACCCGATCAATAATGATCAATGATAAAATTTCACTTCCTCATGCTTACTTCTTGTAAGCCGTGCGGTTAAGTTTCCAAAGTCAGCTTTCTTGGGCAACGCGCACATGACTAACAGCTGCACACTAGCTAACATTAGTTTCTTTTTAGCTTGATCATTTGACACATTTAAACACAATACAGCAAACACCTTTACGGCAACATACCTTAATACCAATATCAAACGTAATACCTTTTTGAGGAATTAAAAGTAGATTTGTAAATTGAAGACTTAATGCTTTTTAAGACCCTGCAGGAACCTTGAATAGGCTGTGACATAAAAAGCTGCATCATTTCAATATCTGTATGATTCACTTCAGTGTGTAAACCTTACAAAAACAAAACACGAACCCTTCTGTAGTGTATTACATGACTATACAATTACAGTACACTTTAAAACAGAGAAAGATCACAGTTCAGTTCAAGTCATGCATTGTAAATGTGATGCACAGACCCTTTAGACCCAAGTCCACCTCACTGCCCAGTTACACAATGTAAGAATGGTCAGAAAACTTTGATAGCTCACTGAACTACTCTAGAAGCCTCTCATTCTTTTCTGAGAAATAGAAACACAGGAAGTGGACTTCAGTCTCCTATGTAAAAAAAAAACACAAAACGAAACAAAAAACACAAAACCATGTGACTCTTTCGCTCATTCGCACATATCCATACCAACTAAAGCAACACGCAGTATCCATTCATCAGATTTCTAGACTCATCACAGGGCTTTGTGTGACTCAAACAATGCAAACACAATGTAGCAGGCTAGAGAAGATGAAGTTATAAACACTGGCCTGGTCATCTATGAGTGTACCTTTAGGTCCTTCATTGTGTTTTTCAGAGTCTTGATTGTGTGTCCCGAGTGGCCTCCTTCAATGGTGCAGGCATTGCAGACGCACACTTTGTCATCCATGCAGTAGTATCTGGTAAAATGCATATATTAAATTAAGACAAATTAAAGACAAACCATAGAAACATCAGATTATACATCATACAAAAATTAGAACTACTAGTGTATGAGTGAAAATATAGAGCAAAAGAGCCAGTTATTTGGCCTCAGACCATGTGATGGTTAGCACTGTTTCTACCCAAACTTAAATAAGTTAATAACCAAACAATTTTACCTAAAGGGGTACAAATATTTTCAGTTAAAAGCATTTGTAAATTACTGCAAATACTTTTAACAGTCCAGTACTGATCAATTTCATTCAACACAATTATGCTCAAATATATGGTATTCTTATAAATCTAATCAAATCAAATGAGGGGTTTTCAGATCCTCCAGTAAGACTACATAACATTACATAATATTAGACTATTATTATTACTGTATCTGTGTATAAAATGTGGAAAAGTAAGAGTAAATAATAAACATCAAAATAGTACTGGACACCGGAGATCACCTACCATTAGATTTAGGAAAAGTAATTTAAGATGGTTTTGATCATCTCCACATTCATTTGACAATAATTTACTTCCCCTAATGTCCAAAAAGGCTTGGGCAAACTGAGCAAAGACATAACTAAGGGTCTAAGGAGATATCGGCTGGGCAATATATCGTAATATTTCATTTCACAATCCTGTATCAATATTAAAAAGAACTGTATTGATATTTTTAGGTATTTATTCAAATGCAGACATGGCAGAGATTCACCTTTGTTTTTTAGTTTTCTTTTTTCTTCATTAAGCTCTTTTATAGAACAGGATCTTAAACTGTAAGCTCTGTAACACATAATTGTACTTATTTGAGTTTTTTGTACTGGTACATCCGCATGATATAAGTTTATCCAAATCTTGCACTTTAAGTTTAAACAGAAGGAATATTTGTGAACAAAGATTACATCCTGTTCTGATCAAATAAAAAATGTGTAATGTTTGTTGTGTAATTACATTTTTCAGGAAATAATCTTTATAAAAAAATAATAAAAAAAATGAGCACCTTGTTAACAGTATTGTGATATATTGCGCGATATTGTGATGTGCATTGGATTGCCAGATTCTTGCTAATACGAATGTAGGACATTTCAGACTTGGACGTCTCAAACATCACTTTCTGCAGAGTAGGACTTTTTGGACAAATTATATTTTCTTATAACCCTAACCCTAAGAATATGAGTGTATTGTATACATTTGTAATGTATAATCATATGTAAAATTCTTATGGACTCTTTCAAATAATGTAAGGTTATATATAGTACTTACAATGTAATTTGGATAATTATGATACTTTCATTCGAGTATATTTGATAAATTTTTAATATTTGTTCGAGTGAATAATAAAATGATATGCAAATAAACATACATTTATGGTGTTTATTTTTGAAAATATAATCATATTTTCATATTGTCCGAAAAGTCCTACTCCACAAAAAGTGCAATCCGAAACGTCCTAGGCCGAAATGTCCAAGCCCGAATGTCCGTCCACCTGCCAACACACACCCTTATGATGTTAGGGAAAAGTCTATGCCCTGCTTCATTCATACCTGTAAATCTCATCATGATCTGGGCACTTCCTCTTCCAAAAGTCATTCATTGGTTCTGTCAGCAGATGTTCACGAAATGCTGGCAGTTCAAGATGTGGCTTTACGTGTTCCTGGCACATGGACACCTCACACTTTAGGCATGTCTTGACTGCAAACATCGACACAGCAGGACATGCAGAGGAAGCCCCCGCCGCTTCCTGTTTGTCACTTCCTTCCTGAGAAACACTGGCACCTGGTCCATCACCGCTGGCACCTAAAGGCTCTGCAGCAACAGAAGGACAGTAGTCACAAGGAACAGCAGCAAAAACTGTCCTGGTCTGCTGTGCACCCAGACAAGATGCCAGTTTTTCCCTAGATTTTAAAGCTGTAGTAGCTGCGGTGGTAGCTCTTCGCCGGTGACGGTAGTCATCTGCAATGTTGGCTAGTTTGAAGTTTTTCTGAAAGTTAGTCCCACACCGATGGCTATCACGGCACTCTGGGCAACGAAAGCGACCTCGGTCCCCTTGTCGCTTTAGCCGATCAAGGCAGGTCTTACAGAAGTTGTGCCCACAAGGAAGCAGATGTGGGTCACGATATAAATCCAGGCACACTGGGCAGGTGAGCTCCTCCTGCAGGACGCTGGACTGCTCCGACATCGCTGAGGCCATGTCAGTATTGAGGACGTGAGGCTGCAGAGCCAGATGAGCTACAGATCTGAGGTGTGTGACAAAAAAGTAATGAGAAATGTGAGGATGAGAAATGGATGAGAAAGAAGTTAGATAAGAGATATGATGACAACACGTGGTGATGGACAGAGAGAGATGAAGGGCACTACATAGAGACTACCAAATAATAACTGGAGACACTGGGAGGCAGGAAATGGCCGGGGAGAGGGAATGGAAGCTGTAGATTTCTAATATATAATGTGTTCCCGTCAAGTCACAGTAACCTTGAAGAAAAAACAAAAGAAATACTTGCTATTAGAAGTTACGAGGATTATTTATCAAGTCGACATTAGTGACAATTTAGTTACTAAATATGATTTTTAGCAGATTTGACATTCAACATTGTATTTTTTAGAAACTATCTGCTTCAGAGATATATAACAAATACATTTATGTCCTTACACTAATCTAAAAACAAAGACAAATATTCCTTTTGTCTCATCCTCATTTTCTCATTACTTCATAAAATGTCACATTTTCACCTGATACACCATCTTGCAGGGTTATACATCTGCTATAAGCAGGGTTTCCCCCAGAAATCTTGCCAAGCCTTGTGGTAGGGCCATTACTGAAGACCATCAGTGGCCCACCATGTTTTCGTAAAAAAAAAATAAAATAAGAACAACAATAACAATAATAAGACTAATTAAAAGTTGACAAGAAATATGAAATTATATTCATCATATGTTATTATGCAGCATTTATGAACAATGCTTATACCAACTACTAACAAAAGTGCACACTCTGAAATACACCTTATTTGCCTTTAATAATGAATAAATAAATATCAATGACAGAATCCACAAAGTGAGATAAAGATTTGTCTTATTAAGCCTTTGATTATGATTTATTTAATAGAAAACGTATCCAAGGAATGTAAAGGGTACATTTCAAATGTATTATACAGATACTAAAATCTGTATCCAGAGCCGGACCAGACTCTCACATTACATTATTAACATTCAAGATAACATTATGGTTAGTATCACTAATGTGTATAAATTTCTTTAAAATAAATAAATAGTTACACTTAGCCTGGTGGAAGGGTTAGGAAAGCCTGGTGCTCTGCCAGGTCTATAATGCACTGAGGGGGGCACTGCTACTGTATAAGAGACTACGAAAAAGCCAAAAACACAATTTCACAGGGAGGTACTGGTATTATAAAAACCAAAGGTGATCATGGAGAGGACAAGAGCAATATTAAGAACAAAAATGCAGGCACTCACTTGTAAAAATTTGAAATTGTAAAAAGCCTTTATTTCATGAGCCTGTACACCCTAAAGAAGGCTGAAATACACTGGTGTGTTTTTAACTCTAGCCATAAAGAATTAATCTACACACCCTCATGAAATAAAATACTTTTTACAATGTCTAATGTTTCTAACCAAGTGAGTGCCTGGAATTTTTTTCTTTCTATAAGAGACTACATTTTCACTTTTTTCTGACTTGGTTGTAGACCTTGGATTTATTTGTCATTTAATGAGTCCAGCCACTCAAAATAAACAATACAATACCAAGGTACAACCCCAGAAGAATTTGCATTGCACGCAACCACACGGTTAATCAAAAGCTTTCTGTACCATGATCTCAAGACAACCTAAAAATCTGCTGTTTACATGAGGAAATGCTTTAAAAAAAATTGGCAGTTGTTCCCATTCCTCCACCTGTCACCCGTAGACTTAATAGAATCAGCAAAGCAGGTTTCATAGAGTTTCCTCGTGGTTAAAACCATACACGTTATTTTCATTTGATGTTAAGAGATCAAGCCTTACAACCTTTAACAAGCTAGCTTAAGTTGCCCCCTGTTAGCTACTAACCTTCCATTGGCTTTTACCAGGGAAGCAATGAGCTAACTAAAGCAAAAAATACAACATACACAACTAGTTAACGTGACTTACCATAACAATGTTGGTTTTATAGTATGTTCATATCACAAAACTGTAAACTGATTCCCAGAGTTGTTGTGTCAGACGTTATCATGCACGACGAGGCTAACATCAAATCAAACCCCTAATGCACCTGTTCTACTGCGGCTAATGTTCACGTTCACCACCAGTTAGCTCGTGTCTTTCGATTCTGTAGTCTCAGTAAACGGTCCAGCAGTGTGAGTTAGGACTCCGAGGAAATATTCCAGTGATGGGACGCTTAGGTTTTCATCTGGAGTTTTCGGCGTTTGACAATAGGACGTGTCGTTACACACCTGAGCAGACAGACAGACGTTAAGCTCAGCTAACTGAAGCTGGGTAGCAGGATGATGCGGGGAAAAAGCTGCTTTCAATGCCCCTCGGAAATTTGACCTTTACTTCATCTCCACCTCAACCAATGCATTCTGATAGAAAAAACATGGGTTCCTGGGCTGAATCTTAAAATTGCGTGGGAAAGCCTTGATTTTAAAAGATACATACTTTTTATTTCCATTGTATTATTTAAATAACAATTTTGTCTTTGAATCGGATTTACTTATTTAAAATTATTATAACAAAGTGAGATTAGATGACACTTAAAGGATGAACACATGCTAATTCATAAAATTACCAAAACTTAATAGGTGTATATAGTCTACGCTATTTCCAGCTAATTTATTGCTGATACACGAAACATGTCACCTACGTATTTCCGAAAGCATGTGAAGACAACAAACATCGGGGCTGTTGTGTGTATTATAGTTAACACCGGTGGGAGGGACTGTTGTCTTAAGTACGAGGTAAAAATTACATTGTAGATGTATACAGTATTGGAATAATGTGGTATACACGGCTTATGAGCAGCTGATTAAAAAATTCCTCAACAGCGTCTCATCTCTCTATAATATACGAACACTATAAGTGCAGCATCTAGCAGAAGAAGTGTCATACTGAAAAAAATACTTGTGACTATTTTTCCTAAATGTTCAAACTTTAAAAAAAAAGGTCAATTCCACCTGCAACATAACAGGAGGGTTAAGACTACAAAGACTATGTGACTATTAGATGAATGCAAATTTTTTTCTATTGTTTTCAGTTACAAGATAGGATATCAAACCTTGAAGGAGAGAAACAAATATATGATAATCTACATACAAAGATGAAAGACTTTGGCTTTAAAAATTAAAAATGAGTGATAAGATCTGACAAATTCATCAATCATCAACGAACTGATGTTTCACATAAAGCCTCATTTATTGTAGTAAATATTTGATTGTGTCTTGGAAGGGTTTACTTGACAGCATGACATGTATTTTAATGAAACCTATTTGTTTTTGTTCATGCATGTCTTTATTCTATTCTATTCTATTCTATTCCATAACTTCATCTGTTCAAAGTAGTCATGATGTCGAGACTGAAAAACCTACAGCAGTTAAATTAAACATGGAGAAAACTTGTTGTGGTGAATGGATATCCAAAGACTGGGACAGATGCTACAAGTTGAAAGGGAGGAGAGAAGCAAACTGAAACTGGAGAAAGAGAGACGGAGACAAGAGAATGAGAGACCAGAGGAGCAGAGGGCACTAGAAAGAGGTACTTTAGTACTGTTTTGGAATATAATTTTCCATTCCACATCAGGTGTTTCATGAATCTGACCATCATCTGATATATGGGCAGTTCCTGTACATAGTATTACAGTAAGAGAGGTATAAACCTTCTTGCTATTGTTTAATGTAGAATCTCTTGTGTTGACGAGAAACCAACCAGAAAATCAGCAAAATGAAATTCTCCAATATAAAGAGCAGATATCTACTCTACAGGACAGATTGGACTGTGTCACAAAGGTTAGAGATAACATGTAAATAATAGACCAATATTAATTTACAAAACTTTTATATATCTGTCACTTGTTGTTGGTTTGTAGCCATGTCATAACTCTCTATCTCTTCTCTATTTTAGTTGTTTGACATGAGTGTTGGGGATCTGAGTGAAACACTTATACAGAGGTTGAGTGCATACTATGACCTGTCAAACCAACCTACTTTCCATTGTTACATGGCCATTTTGTTTTATTTTCACCTTCTAATAGAGAGATGCCATGTTTCCTTAATGTTGACAGAAAAGTGGAAGATTCACCTCATGAACTCACAAACATTCAGGCATCATAAGACTGTGCTAGAATTACAGAAAACCCGAAAGCTTTTACTGTTGGAGCATTGCATCACTAAGGACACACAGGTATTTTAATATATTTTTCTGTGTATGGTACATTCAGTAATACATTTATTTCCATTTTCTCCAATTAAAATTTGCTTCCCAAGGAAGAGTTGAACATAATCACACAGAAGATGGAGAGGGAAGAGAACAGGAGGGTAACAGAAAAACACTTTTATCAAAAAGAGCTCTACAGGTTAACGCATATCAAGGAAAAAACATCATCTGTTTTGTACAGAGTAAATGCAAGACGATTCCAAAATAATATATGCAGTTTACTTTGGAAAAAGATCATTTTTATTGTCTAGCAAAGCACAAATAGCCCCCCTCCTCCAAAAAAACAAACAAAAACAAAACTTAACAGTCAGTACATTTACATTCACTTAGAGAAATTAAAATTATTGTGTGACTCCGACTAAAATTGAAGTTCTAAAAGCATTGTATACAGCTTAATTGGTATAATAAAATTAAACTAGAATTTTAGAAATCGGAGTAACCAAATCAGATAATGTGATTGTTATGGAATTTCACTGTGCATATAAACCATGGGTGTATTATAAGAACTGGATACAGTGCTGCCCCTCAGCAGATACAGATTCTTCCCAGTGGTGACTCGTGGTCCTGCAATGACAAATCCCTTTGCGGCTCATAAAGCAATTTTCCCATAGACCACAATAGTAAAAGAGAAACCTGTAAAAGTGCTCACAGGACACCTCCAGTTGGAACACCTGCTAATGAATAATCTGTCTATTCAATATTTTTAAGTCATGGACTTTTTATTCCTAAAAAATTTTCTAAAGGCCAGAACAACACTATTTTTCACTCTCAAAGCGCGGTCATGTGGTGTCTCAGGAGCGAGGACGCCTCTTAGCTCAACAAGTGCTCTGAACAGTGGTTAAAACATACTCAAAACCCAATATCAGCTGCACAAAATCAATTTCTTATTATTTATATTATCATTTTATTTATTTATTAAATAATACAGTGATTAACAAACAGAAAAATAATCAATACTGTCATGTTCTGTACCTTGTACTTTCTGTTTTCCTCTCTGTCTACGTGTTTTTCCTGCTCTGCGTCTCTGCTCTGTGTTTCACCTTTCACCCTGTTCTGTCTCCCTGGCCAATCATTGATACAACTCACCTGGTGAGAGCAGCTGAACTCATCAGGTGAGGAGTATAAAGTCTGCATTCAGACCTGACTCTGTGCCAGATTATCATGACCTGTTCCTCTTATTTTCCCGCAACCTGTGTTTTCCGTGTCCCAGTCCCGTATCTGTCCGACCTCTGTTTTCTGCCTGCCTCTGTTGATAACGAACTTTAACTGGACCCTGTTACGCCCCTCGCCGCCTGCCCCGACCTTGGAATGAACACCGACCCTGATCCCAGCTGCCTGCCCCGACCCCGGAACGGACCCTGACTATGAGACCCACCGCCAGCCCCGACCTAGGACCGGAACCGACCCGAATCCAGTCTCGTTCTCAGACCTGAGGAGATCTCCCGTGCTCCACCTGGATAAGTACATTCCAGCCCTGAGAGACTTTAAAGGGGACTTTACCTCACTCATCTGTATTGTGTTACTGGTTTGTGTGAGAATAAAATACTGCTTGGACTTTTACGCACGCCTCCTGTTTTGCACTTGGGTTCTCTGCGGTCTGTTACAAATGCACTTAGTAAGGGTTCAAACAGATATCACATTTGAATTCTATGTCCCAGCATTAACTAAAACCATACCAAAACCTATTTGTAAAAAAATAAGTTTAAAAAAATCATAAAAATGTAGTTGTACAGTGTATTAATAATACACACTAAAAATAAGAAAAGAAAAATCCTCATTGGAAAAGGAATCAGAAGAAGTGTAGGTTGTTAGCTCTCACCCCTTTGTCTCTGAAATCAACTCTTCTATATCCACAGTGTTTAATGATTGTGTGTTGATTTTTCTAGATGTGGGTGTAGACAATATGGGAGGAGACATGAGCAGTGGAGCTGTGAGGAGGAGCAGAGACCCCAGAGCTCAGAGCCTAACACAGAAAAAGCCAAAATGACCACACTAAACTGAGACTATGAATACAATAAACTGCATCAACTTAATCTGTGTCTTGTGTTTCTGTAAAACTAGGACACAGGTTCAATTGGTTTGGAACATGTCATTTTATGATTGGACTGTACACTGTAAAAAAATCTAAATGTGTAAAAGTAGTGGAAAGTGACAAAGTAAAAGTACTTCATGACTGTACATAAGTAGATTTTTTTAGCTATCTGTACTTTATTGGAGTATTTTTTTTCTACCAACTTTTTACATTTGTTCATAAATATCAGTACTTTATACTCCTTAAATTATAGAAATATCAGTACTTTATACTCCTTACATTTATAGAAATATCAGTACTTTATACTCCTTAGAGTATAAAGTACAGATATCAGTACTTTATACGCCTTACATTCTCAGAAATGACTCCTTACTTTTTCATACAAAATGAATGTGACATTTACTTAATCACTCTTTATTGAAAAAACACAACTGTTATTTTGACATTGTGGCACACATTGTTTTTCAATTTACAGTTTTATTTCCTCTCAAACAAAACAATTTCCCAATTGTGGGCTCAATGAAGTACATCTTTTCTAAATTCATCACACAATACATACAAACCTGGTTTTGTGATCATACTTTTACTGTTAAAACTACAGTTACATGTGACTTAACCGTTAACACAAAATCTTCTCAAATAAACAACTTTGTATTGTATTTCATGTTGCAATTTTACTACTTTTTGCTGTTAATTCTACGGTCATTTTTTACATTGTATGTAATACTGGAACACCATATACAGAAATAAAGGAGCTGTTGATGTGTTTTTGTTTCACACTTTCACATGGACATACACACATTCTTTATTATTTATTGCATTTTACTACATTAATTTTCAATACTTATTTTATGTCTTTTTTTTCCTCTGTTTACCTTAGAAATAACACTTCCTTCTGGTATTGTGTGTGAGTTATGCCTTTCATGTAATGTTTCATGTTCTATTCAATGTGCCCAGGTGTTTGTATATTTCATGAAGTTTATTATTATTGTTGTTGCTGTTACAATAATAATGATAATAATAATAATACATTTTCACAACTTCTGCATTTCGCACCGGACATACGTCAGAGGAGCGTCACCCTACTTCCGCACCGGTAAAACTTAAACGGCAAACATGACAACAACGATCAAAACTTATTTTAACGTACCAGGATGTTCTTGTAATGTCTAGAAGCAGTCTTATATTTCATTTCACTCCTTCTCTGTTAACGGCGAAGCTAGACGAAACGGCTCCCGGCAATTCAGCGTTATGAAAGGGCCGAGTTTTATAATTAAAAAAAAGAGCACTTACGTCTGCAGCAGACACTTCACATCATCCTGGGGATGATGTTTCCCAATTGAAACTAGAGTCTGTCCCTAGCATTATTTCTTAGAATGATTATATTAGCAGTAAACAACAGTAGCATTGGAAGAAAAGAGTTGAAATAGGCACAGAACTGCAACTGCAGCCAGTGAACGGCAGTAAGTCACAGTAAACGTATGCATAGTGATCAAACCCGGGGTTTGTGAAGCTCCTCTCTTTTTCTTTGCCATGGGTAGCATCTGGCCCTCACAAAAACCTGCCCGTCTACTACATTTGATATGATGACAAACACCAACATAAACACACACTACCAGAGAAACATGTGAACGGATTATGACAGCATTCTGTTGAGTGGAGTGCAGCGGTGGAAAAATTACGGAGTCTTGAACAACTGAACAGAGAGCTGTCGTTGTGCCGCGCACATCGTTCAACATTCACAGAAGAAGACAAGTGATCAGAGTGCATTCTGGGTAATGTAGGCACAACTTCATGTAACAAAACAAATGACACTTAACTGTGTAAATACCACCTCCTGTTGCACTCGTTCATTACTTATTGTGTCTCATATCTGCACATAGTAGTAAGAATAGAACAACAAAATATATTCTTTCAGACCTTCAATACAAAATTAAAAATATAGGTCTACATAACATTTTATTTTAAATTTTTTTCTTATGTACCAAACAGGTACTGCGCAAACTTCTTGAGTTGTAGCTTAGTGGCTGGTTTTGTCATAATATCAGCTATCATGTGGTCAGTTTGACAATATTCCAAACAGATCTTTCCACTATTCAGTTTCTCGCACAAAATGATATTTGATATCAATATGTTTGCATCTTTGACGATTAACAGGATTTCTGGCTAGAGCTATGACTCCCTGGTTATCATCAAAGGCTTTGGTTTGCGCATACTTAGTTTTATCTATCCCCTTGAGTAGCTGTTGCAGATACATACATTCCTGTATGGCTGATGCTAAAGCCATGTATTCCGCCTCGCAGGTAGATAATGCCACGGTAGGTTGTTTTCGACTTTTCCATGAAATGAGAGAGCTCCTCTCACTCATGCTGACACAATACCCGGTGGTACTACGTCTGTCTGTGGCGTCTGAAGCCCAGTCAGCGTCACTGTGTACTATTAGACCAAGATCATTTTCGTGATCCTTTTTGAAACATAAACCACGGTCAGTTGTACCCCTAAGATACCTAAAGACGTGTTAGTCTGTGTTAACACGGTTAGTGTTCCAATGTTCTTCATTTGGTTCAGCAAGATACTGGGAAAGCCTACTGACCACAAAACTTAAGTCAGGTCTCGTGCACGTAGCTAAATAGACTAAACTTCCCACTGCTTCTCGATAGATTCTTGAGTCAGCTAGCTTTTCAGTATCGTCGGAGAACTCAAGTTTAGACTCGTATGGGGTTTCTCTAGGTTTACAGTCTTTCATTCCAAATCTAGAGAGTATTTTGTTTGCGTATCTTTCTTGTGTCATTGTGACTTGACCTTCTGATCGGCTAAAATGTATTCCTAGAAAATAATTCAATCGTCCTAGGTCTTTCATCTTAAATCTCTCAGTGAGCATCTGTTTGACACATTTTACAACATCCTCATTGTTTCCGGCAATAATCAGATCATCAACCCATACAATCACAATCACCTTTTCATTTTGATTTTCCTTTGTGTATTGGCAGTTGTCAGCAGGATTCTGTTTAAATCCATTTTCAGTTAGGTATGCATGTAACAGAGCATTCCAGTTCCTGCCTGATTGTTTAAGACCATACAGGGATTTCTGTAGTTTCCAAACCAGTTTCTCTCCTGCGTTTGATTCTGTATAACCTTCAGGTTGTTCTAGATATATGTCACAATCGATTTTCGCATTTAGGTAAGAACATTTCACATCCATCTGGTGTAAAATTAAATCTTCCTGTGCTGCCTTCTGCAACACAACCCTCACAGTTGTCATGTCAGCAGTTGGTGAGAATGTTTCTTCGTAATCAATGCCCTGATTTTGGCTATACCCTTTTACAACAAATCTGGCTTTATATTTCTCAGATCCATCAGCATCACTTTTTAACGCGTAGACCCACCTACCCCCCACTGCCATTTTACCTGGTGGTAACTGGGTGAGTTTGAAGGCCTCATTCTCTTTAAGTGACTGCATTTCATCATTCATTGCTTCAACCCATTGTTGTGACTTAGTTGATCTGATAGCATCCTGGTAATTTTGTGGAATGTCACAAACAGCTCTATAACAAGAGTCTACACAAGTTATCAGTCTGTCTGCCTCCCTATTTCTTGTCTGTGTGAATTTCCCTTTTGTACATATTTCACATAGCTCTGTTGGCCTGACTGTACTACCTTTTATCTCCATGCCTTTTACAGCACTCTGTAGCTTTTGCACATCCTCATAATTACAGTGCCTTAAAATCTCATGCCACGTTTGCATGTTGTGACACACACTGCATTTATCAACATTTTTCTCAAAAGTTGGCAAATAAAACAAGTTACCATTCTCATAGAAATCAAACCTGATGCCTCTTTTCCCAGTCATGTGACTGTCCCCCTTTTTGAAAGTCACTGTCGCTCCTCCGTTCGTCGCTTGTGCAACTGAGAAAATGTCGTGTGGGTATGTCGGCATATACAGAGCATCCTGTAGCTGAGCTCTGTGTTCTCGTCCATCGCTGTCCAGTACGTTGATCAATGCCGTCCCTCTGCATTGGGCCATGCCACTGCATTTTGTCCCATCCGCCAGCTCGATTGAGTGGGTGTCTGGCTGGAATGTGTTGTCAAATTCCTTGAATTTTGCTAGGTATAATGTGAGATGTCGCGCCAGCGTCCACCATTGCGCCTTTCTTCTTTACTTTAGCTGGTGGCCTATCGTTGCTTGCCTGCTTGGCCATGAAGCACAGATCCTCGTAGTCGGTGTTTTCTTTTGCCTCTGCAACTTTCCTGGCTCCATCTCCTTTTCCTTTCTTTCTGCATAGGGCCTCGGCGTGCGTATTACTTCGGCAGTAATTGCACCACACCTTCTGAGTACACTTGGTTCTGATGTGTCCTTTTTCTCCGCACTTGTAACACACCAGAACAGCTTCCCCTTCTTTCCTGTGTGTCTTGGTGCTGTGTTTAGCTTGTTTGGTGCTAGTTTTCATCACGCTGTCTGCCGATCCCGACGTCCTCATCTTCTCTGATTCTTCGAAGACTCTCAGTCTCCTCTTGAAATCTTTGAATGTCACATCATCTTCATTCTGTGTGACATGAACTGCTTGTGGCCTGAATGAGTCTGGCAGTCCATTCAAAACTGTTGCTACAAGCAGTCCATCACTCATATATTCTCCCGCATCACGCAGAGCTGAAATAATATTTTCCGCTCTAATCACATAGTCAGTGACAGTTTCACTTCCTTCCATTCGTATGGTGGTCAATGATGTGTACAGGTTTAAAATCCTGGGCTTGCTTTTGCCAGAGTAATGCTCTCTTAATATTTTCAAGGCTTTCCTCCCATCCTCAGCAGCTTCATGCCTTATTACTGACAAGCTCTTATCATCGAGTGCATTCACCAATTGTGCATAACAGTCTGCATTCTTTGCTGGGTCTGTAGCTACTGCATCTTCGCCGGTGGGTTCATTCAAAATGGTGTCCTTGAGCTTCAGAACATGCAAACGGCTAAGGAATCTCGTCACCCACAGATCGTATTTTTCTTCTGATCCATCAAATATAATCTGCTGGGGTAGTGTTCCTACTGCAGCCACTTTTCACCTTATTTTATGAGTCCACCTTTTCCAAACTTTATGCTGTTTCGGCTTGTAGAACGCCCGCCTCTTCTTTTCCCGAGTCCTTCTCTGCGCCGTTAGCATTAGCTTCAAGTAGCTTCCTAATTTTACCACTCTTCTTGCTCCTTTCCAAGCTGTCACGCTGGGCCCATAACCTGTTGCGTGGAGTGCAGCGGTGGAAAAATTACGGAGTCTTGAACAATGCTCATACTTCAGCATTTATTAATTTATTCAACTGAACAGAGAGCTGTCGTTGTGCCGCGCATATCGTTCAACATTCACAGAAGAAGACAAGTGATCAGAGTGCATTCTGGGTAATGTAGGCACAACTTCATGTAACAAAACAAATGACACTTAGCTGTGTAAATACCACCTCCTGTTGGGTATAATAAGTAAGGGCGCACATATTTATCACTTAACACATTCGGCTATTGTTAACATTATGCTAATGATACTTTGACTTGAACAATAGACAGAACAAATTGAAAATAGTCCATGTCCTCTATACCCACGGTTCTCAAACTGGGGTCCGCGGACCCCTAGGGGGACGTGGCGCATGTCCAGGGGGTACGCGAAGTTATTCACGGTTTTGTTTTTTTGCTGTTTTATTTTGAAATGCGGAAGTTTTATTTTGTAGCGAGCGGGCGGAAGGAGCAGCGCTGTTTGACGCTAGCTTGACTAAATTGAGACGGAGCGAGTCACAGGCTATTTTTAGCCACCCTGCAGCGAACATGGATCGATTTTTCAGTCCGCAAAGTTCCTCAAGAAGTGGTAAAAGAAATGACAATGAAAATGAAAATGACAAAAACAAACGTCCTAACCCTAAAAAGAGAAAGTACATTGATAGTTATATTGAGTTTGGCTTCATTGAGAACAATGATGGGAGACCAAAATTCCACCAGAAGTCTTTGTCTGTCTGTCTGTCTGTCTGTCTGTCACACACACACACACACACACACACACGGTTTTGTGTGTCTTTTGTTCTGTTTATTATTTTAAGATTATTGAAGTGCTCATTTATATTATAATACCTGAAAATGTCGCTGGTTTGCACAAAAGCACTATTAAAAAAGGTTATCATTGTTTCATAATAATCATTGTTGAAGTGGGGTTTTTTTTAATCATTTTCAGTATTGCGAGGATGAGGGGGGACATGGAAAAATTTCACCCCTCCAAGGGGGGCCTGGGCCAAAAAAGTTTGAGAACGCCTGCTCTATACTATCCATACATAACCCTAGAACCCTAGTCCTAGGTATAAGTGGACTGGGGCGGGTCTACAGGGGTGGCTGGGGGTGGCACCGGCCACCCCTGGAATATGATTGGCCACCCTGCTGGCCACCCCCATCAGAGCTGCCAATCAGTTTGTTCGAGTCGAAATTCAAAAAATTACAGGATGCACTCTGGATAAATTTCAACTCTGTCTTGCAGACTTGCACTGTTTCGGCTTAAAACGAGAAAATAAGGGTAAGTAAACAGTCGCTCACAATGTGCCGTGTTTAATGATTTACAAATGTTTAAATTAAGTTGATAACTAAGTCGTATCTAGAGTAAGCACAGTGCGCTAACTTAGCATAACGTCTATGGGAAACATTAGCCTGCACCGGTAAATGTGACGAAAACAAACCGCAACCCTAAGCTAGACTTATCGACTACAAAGACCTTTACTGTGTGTGTGTGTGTGTGTATGTATGTGTGCACCTAATGATATATATCATTAATGGACGATATAATTGCATGTTAAGTCGTATCTAGAGTAAGCACGGTAGGCTACGCTAGCTTAGCATAACATATTGAAGTCTACAGGAAACATTAGCCTGCACCATTAAATGTGGAGAAAACAAACCGCAACGCTTAGCTAGACTTATCGACTACAAGGACCCTCACTGTGTGTGTATGTATGTGTGCACCTAATGATATAACGTTATATCATTAATGGACGATATAATTGCATTTTAAGTCGTATTTAGAGTAAGCACAGTATGCTAGCTTAGCATAACGAATTGATGTCTATGGTAAACATTAGCCTGCAATTAGCCTGTTGTGTCGAAATGTGATCGTCCGTCAAGATCTGTTTATCTATGGTGATGGCATTGATATACGCGAAAGCCTCGTTTTTATACAACTACTCTTCATACATCGTTTGAGTAAACACTGTGATAGTGTTTCCCATCTTTGCTGAACAAGAGTTTTATGTAAAAGAAAAAAAATGCGGTGAAAAATATGTCCCTAATAAACGCTGGTTGATTTCAGTGATTAACACAAACTCACAAAACTAAAAGCACAAACCTATCGCTCAGCAAAGATGGGAAATACTAGCCTGTCAAAGTGTTTAATCAAACCAGTATGAGTATTACTTGTATAAAAATGAATAACATATCAATGCCGGAAACAGATCTCGACACAACACTGGTAAATGTGGAAAAAACAAACAGCAACCCTAAGCTAGGCGTATTGACTATAAAGACTCTGTGTGTGTGTGTGTGTGTGTGTGTGTGTATGTACTGTATGTGTGCATCTAATGATACATATCATTAAAGGATGATATAATTGCATGTTATAGCTACCTATCCTGTGTGTTACAGTTTAAGGAAAGTGATTTTCTGACTTAATATTATTTCTAACCAAACAATATGCATGATTTCTTCAGAAGCAAGGATGGAGGAAGGAAGGATGGAGGAAAGAAGGAAGGATAGAGGAAGCGACAGAGGAAAGAAGGAAGGATGGAGAAGGAAGAGAGGAAGAAAAGGAGAGAGAAAGTAAGGAGGATGGAGGAAAGAAAGAGGGAAGGAGGGGAAGAAAGAAGGAAAAGGAAAGGAGGGTAGGAGGGAGGACAGAAGAAACATTCAAAACAGATTGGGTCAATTTGACCAGGGATGGTGACAGGAGGGTTAATGGCACATGTACAGGCAGACAAGTGTTTTGATGTATAGTGAGATTTATTTATTTAAGTGTATTTGTGTTCTTAAGTTCAGCATTACTTGTTAATGGCAATGGGATTTTTGATGTGTACACACTATGTACCTGTTATGACAGTTGATTCAATAACACACAGGTTAATGGCACATGTACATGCAGATTAGTGTTTTGATGTATAGTGAGACTGATTTAAGTGTATTTGTGTTAAGTTCAGCATTACTTGTTAATGGCAAAGGGATTTTTCATGTGTACACACTATGTACCTGTTATGACAGTTGATTCAATAACACACAGGTTAATGGCACATGTACATGCAGATTAGTGTTTTGATGTATAGTGAGACTGATTTAAGTGTATTTGTGTTAAGTTCAGCATTACTTGTTAATGGCAAAGGGATTTTTCATGTGTACACACTATGTACCTGTTATGACAGTTGATTCAATAGCACACACACACACACACACACATACTGACTTGAATTCTTTCAGTTTGTGCTGCCATATAATTTAAAAATGGAAGTAAAAAAATAAAGTCATTCATCATAACTAAACTCAATTGGATGTTTCTGTCTTTCTAAGTTAACAAAGAGGTAAGCTTAGATACCTATGAAACAATATTGTTTATCTTGATGAAAACCTATACTACTACTAGGTTACTAGATACACCAGTATACTCCTCCACAGCACAGATCTACCCACTCAAACAAAAAAACATTTTACTCAGTCAAATCAGATTTCTAAATGCTTGATGCTACACTGTTCTGTACATTATTTGGGTAAATAAAATAGTTATATCATTCATACTTCAGCCTACCGTTTATTATGATCTAAGACTGTAGGGCTTTTTTTTTTAAAGTCATTTCGGTGTGCCACCCTTCCAATGTCTGTGCCCCTAGCTGGCCCCCCCTAGAAAAAAATTCTAGACCCGCCCCTGTAAGTGGATATAGTAATGATTTGTGGACGGAGTTATCAGTTCAGTAGCACTTAGCCCCAGGGCTCTACTTACATTTACACTTTTTCCTCACTGAAAAAACAGTCGTAGCCTTTCTCAATTTTCTTTTTAGTTAGTAAATGTTCCTCCACGATTCTCCCAATATCTGCAAATTTCTTCAGGAACTTGAAAAGACTTTAATAATACCGGCTTTCTACTGTCTCGACGTTTAATAGGAAGTTCGGTCACGCTCCGGTGACGTATTTCCTCTTTTTTTCACAAAAAGGTCAGTAGTAATAATAATAATAATAATAATAATAATAATAATAATAATAATAATAATAATAATAATAATAATAATAATAATAATAATAATAATAATAATAATAATAATAATAATAATAAGGGCGAGTCCCTATGCACACTTTTTTTTTTTTTTTGCTATGACCCCGCCTCCCCCCTATCGCACGTTATGCAAGATGCAAGATCAATTCTTCCAACGTTACGTTCCACAGGTGGGGGCGGGGGAGTGGGGGAAAAAACACTTTAAATTTACCATCTGTGTTTCTTAGACTCGTCCCTGTGGATAGTGTAGTGGACAGTGACACTGGCGAGAGTGGTGGTTCGGCGGAGTGTGGGTGTTCACAGGTTCGCTTCCAGTCCACAGGGAGGGTGGGATGGGCGGGAACTTTTTCTTCTATCTTTCTTTCAACTAAAAATGACAGCATCTTAAAAACTAACTTCAGGTATGAAATTTGCTTTTTCAGCCTCTGCACAGCGGTGGTGAGTGGGGCAGTGGCCGCAAGGTGGTAGTGGAGCTTCATTCTTACCTCCACCACTGAAATAATGTCACTTTGTGTGTTTACTGGCTAATTCAATTATATTTCATTACTCTTGTAAGTTTTTTTAAGCTCCTTAAATGATTGTTTTCTACACATGTGTGTTGCTAGCTTGTCATCCATTTCCATGGTATTATCCAGCTTAATTGTGTAATGTATCCATGTTAAAAGACACTGTGTATTAGCATGCTAATAACGCTACGCTATTCATAGTTTGGACAATTTGCATATAATAATAATAATAATAAACTGTATTTGTATAGCACCTTTCATACAAAAACTGTAGCCCATTATCCATAACGGTCACTGGAGATTACATTTAATAGGTCAAATGTTTTCTGCACTTATTCTGAGGAGAAACAATAAAGAAGTGTTTTACATTTGCAGTTGTAGGCAACGGTTGAGCAACGTTTTTGCTTTTGAACACAGGATGGCACTACAGCGTTAGTACACTCATTAGTAATCTGTCAGTACTGTGCATGTAATTAATATGAATGACATACTGTACTTAGACTTGTATAAATGGGGATTAGTCACCTCAGTTTGATGTAAGAAAGGTATCAAAACTAATAATTAGACATTTAATTATGTAATCAAATTAAATGTCTTTAGTTCAGGGCACAGGTTACACCAGGAACCCATAAATAACTCAATAAACATGTGGTTTATTACATAAATAATTGTGATAGTGTTTTTGCTTTTTTATTTACAGCTGCGTTGGTGAACATTATGGACAGGACATATGACAGAAATGTTCCCGTTAGCTCTCTGACTGCGTCATGGGTAGGATGTTTACACATTAAGAAAACACAGTCTATTTGCTTCTATTAAATCTTTAAAAGTTTTCAGTAATGACTTATTTTATTTGTTGTTTTCAGTTTGTCGACAACATTTGGTCCAGGGAGGAAATTGACCATACTATCTTTACAAGTAAGAGCAGTCACTTTGTGTGTCTATGTTTCTCTCTTGGAATGGATTGTCCGTTTGGTTTATGTTCAGCCACATGCTTTACTTTGTTCACACCAAATCCAGACCTTTTCTGTTTTCGCCTTTCTCTGGAATCTGCACCCATTCTTATGAATACAACATTTTGTATATTTCCCAATTGCACCCTTGTTCAATCATCAAGGAAGTGATGTTTCAGATAAAGGCTCATGTATTGTAGTAAATGTTTTATTGTGTCTTGGAAGGATTTACTTGACAGCATTACATGTATTTCAATGAAACCAGGTTGTTTTTGTTCATACATGTCTATTCTATTCTATTCCATAACTTTATCTGTTCAAAGTAGTCATGATGTCGAGACTGACAAACCAACAGCAGTTAAATTAAACATGGAGAAAACTTGTTGTGGAGAATGGATATCCAAAGACTGGGACAGATGCTACAAGTTGAAAGGGAGGAGAGAAGCAAACTGGAACTGGAGAAAGAGAGACGGAGACAAGAGAGCGAGTGACTAGAGGAGCAGAGGGGACTAGAAAGAGGTACTTTAGTACTTTGTTTTGGTATATAATTTTTCATTCCACATCAGGTGTTTCATGAAGCTGACCAACATCTGTAGGGTTGATAGCGCTCCAGCTATTTCCGGACTTCCAGCGTAGCAGCGTGGCTGATTTTTATTTTTAAATTGTCATTTCTGTCATTATCTTCTGGATTCGCGTCACGCAGACCAATTTTAATGGTCAACTACAATTACATGTCTATGTACAAGACAATAAGCCAATAAGAAACAGGTCGTTTCCTTTGAAACGACTGGCTGAGACCTTTGTCTCAGCCAATAACAGTAGGCTATATTGATGCTGCTCAACCAAGCTCTCACAGGAGCATCTTTGTGCCCACTCGAGTCCCGCCATGTGCCTCTCAACTAGTCTGAAGCGTTGGCTAAGCATGGCTACATTTATGAAGCCAGGAGAGGATATAAGACATATCGATAAAGGTATAAAAATTAAATGGCACTGGGCTTGGCTGGAGGATTTGGGTGTTGACATTAAACCCTTTTCGAGCTGGTGTCAAAAGTTACCTCAACCCGGTGTATGTTACTGCACTTTATGTAGGAAGAAGATATTCTATGGAACAAGTGGAAAAAAAACACTACCCCGGCACGAACAAAATGCTTTCCACAAAGCAGCAGCCAGGTCGTAGCAATATATATCATCATGTTTGCCAGGAGCAAGTGCCACAGCGGACATTCCACCCTCAATTACAGACAGACAGACTGATTCAAAAATCCTACTGTGTGCCTTCATTACGGAACATTACTTGTCGTTCACGGTAGTTAAACCATTTGTAGCCCTGAACCCCATGCACAGTAACACTGTGTCAAACATTCAAGCTGTGAAGGACTTTGTTTTCAGAGTTCTTCATACTCCTGTTGGGGGAAATGTGTCCCTTTTTAATCACAGTATCTGGGTTCCTGCTGCCATCTGTCAAAAAAGTAACAGCAGCATAAATTATAAAAACACAGCGGAGGAAGTAATTTTTTCACCCATATATGTTTCCTTGTGACTTCCTCCACTGTGTTTTCATAATTTATGCTGTTGTTAATTTGAATACACAGTACAGTTCCCAAATATAATGGAAAATTTATTGTAACTCCCATAGCATACACGGTCCCCAAAATGTCAAGACTCTTCTTAAAACTTTTCACACTTATAGTTTTCAAGGCTTAATATATCCAGAAACAATAAAGCTATGCTATTTGTAAGTGCACCATCGGATAGACAGGGTCATACTGAGGGGTTTTGTGGTTTTTTAGGCTTGTATCTTCCTTCAATCTAAAACTACAGGTGTCCAAATCTGCTTGTAAATTCTGTGTGCAATTCACAAGCTTCAAAAGTGGGCATGGCACCGACATGTTGGAGGGCCTCATCTCCAAAATCATTAAGGCCAGAAAAGCCCCAGAAAAACGTTATTTTTCATGCTGTCACAGCGATGTGCGAGCACTCTCAAAGCACAGTCATGTGGTGTTTCTGGAGCAAGGACGCCTGTTAGCTCAATAAGTGCTCTGAAAAGTGGTTAAAACATACTGAAAACCCACTATCATGTTGTAGTTGTTGTAGTAGTAGTACTGTAATGTACATAGATAAATAAGCCTTATTTACAAAAATGCAAGATGATAGAAATGATAACCACATAGATGGATGCTGTGATTACAGATGCAGATGATGATACCACATCAAGCACTCCAGGCACCAGTTCCAGTTGCAGACCCAGGGGACAGAACCAACAGCACGTGAGACACTTCATCTTATCTGTACTCTGTCATTTACAAACCTACTAGGACAACCAGCTCATCTGCAAACTTGATTGATAATATTTGTACTATTTATTTTGTGAATGAGAATATTTGTAGTGTACTGTTAGTTGACATCTTTGATCATTTACCACATTCCATATTATAGTCCTTTATATATATATATATATAGTCCTTTAAAAAATGCTTACGGAAAAATTAATTACCATACATTTTCAAAGAAAAGAGGAGCTATTTAAAATCCTATTGGAGAAGGTTTCATGGGAAGAAGTGTTCAAACATAAAGAACATAAAGGAAGTGTTCAAATTAAAGTCTTAGCTGTGATTGTAAATGAAAAATTAAGCTGGAAATTCAACACTGATCTGGTCTGTAAAAAACAAGCAAACGTGAAATCAATTGGCATCTTGAACAGAATCCATTTATTGCTAAATCATTCCTATTACTTGATTTTGTTTTTGTTTTGTTTTTTAAATTATTGCCTCATTTATCCTTACGTTATTTACTGGAATACTGTTTGGGTGGCAAGCTGTCCTACTTATCTTAAGATTTTCCTAATTCAAAATGCATTTGTAAGAATGATTAGTTTTTCTAAGAGACTGGACTCATCTGCTCCACTTTTCTTTTTTTTCTTTTTTTTAATCAAACTTCTCTCAGTTTTTGATGTGAATATTTATATTTATTCACTTAACTCCTGTCCTTCCTAAAGTTTTCCACAACTTCCTTTATGTTGTCTTTTGCTCTTCACAATTATCCTACACAATACTCAAATCAATTTTATCTTCCTTACTGTGAACTTGTCGGTCAGTATTCTCTAAAATATTGTGGACTATGTCCTGAACTTCAATCAGTATTGTCTTCTTCATTGTTTAAGAAGCATCTGAAAAGGACTCTAATTAAAAGAATAATATAAGGATTAAAGGCTACATATCATATGATTAGTATTTTATGCTTTTCAATTAGACTTGTGTTTTGTGGTTTTCGCTTGAGATTACTATTTCAGATATATGTAATTTTAATTTAATTTGATATACCCGTGTATATTTTATTTCTGGGGAGATATTCACATAAGCCTTTTTTGGCTTCCATGCTCTCCTGCACAATTATGTCAATTGTTAGCAATCTGGGTTTGATGCTATTTTCTTTGTTTTTATGATGTGCAAATAAATAAATGAACTAAACTGTAGTATAAGCTGAAGTATATCTAAATTATTATAGTAACTATGACTGTTATATTGTTTGCAAAACTGATCTGGCTATATACTTTGTGTAAAGCTCCTGGTGAAGGTCTATCCAGGACCATTGGCCGTTCCAGACAGCAAGAGCACTGATACCTGGGGACTGCACAGCCTGAAGCTGGTAAGTTAAAGTTGAAAAGATTAGGGAATACACATATATATATGTATATATATATATATATATATATATATATATATATATATAAACAGTGCAGGTTTAATTGTATTTTAACTGCATATATGAATCATGTTGAATTTTTATTACATTACATTACTGAAATATACACTCACTGATGTGACCGACATAAAACCAGTAAAATTCAGCGAGATCTACTGCTGAATCATCATCATGGAGATCGGAATTAATAAATTAAAATGAAATGAATGAAAACATATATATACATATGCACTCCTCATGTTGGGGAACTTCATCTGCCATATTGCTATTATCAGTTATCAATGAATATTCACACCGGTCACTGTCCGTGCTTCCCCATTAGCAATCTAATAAAACTAGAATGTGACAAAGATACAAAACAGATCCATTGTTGTGCTGCACGCAGACATTTAAACATTCGGGGCTGTGGTGGAAGCAGCGGCAGTAGGGAAATAGTTTAAAATGTTTACCCAGTGAAGTCATTATTTGGTATAAGTTTAATATTTGGGACATGTACAGCCAGATTTGGGGTTATGCTGTTTCTGAGTCAATAGGTCACATCACCTGGGAGTTATTGATGGAAAATGCTCATATAATCTGACTGTCATTATTAGGCTTCTGCAGAACTGGATGATAAAATGATTATTTGAATCAGGTGTTTTGGAAGAGGGATACATCTAAAAGATGCAGGATAGTGGGCCTTGAGGACCAGGGTTAAGAACCACTGCCACAGAGTATCTATTGAGTATTGTCAGGAGAAAAATGAGAGACCAGATTCAAAAATGCAAATAACTTGAAAACCACTATTTAAAGCAATCCTGTATGTATCTACCCCCAAGACACATTTGATTCAAACAATAAACCTCTCATCAAGCTCTGGAGAAGCCTGATAATGAGTGTCAGGTGTGTTGGAAGAGGTATTCATCTACAACATGCAGCATAAGTACCAGTATTGAGCATCCCTGATCTATAAGCTATAATCATCAACATGCCAATAAATAAAGAATTCATATATTTCACTCTGTATGAGTCTATATAATATATGGATTTCACTTTCTGAAATGAGTGACAAAAATATACTTTTTCACGATACACAAAATGTTTTAGAAGCACCTATAAATTAACTCAGTTTTAACACAATATACGACCAGTATTGTACTATTCCTATTTTCATAACTATTTTTTAATCCGAAATTAACATTACATTCAATAAACACTTGATATGTAAACACTAAAATATGTAACATTTTATTTGTGACTAAATGTGTTTCCAAGCTATTTTTGTGTTTGGAAAACGTGTTTCCAAACACATTTTGAGAACGTATTATTAAGATCACTCCATTTCCCAGAAAGCCAAGCGGCAGGTATTTTGAACCGGATATCCGCCTTGTATGCGAGCTCCCGGAAACTGCGACACACGTGGGAAAAGTAGCCTACAAAGTTAGACTTTTTTTGCACAACGAGCAACCTCTGTGGCGTCTTTTCCAGTCTTAAAGGTTGAAAGAAGAGTTTTTCTTCAACATGTTTCTGCAGTATTACCTCAATGAGAACGGTGACCGGGTCTACACTCTGAAGGTATGTTTACACGCAGGCTCTAAATCCCACTGTATTGTTCTTCAACACGTGTGATCTCTTTGTCGGTGGTCTTTTGCTCCAATCTGTTTATTTAAAGGTTTGTTTCCATCGAAAATATGCTCTCCGAGACATTATTCTACATTTATTTAACACTGTCCTAAAACAAAGTAATTCAGACCAGAGTTACGAATGTGCCATTAACGTACATTTAAAATGATGTGATAATGTGTAGTATGTGAAACGACTACAAATATAGTTTCACGAAAGATGTCTGATGCCTTAGTATAACTGTAGTTACTGTGCGCATGCAGTTGTCGAGGCATCCGTTAACAGTAACATAGTGTGAAGTAAACGGGAAAACGTTTCGCTTTTTAATTATAGTTATTTCGAACATACAAATAAAACAAAAAAGTTGGATTAAAAAACCAAAATAACATTCAAAGGAACAGGCTCTGTCTTAAGTGTATGTAAGTTTCAATCAAAAAGGGATAGGAAGAAGTAGAAACTTGTATAATTGTATCCCTCAAGTGCTTCTACACATTTATTACTACCTTAATATAAAAATTAAACACATTTTCAACCACAACTAATGCATAATGCATTCACTGAATTATGAACAAAATGGTCATATGTCAGTCATATTAACTCAATAATGAAACAGTTTTGTTAAAAAAAATCTGGATATACACTAATATATATATCGATACAACAATAATCATAGACAAGGAGCCCTCACTGTCCTTCTTAACTATGGAACCTTCTTTATACCTTTTTTAAAACGGAATTGTATTTGCTTTATCTCCGCACTCAGTTTGCTGAAGTTTCACTCAACAACATTAGTTCTGTTCTAACTTAAATCTTATAAGGAAGTGAATTTATCTAGAGCCAAATATATAGTTGTTTTAGTTGTTAATTATTTTTCAAACATTCCATTAAAATAACAGTAATTTGTATAACTGTAAATAATCCTTGGGTATATTTTTGAATGTCCTGATTTTCATACATGCCACTGCACTTTTGTTAGTCATTTTATTTGTGAAAGCTGTTGTAGAAATTATGCTTGCTTGCTTACTTGGGTAGTCAATGCACATTTTAGCTCTAGTGAAAAATAAACAGTTGAGGCTTAGAGGCCAACTATTAATGATCAAATGTAGCTCTGAGGGCCAATAAGAAAAATTTAAATGTATTTTAAAGGACTTTCTATGTACATTTCTTCAAGTAAAACTGATATGAATATGGAATTGAATGACTAATAAATGAAAATGTCTTTTCCTCCCAACAGGTAATTAGGTACCTGTGGTTATAGTATTGGTATTGTTAAGCAATTTTAAACCATGGAGTAAACACTCTTATGCATACTGTCAATGTGGTTAATATCCGCTGCTTTTATATATTATATTTTTGTTCTTGTCTGTATCATTCATTTAACCGAGGGCCATTTTCTTTATTTACTGTAATGGTTGTTGAGCCTCATGCTGTTCTTTACACTGCGATTTCCTTGAAATGAAAAAATGCACACAAGTTCCTATATTAATGATGGATTACAGTTATATAACACTTTTCTACACACCCAAAGCACTGATTAGCTGTAGTAAGACTTAACGGTTGATTACGATTGACTCATCTACAGCTATGTAGAAGCTTGTTTGTCTGGTCACAATCCAGACAGTGCGGTGAGAGGTGTGTGCAGCTCCCAATAGGTCAGGACAATTACAATAGAATTACAGTAGCCATATGATTTATATAAAAAAAACATTGTTTAATAAACATTGCACTCATGCCCATTTTTTTCACCTTTCATTGTAATGTCAGCATTTGAAAATTCTTATAAAACAAGCACATACCTGTTCAGTACAGTACTTTTCATATGTTTTCAGAAAACGGGAACCTATAGCTCTAAAAATTTGACATGATGGAGAAAAACTGTGATCAGTCTTGTATTCCACACCCAAAAATAATTTAGAAACAGTTGTCAAACCTAACTCAACAAAAATTGTGTTCCCTGGTCAGGGCTCTACGCTAACTTTTTTTCCCCAGGAGCACACGTGCCCCTAAGTTAAAAAATTTAGGAGCACACAAAAAAATAGGGGCACAAGTCGGTTTTAGTTTTAATTTAATTTAATTTTTAATTGTATTTATTTACAGTGCAGTACTTGCGCACAGATACCAACATTCTTGAATGACTGCTGTAATTTGTGTTAATTTAGAGCAGACCATAACATAACTTTGTATTATGGGACGCTTTGTCCTTTGATACATTTTAGAACGTTGTATTGGCTGCCTTGTTATTATATACATTTTAGAATGATTAACCCTTTAACTCTTGAGACTGAGACACAGTAAAAAATAAAATAAGCAACACAATGAACAAAAAACAGTCAAAGTGATCAGTAAAGTGAACAAAAATGAATAATAAACCAACAAAATAATATGTAACATGAACAAAGTAAGACACTAACAGAACACAATTAAAGAAAAATAATAAAATAAAAAAAGACAGAAAAATAAGCAACATCAACAGAAACTAATATATATTCACAAAATAAGAAATAACGTGGAGAAAAAAAAGGCAAAAAACAAAAACCCACAAAACCCGAAATGAAGTTAAAAAAAGGGAATAAATAACTAGTGTTGTAATTTGGTTCCAGTAGTTTTAGTTTGGGCTTTTTCTTTTTCTTACTAAGTTGCTTTTCGACACCTGTACATCAGTTCCATGAACAAAATTCTCAGTAAAATAACAGTTAAAAAACACTTGAATTTGTCTGAATTTTTAAACTAAACCATCCACTCAGAACGTGTCAGCGCTGACGCATCAGGAGTTAAAGGGTTAATCCTTCAATATGTGCCGTGTTCGCTGTTCGCGCAGTTTTAATTCATTTCGGGTAGGGTTTCATTAGCTCCTCGGGTCTGTGTGCGTGTCTTATTGTGCGACTGTTTTGTTTTCCTCGTTCGCACGCTGAAATATTTGCTCGCAAATGCGAGTGAAATGAGCGCACTGTAGAGCCCTGTCCCCGGTGTTATTGACCCATTGTTCATTCACTTTCACGTTCCCCCTTTAGTGGTGGTATTACAGTCAGTGGAGGTTTCTATGAGTATCAGAAATCAATCAGGATGAATGCATAGTCTGGCTTCAGTGTGAATTACACATTGGAGATGTGAGGGGGGACCCCCTGTGTGGGTTGTGTGGCGGTAAAGGAACCATGGCGCACATTCTTTCAGGGTGCAAGACGGCATTGACCCAGGGGAGATATAGGTGGCGCCATGATAGGGTGTTGGCACTGCTCGCAGACATCTTGGAGCAAGAGAGGAGGAAGAAATATCCAGCCAAAAGAAGACCACTGCTGAGTAACATCGCCTTCGTAAAAGAGGGCCACCGACCTGTCGTCCAAGGCCAAACCAAGCAAAACCTCCTGCAGTCGGCCCAAGGATGGGAGATGAAGGTCGACTTGGGGAGGAAGCTCCACTTCCCAGAAGCGGTACTGTCCACCACTCTGAGACCAGACATAGTTATGTGGTCTCCGGAGGGAAAGAAGATCATCCTGGTGGAACTAACGGTCCCGTGGGAGGAGGGATGCGAGGAAGCGGCAGAGAGAAAGAAAACCAAGTACCAGCAGCTTGTCCAGGATTGCCGGGACAAGGGGTGGACAACATGGCTGATGACGGTGGAAGTAGGTTGTCGAGGATTCCCAGCACAATCGGTGTGGAATCTCTTGACAAAGGTGGGACTGAGAGGCCACTTGAGGAAAACAGCCGTTCGTAGGTTGGGAGAAGCGGCAGAGAGAGCCTCCTGTTGGCTCTGGCATAAGAGAGAGGACAATAGCTGGAGGCCTGGATGAGAGGGGCAGTGACCTGGCCAGTCACTGCGGACCCGCCAACTTGAGGGTGTTGTGGTTAAGGGTCGAAACACCCCGTGATGGTTGGGGACCACCTGATGACCTCTCATCCAGGCCAAGGCTTTATCCATTAAAAAGTGGATTATGATCGCATCTTTGATGTATTTTCGAACATATTTTCTTGGTTTTCTAAAATTTGTATTTAAAAAAAGCTTGTACGTTGTCATTGTTCACAATGCTGGGCAGTGATGTCATATAGTTGCACAGGCTGGCTTCGAACCTGTGTTGTGATGACAGTTCAGTTAAATAGGTGCTAAGCATGGCATGTGTTCAGGCCTTTTGCTTTGAACCTGAGCGAAACAACATTGATAATAATTCAACACATGAAGAAGAACGACGACATGAGTTGAGATCAAATCAGTGATATATGTGCAGTAAATGCATCTCCATGGTAACTGCGAGGAAGAGCATTTATTGTAAAGGGCTCCCATTCTTGGTGCCAGATGTTCACAGATGTTCACTGTATGTAGCGTGATCAAATATCAATCCAATATCAACAGTTTCAGAATTTGTTGGCCTCTGCTTGACGTTACCATAACAGAAACATGTTGTCTACTCAGGAGAGCATCCTGCAGCATCTCTTCTGTTTCTCTTTTTAGCACGCATTTCACTCGATTCCCAAGAGCGTTTAGGTTCCTTGTGAAGGAAAGTTGTCACAAAAGCATCTGGCTTTAGCCTACGTTTATAACCAGCTGCTCCATCAGCAGTTGCAGTCGACAAACACCTCGAACAGATCAGGAGTAAAATGATGCGAACACAGCCGCAGATTTTTGGCGAGTTATGTCCGTCCACAGGCATCTTTCCACTTTTTCCTCCTCGTCTTGTCAGTTGGGAAGATGTGCAAAGTGACATCACTTCCCTTGTTGCCTTTTGACTGAAAGTTGCACCTCACACAACTATTTCACATCATTGCCCCAGAGTGCATTGCATACAGAAGACGTTGGTCAAAATATTGACTAAATATAGGTTTTTAAAACGATGGCGAAATTTGTTTCTAACAACACATTTTAGTACAAGAGGATGTTTGAGACTTATTGAGCTCTATATCTCTTCATAGCCAGGTTTCCTTTTAAGCAGATGTCAATATGGATGTGAGGGTTCAACTCAATAAGCTTCTTTTATGCCTTTTTAATTTAGCCCGTTTATTAAATCAATATTTAATAAGTTGTGACAGGATCTGGGTACTGTTAAGTCTTCTAGAGAAGTGTTTTTACACAAGCAACACACCTTACCACATTTTACATAAGAAACTGGCAAAAATCAGGTGAAATGAAGCAGGTGGGATTATATTAACAAATAAAATATCTTAATTGTATTCATATCATCCAAAATGCTGAAATTAACTTCCAATTCCTCTTTGCCATTTACAGAAGGTGGGACCAAATGATCATCCAACAAGCTCGGCACACCCTGCTCGCTTCTCCCCAGATGACAAGTTCTCCCGACACAGAGTGACTGTGAAGAAACGCTTCGGCCTTCTGCTGACCCAACAGCCCAAACCCATTCTGTGAGAGGAGGAGAAGAAGAAGAGGGAAAGGATATCTGTCGGAGCAGTAAATGGACAGAAGATGACAAAGATGTGACTGTAAAGAGCAAGAAATCTGCTCATGATCCTGAAGCGCCTGACTCAGATTACAACATTGGGTCATGTGGTTGCTATGGATCTTCTTTTTATATAATATACTGTCTTTATTTGAATTTATTTTATAAGTTTGTTTTTACGTTAAATAAATGATAGACTTGTGATTTGTAATGAGTTGTTTGTGTACAAATAAAGGAGAAAAATAACCTACATGACCATCATACCCTAACAGGACATTGCTCCAACCCTGACATGACTTAAAATATTCTTTGAAGCTACATACTATATGGAGAAATGTATTTACTCATTTTATAAACAAGACTAAATATGTATACTTAAGTATGTCACTTAGGGTATTATATCACAGTGTAGTGAGGAGAAAAATGTATACCAGAACTTTTATTTTTTTTGGATTGTCAACTTGAAATTGATAGAAAAGAAATGAATTAAAATTCAAGTTTTTGATTACCGTATTAGAATTTCATGATTACTTAACCCTTGTGCGGTCCTTCGTAAATGGCACACTGGCTGTGTCCTACAATTGGGTCTTAAAGAGCCCGATTCCAAAGTTCAGTTCCATAGACTCATCACCCCACCCCCCAAGGATATTTTACTGTTTTCAGTAGTAAGCAATGGCACCATACAGTACGTATAAAAAGGTACATTTTTTAGCCACCGGGTCACTTTGACCCAAAGGACCGCACAAGGGTTAATATCTTGATTACCATCTTTGAACATCAGCTAAACAACTAAATTAAGCAGTAAGGTTAACTGATGTATTTGTGTGGTTGGGAGAGGGTACAGTGTATCTTGCTATTTGGATTTTCTTTTCAAAAACAAGAAAAACTAGAGGTTAATTTGTTTTTGTTTAAAAAAATACAAGGATTAAATTGAAATGCATTTTGATTTTTCAATGTCAAATTGCATATAAACACTATATAACTTTTTTTCTCTTATAACAATTAAATTACAGAAATAGAAAAACAAACAAATTTGATCTGTTTTTCAATTTCTGCCAGGAAATTACTTTCTTTTGCATTATTAGACCATTTCTTAAAAGAAAATCCAATTACCAAAAGATGCACTGACTGTTGTTTTCCTATTTTTTTCAAGTTTTTAAGTGCTTTATGAGAAAGAAGCAAAATCAAACCGTGTTTTAAAATTTGGTTTCTTTTTTGACAGTAAAGAAGAAAAACGCCTTGAAATTAAACTTTAATTATTCTATTTTATAACAAAAATAAGTCTACCCTTAGTTTTTCTTTTGTTTCGAAAAAAATCAAATTACCAAAAGATACACGGACTAAGAGAATGGTAAAAAATATTCCTAACAATCGCTCGTTTGTTATGGACTACATTACCCATCGTGTGTATATCACTGCGCATGCTCCCGTCGTTGAGACAACGGCAGACGGGATGGGACCTGCTGGACGGTCTCGCATGTTTTTTGTTGGGTCGATTGGACAAAAAGTGCCGAGAAAACCTGGGAGAGGAGCCAAATCTTCCCAGATGTAAGTGAACACAGCCATAGGGTGGAAGCATTTTAACCGATACTTAATCCAGGTATGTGAAACTAGTCATACATGAGGTGTGATATTTTCAGTGAACATTTGTCGCTGTCAGTGGGAAGGCTGGAGCTCCGTGGAGTTGACAGTTTATCAGCGGCATGGCTAGTCCGTGGCTAGTGTTAGCACTGGCTAGCTGCATTGACTCTAGCGGAGCTCCAGCGACCACTCATCCTATACCACCTTTATCTGTAGGTGGCAGAGTGATGGCTCAGTGACTGACGACATGCGGGTCCTGATTAGATAGTGTCTGAGACAAACAAAAATGACAACTTTGGTAATAACAAGCTAATTACTGAGCCAGTTTATTCCAATTCAACTGCGCGCCTTTCTCATTTTTAGCCGCTTTATGATGCGTTTAACAGAAAAACCGCAATTAAGGACAGCTGCTGCTTTCCTTTCGCTGGGAAAATGCTGTCGAGGGTTAGATTAAATTATCTAACCCTGTAGAATTATTTTATAACGTCTGCTCTTTTTGTGCAGTCACATCGGGAGACGTTCACTGACCGGTTCAAGCCAGAATTATTATGGCTAGCTGAATTGGCTTAAGTGTTGGTTAGCATGTGAGCATCCTTCTCACCTGGATTGACTTGTCTTAATATTTATTGATTTTGGCAAATGACATGATATTTGTAAATATTTAGTCCGGTAAATCCCATTGATTACAGGTGCATTAATATAACCCACTGTGACTGCTGAGAAGGAAAGTCAATGAATCCGAAAGCATACAGATGGTCATGTGAAATCATGTCCTTTTGATTTAAAGTAACGTGTTATATTTTATTGTCTCGAACAATGGCACAAGACATGTCTGCAATCAACAAAGATGCACAATAGGAAGCCAAACCCTTATGCCAAATACTTACAACAAATCTAAAAGAAAAAAGATCATATAATTTCCTCATTTAGTCGTCAGAAAAGGGTGAAGAATGTTTCCTGAAGCCCACAATGACTTCGTGAACTCTTGTTTAGTCTGCAATGCAAATATATTTAATTGACTGGTACAGGGAGGGGATGAAATACAAAAAAAAATCGATTGTTTCTTTGAAAAACAACAGAGGATGACTGATTATTTGATCATTTTAAACGGATTAAGTTAATAGATAATAACTGACTTATCAGTAGAATAATCACTGTGACTGTAATAAACCATGATTAATTATCTATGTAAGAAACGACACTAGTATGGACTGAGCAGACTGTAGTGTTGTAGTAGTCTGGGGAAATATGGCTTAAGGGTTTGAAGTTTTTTTTTTCATATGCTGTTTTTGTAATATCAACCTGATATTTATAATAATAACCCAGCCATTCCATAGATAGCAAATCATTTAGAAACGGTTTAGTAATGAGGATTGTATCAGACAGATATTTATTGACTGTATGTCAACAAATGAGGGGTATTTGTATGGTTTGTATGTTTACTGTTTTTGAGCTGATTAAGGTAATACATCTTCTTTGACAATTTCTTGACCTAAAACATAGGTGTGTGGCAAATCAAAGGAAAAACCTGATTAGAGTTATCTCTCCCAGTTGTCTCTGTCAGGTGGCCACAAGGAACTAGAAGTCGCAGATCGGGTTGAAACCAAGTCACACCATACCAAGATACTTAATTCTAGTTCTTTTTTTTAAAATAGTCAGTCATCTGTGTATTTTGAGGTAATCCTGGTGCAATACACCATTACTGCAAAGAATGCAACTCAATGCCAGTGTAAAAATCCTCAACAAGTAGGACAATGTGTCCTTTAGTTTGTCATCATGATGTAATAGTACTGCTTAGACATAGACAAACTGCAGCTTTTGTTTTCACCAAATCAAAAAAGAACAAATGTCTGCTGTAATTGATGGGCTCACCCTTGTTCCTGTATCACATGAGGCCATATTGTTATAAGACAGCCTATCGATACTGTGGTAAATTGTGAAAGTGTATTGTTGTTGGTGAGGAGCAATGCAGTGTTTGTGATTGTATGTGTGTTTGAACTGGAGTCAAACATGAAAGACCAGTGTAACAGCCTTTTTGTTATGATAAACCCCTCCAAGCTGTGTCTCACCTGTCCACTTCTAAATGTGGACAGACAGAGTGTATGAGACAGGCAGTGTTATAAAACAGGAAAATGTGCCGTGCCTCTACATGTAGAGTGAGAGAAAACAGCCAGCAGCTACCAGCACAACCGGTTGAAACTGCTCTCTTTTAATAATTAAATTATGAGCTGAGCTAAAACAACACTTCAGCTATGTCCAGTGGTCTGTTCACCTTTTTCTTAAGATGACAGTACATTTCCAAGTTCACTTTGGACCTGTAAGGTTTGGGCAAATTCGTCATTGTTTTACTGCTCCTTCATACTCACATGTTGAAACATCAGCTAACGTGAGTTTTGCGTAAAAACTGAAGCTGCACTGCTTCCTTTTATGTATTGCATAGAGAAAACCTAGTAAAACTAATTCCCTTTATATATGACAAATGCCACTCATGAATTACTACAAGTTTGCACAGGAAGCACTGATCTAGCTTTTGTGATTATAGCCGTTTTTCACATTGTCCAAAAAAATAAGACTGACTGAATTAAAGGTTGGTGAGACAGTTTTTGTGGGACTACATTCCTCAACAACATGTGAGCATCTTGTAATTCAAGTGATCTGTGAAAGGCGTGCCCAAAGTTTGGCCTGGGGGCCAGTCATGGCCCACAGTCAGATTTCATACGGCCCGCAACCTCAGTTTTATACTGCCTGCTTGGACTGTCGGACACAATAAATAAATCATACGTTTCCTTTCACCTCATGGTGGCAGCACCACTCATCTGGTTCTGTGACCTTGCCATCAATCCTTTTCACTGATTTCTAACCGTAGTGCCTGTAAATAAGAGGGATGTTGACAGTGAGGGAAGCCGCTTCCAGGACAAATGGAAATTACGATATATTTGTTCGAAAATTCGAAGCCTAATTTGTCATGTGACTGTAGCCTTGTTTAAAGGTGTCGTTCCATCATTATTTCATTAATATTTCTGTGTTCACCACTGTTATTGAATGCATTGTGCATTGCTTCTATTTTTTTTTTTAAATCTGGATTGCTTTGTTTCAAGCTGTTTTTGGAGAGTTGAACAACAGAGTTTACTTCCTCATACATATCCGTGATGTGGCAATGAGGCGTCTCTGATTGGCTCAGAGAATGAATGCATGAAGGAACACTCCCCTCGCGCTCTGTATGTGTTTACCATCCTAGAGTAGCATCCAGCTAGGTTTCATGCCATTGCTTGTTTTGAAAATGTGCCAGGAAAAAAGCCAATGCTTTATTTCCACAGAGAGCACGTAAAGGAGTTTGCTCTGCCATTTTTTTTTCAAGCTTTTGTAGCTACTGTGGCACCATCTTCTCTTGTAGATGCTAGTGCTTCTTCAGATTCGCGGCAGTGGGGGATGGGCTTAACCCCATGTGAATGATGTCAGTATCCACGTGACGTATTGTGGGCAAGCTTTTTCTGAGTTACTTGTTTCTGTGTTGTTTTCTATGAATGCTAATGCTACTTCAAAGTCACTGCAATGGGGGACGGGCTGGGGGGAGTGTTACCTGCATTCCCTGGGCGAGCTTCACCCCACATGGGTGACGCCAATGTCCGCATTATGCAATGTAGACAGGCTTTTCTGGAGTCACTCGTTTCTTTGTGTTGTTTTCTGTGAATGGGAAATACAGCGAGTGGAGGTGACACACCACTAACCTTAACCCAAATGCAGCATGTGTTAGTAACCCGGGGTGACCCATCAGATTCGAAAAGGAGCATGTAAAAATGGTTTTCAGTGGAATGACACCTTTAAGGAATTCAATGCAAAGAGACACTATCAGACAAAACATGCTACCATGTGACAAGCAAACAATGAGTGAGTGCCAAAAAAGTGAAGCAAATCCAAGCTGCTTTAAACTCTCAACAGTGACTTTTCATTTGGGCCTGCGAGTTACATGAACCAGACACCAAGGCAACCTACGAAATTGCCATGATAAATGCCTAACTGCTGGCATTATGTACATGTTCATATAAAAAAAATGTTTTGAATGACAAGACAAGATCAAGTTTTAAGCTTAAATGTTAGCGGACGTTGCATTACGGAGTAATTTGAATAATAGTAATGATTCTTCATATAAGTCATATTTAAAATGAACAAGGGGTTAAGATTTTTTATCAACTTTAGGATTTCCCCATGTGCATTATAAGCCTAGCAGGCCAACAGGCCTTATTTGCCCCCCTCATGAGACTGAAAGTGTCACTTTTTTATTTATTTTAAATAAATTACACACACGTTAAAGCTAGTGAAACTAAAGATGCTATTTAGAGCTCCCAACCGTAGGTTGATCTGCTGATTTTTTTGGGGGGTATGAGCACATGTAAAGTTAAAGGAAATGCAAATGGTGAGCAGGATTTGGAAGTGACAAAATAAAAGCAGATTCATGGATGAAACCAAGGATCCGTGCTTGGTCAACAATTTAATTTGAAATTAGCTTTATTTGCAGCTACGGAGGTCACTTACCAGCATTAACAGTGTGTTTTAGCAAAAAATAAAGCCTTTAAAAGTGAGTTCTTGGGTACATAATCACGAGTGGGGTTATGGGTCTAATGTAGATGGGTACGTACGGGTTTGTAAAGTGAACCGTACAGGACTCTGTAACACCAGTACTGTCACATCACTGTCAGTTTACCTGTAGTAGACCTGCTGATGGTCAGTCAGTCTGAATAAATCCTGTTTCATTACCTCTGCCAAGGAGGTTATCTTTTCAGTGGAGTTTGTCTGTCTGTCTGTCAGCAACGGTCTTTCTGTCAGCACCACCAAAATGTTATCATTTGTTCCTTGTGACAGTCCCAACACATCCTGAAAATGTTATCAAAATCCATCCAAAACATTTTGAGTAATGTTGCTGACAAACAGACAAACAAACAAACTTCAGCAAAAACATAACCTCCTTGCCGAACCTCTCTTCATTCGAAGGGGGAAGGTCTGCCATGGCGGAGGTTTGCGTCCTCAGTGCTTTTCTAATTATTATTTAACTTTCGCTGAAATTAGATGCTACTTTGCTCACACTAAATGTCAGATGAGTCTCATTGCTTATTTTCAAAAGCCCAATAAATGTGATGAACTGAAAAACGTGGTGAAAAAAGTACTGATATGGTGGAAGATGACCATTATCATCTATCAGGGACTACAGTTAACAAATGGCTAGAGTCGGAAGTGACACGTGCTGATTGGCTCACAGATCCACATGACTACAGTACATGCTTTTATGAATAGAATAGAATATTTTATTGTCTGTCCCAAACGATGACAGAAATTCATCTTTGATATGGCTCACAACACATTTTACGAAAATTATAAAAGTGAACAAATAGATTTAAAAAAATAAATTCAACATGTGGCCAGTGCATGTTTAAGAGTGTAATGTTCTATTTCAGGGTGTTGAAAATAGTTATGGCAGGTGTAATGAAAACATTTTTGTAAGAATTTTTTATAAAAAAATTTTTTTTTACACAAACATGGTGGACTGCCGGTGGTCTTTCCTAGCAGTCCTACTACCAGGATGAGCTAGATTTCTGGGGGAAACCCTGAACTTGTTGGAAGTTTAAGATCCTTCTAACATGTTATTCTATGTTGACTCCAGAGGGGAAGGAAAGACAGAACTTTTATTTTTGTTCACACTTGAGTGGCTGAGATTTGGTGACATTGCCATTTTAAAAAAAAAAAATATGACAATGAAAATAAAATTGTTATAGAACAATTCATTTATATGAGCGGTGGGAGAAAAAAATAAATTCACATATGTATTGGGATTTTTGATTTTCCGATTTTTAAATACAAATTTTTTGTTCAAAAATTGAATTTTTTTTTTAGTTCAAAAATCGACCGCCCCCCATATTTAAATGATTCATTTTAAGCCGGCTGGGGAAAAAATTACCGCTTGTAAGACTGTAGATGACTATATGAGTCACTCAGATGACAGCTAGCTTATTATTGTATTGGCTTCAACAACACACTAGCGTTAAACAGCATTACCTTATGCGCAGATAATGCTAATATCTATTCCAACTGTATTGTTATTAATCTTACCTTGTGGCATTTGCACACAGTAATAAACCAGGAGTATATGAATTAGGGTGGGGAAAAATAGGGTGCTTAGCAACAACACGCTAATTCTAAACTGGCAGATGGTGTGTTCAGGACCGTCGTAACATCTCTGGTGCATTAAACAGCATGTGATATCTGAAAACTTTGAGTAAATGAGTTGTTCCTGAATAAATATAGTTAAACAATCAACAACAATTAAAGTGTGTGGGCTTTCTAACAGAAGGGAAGAGCAGAGCTGGACATGTACACTTTGAAGTTCACTTTATTATGAAGTATGTTAATTTAAAGGCTCCAATTTGTGTTGTGTGCAGATAAATGTAGCAGTTTACTTCCCAAAGTCTGGTTCAACTATATTACTGCTGAATAAATCTGAGCTGACTCACATATGATGTGCATTTTTGGGGGAAATATGGCTCCTGATATGATCTGTAGGCATCATCATTCAGCCTTTTCATGTGATCTGGTGTTAAAAAGGCAAGCGAAAAATCAGGAATATCGAAGAATCGCAATTTAAATCATATCGGCCCCAAAAAAATCATAAAAGAATCGAATCGGCATAAAAGCAATTCATCCCAGCCCTAATTTATACTTACTTATACTGTACTTTACTGTTAATAAAAATGTCAGAAGGGAACATTGGCCCCTCATAATCTGCACATTATCAGATCTGACCCTTTAAAAGAAAAAAAAGTTTGGACACCCCTGATCTGAGAGAAAAGTTGACTACAACAATTGCTCTCTTGCCTCTTGCTTTACAAAATCTCACCTGTGATGTAACATATTGGACAGTGATGGGTCTTTTCAGAAAAATCATGTGACTGTCTACTCTTATAATCAGTTTAATGCACAAACACTGTATTGTTGGTTACACATGATCATTTGTTTCTGTTTTCTATAGTAGTATGAAACAGTGTTGCGTCATCCATCCTTACACAACCTGGAGTCAATGTCTGTCCAGCTTTAATTACATTAATTGTACTTGTCATTCAGCCCCAATTGTAAAGCATTGTTGTCATCTTAATCTAATTTTATGTTGTTTCTCTGTCTCTGTGTTCCCTTTCACTTTTTCTGTCTCTACATCATGGGACTTTTCCATCCTGCTGTGTCATCCCCTGTCCCAGTTATGATAACTAACACATTTTCATCTGAAAGTTATAGGTTTTGAAGACTGGTAGAAAGAAAGACGAGTTTTATTGTAAGCCACAGTCCTTGTCTGTAGGAAGGCATAGTATAGGTGCTAAAAGAAGTCTCGTAATTAAATTGGACTTAGATTTTAAGGCATTGAGCTGCACATTTGAGCTGGTGTTCTAGAAAATACTTATCATTATCAATATATAATATAAATACTAATATCAAACTGAAAGGTGCACAGTGCACACTGCTGTAGACTTTATTTCATATGCCTGGTGGCAAACAACCACTTTGCTTCAATGGAGAATTGCAGCTGCAGAAGAGAAACTTGTAGAAGCCATTTTTTCTTCAGCATCACCTGGGAAATAGCCTAGCCAATTGCAGTTCAGCTCAGGCCAGAATATCCCTGCCAGTGAGTCCGTGCTCACCTGCAACCCCATTCCCCCTTCTTCTGCATCCCACATAGTACTCTCCACTCCCCTTCCTCTTCTTTCCAAGTTGAGTTGCCATGGCATCGGTGCGGTTCACGGTGACGCCCACCAAGGCGGAGGACCTCCCGGGGGTGTCAGACACATCGCCTGACATGAGTTCCCGCTCTAGCGCCCGTGTGCGCTTTGGCTCCAGGGAAAGTGTCAATCGAAGTGACCCGCTCAGTGAGGCGTCTGGAGGTGTGACGACAGCGGGAGGCGGGGCTGAAACGCCAGACCACAGCTACGTGGAGCAAGGTGAAGTACAGACATACTTACTACAGACAATGTGTTTTGTCATTGCTTCTTGGCTCATGTTCATGCATTCTTTTGTGTGGAGAAACACACCTAGTATGCATACCTGAATTCAACCGGCTGATGTTTATAATCCTACTGCATACATGGCTTCTGACAGTAAATCCATACATCTGAGGTGTGTGGACAGCCACTCCTGTCACTGTTCACTGGTTTAGAAAACACTTTCCTGATTTTTCTTACCTATTCCAATGAGACCTATAACAATTTAAGAAGGCAAATAACCAATACACACCAATAACTGTTTTCGCTCCATTCAATGCCATTATTATAGTACAGCTGAACTGCGGTATAAGTGAACATATATTGCTGATATCATCAAACATGTGACACAAAATAAAAAGTAGATTTTGTCAGTATTTTAGACTTTGCAAACCAAAATTTCACAAGGCAGGTATGCCATAAATACTAAAATATATACAAATAAGTTACTGACAAATAAAGGGATGACTAATCAGAATGAATGTAAATCCCAGGTGAGCCCTCAGTTATCACGCAAACTCAAGGAGGGAATGTGGGACACATAACGGACAGCTATATTGTGTTATGAGAACAGGTATATTCTCTTCTTAATGGCCAATTATGAACTGGAATACATTTGCAAGGTTAATACTTAAATAGGAGCTGGGGTGTACATGCAGCAGTTGCAATAATTAACCATGTTTATTTACACACACAGAAAATAGTAGCTAAATTCACAGTATTATTGTGAAACATTAGAAATGCTAATTCTTCTGCCTGTCATGAAATATGATGTGTTTTACATAGGGTTGTCAAAAAGATACTAAATCGATATTGACCCTTGGTATCTAATTAGATACTAAGTTGCTGGAAAATCGATTTTTGTTTTTATGGCGCTTTTTTGTAGCGGGTAAACGTTAAGAATTCTAAACAGGCATCAACGCGGTCAGCTCTGGCACAGCCGTATGCCGGCGTGTAAGTTAAAGTCTCTTTTTTTCTCCAGCTGCCTCTGACAGCGCACAGGATGACGCCAATGCGACCACAGACCTATCCACTATTTCTATAGGTTTGTGATTGCGACCATCCGATGCAACTTTGCTTTTAAAGGCCTCGATATAGTCGACCATCTATGCGCGCGGGCGGTAGCGTATGGCAAGCCAAAGTGTTCACATAGCCACGCGTTGTCTTTATTATATCACGCGTTACAGAACGCGTTCTAGCACGCGCACTGGCGCGCTATCACGCGTTATAGGACGCGCTCTGGTATGCGCACTGGCGCGCACAATGGCACGCGTTCTAGAACGCGTTCTGTAATGCGTGATATAATAAAGACAACGCGTGGCTATGTGAACACTTTGGCTTGCCATAGTCCCGCAAGGGGTCCGCGGTGGTCACATGATGCAATACGCTGCCGCCCGCGCACATAATGCTCGACCATAAAGAGGCTTGCAGTTAGCACTGCAGAAGGGGTTGAGCAAAAAGATAGGCCTACCTTAACTTGCCAAGAGATAGGCATGCATTTATTCTGCACCCGCACTCACTACCTTTTTTTAGCAGTCCACGGAAGAAATTTTAAAAGGAATCCCTCACATCTCCAGTATCGAAATTAGTATCGAGTATTATCCTTAGTATCGGTATCGAGTTGGAAATTTTAGTATTGTGACAACCCTAGTTTTACACACATAATAATAATAATGGATTGGATTTATGTAGCGCTTTTCAGGGCACTCAAAGAGCTTTACATTAGTGACGCATCATTCATTCACTCTCAAATTCTCCTCTGGTGGTGGTAAACTAGAGTTTTATCCACAGTTTCCCTGGGGCAGACTGAACTGAAACAGCCCCTCTGACCACCACCAAACATTCATACACCAGTGTGAGTGGCACTGGTGGCAAGGAGGGTAAAGTGTCTTGCTCAAGGACATGGCAGACTGATTAGGACACAGCAGGATTTGAACTACCAACCCTTTGGTTATTGGACAACCCGCTCTAGCAACTGAGCCATGGCCAGTTGGTAGAACCAGTTGGTATTTGGCAAAGGTTATAATGATAATAATACAGAGCGACTGCAGGCAGTTCAGATAATTGTGATCACATGGAATACTTCAGACAAACCTAATTCTAACTGGGAAAATCCCTGTCTCACTATTAGTGGTGGTGCAGCAAATGTCCCCAAAAACCAATGTCTGAATGTTCAATGGTTTTAGCAATATAAGCTAATGCACATCATGCCATGGGTGAATTCCTACACAGACCCCCCCCCCCCCCCCCCCCCCCGGCTAGAAGTGTTCTCGGGGCTCATGAGTATTCATCAGGTTGGGAGACGTCCAAACTTTGAATTAAAATGAGATGTCCTATATTTAGGATTATCCTTCTATGCGTCTGAGTCGTAAGTGCATTTTTCAATGTGTTCTGTGACTCCTTGGGTCCTTAAGCTCACCCTGTCATTTCCTAACTGATAGCTAACTCCCTTCAGCAGCTCACAGAGTTTGGACCCTGTTTTCAGTTAAAATGGGAAGAGGTGTGTGGCAAAATAAACCCTGCTTATATGACCCATAGTGCCATTTATATTGTTATTGTGGTTACAGCACAAAGTAATCGATAAATTATAAAAAATGTTTTAATATAGGGCTGCATGATATGAGAAAAAAGTGACATTGTGATTAAAAAAATATATATTGCAATATAAAAAAATACTCGATTCAAATGGTCAAACAGATTAGTGGTTGACACAAGATATGTTTCAGTATCATCCTTCTTGTAGCCAAAATAATTAAATGCAATTAATAATAAAAACAAAAAACATGCCTAAAAAAAGAAATGAATACATTTTAAAAAAGACAAATAAATAAATAAAACATGCATTAAAAAATAATAATATATACAAATGAATAAAAAATTTAATAAAAATAATTGCAGGACTTGCGATGTGAGTATTGCGCACACATACATTGCGATGTCGATGCTCAAACAATATATTGTGCAGCTCTATTTTAATACATATAAATGCATTTAGATGGACGTATACTTAAGCTAAACTATCTTATCTGTTAACACATACTCGGTAACCAGTATGCCAAGTAACGGTCGTGTGCAGCTACAGAAAGGTTTGATGTGATTCCTTATCATTGTTTTATACCTATTACTTACTGCAGCCAATATGAAGTAATCTGCAGTTGTATTTGGGAATGTCCTTCTTAATATCCAAGCTATGATGATCTTTTGACATAGAATAGCAATTCAGATCTGAATGATAAAATGTTTGTGAATTACAAGTTCTTCTAGTTTTCTCTGTTTTCTAGAGGTTTTGTTTGTGGTTTAGAAGCTCTTTATTTTTGCATCTACATCATTTCTGACTAACATTTCAAGAATGAACTGGTGTAGATGAAGTAAATGCAGCCTGTACATATAACTGAGGTGTTTGAGATTGTAATGGCCTACTTTATCTTGGTGTAGTTTTATAATGAATCAAAACTTGTTAGCGTCATAGCATACTTTCCCAACCCATATAGAAATGAATAAAAGTAATGGGACATTTTGAATTCTGGTGTTTCTTTTCTAACAGAGGTCTGGGCTACAAAACAATAATGAAAAAACTATGATAGGACTAAGGATGGCGAAGTTGATAAAACATTTTGACAGACCATCGAGCCTCAATAACCAGTTTAAGTCGGTCACCGAGACACTTGCTTTTTCAACACACACACACACACACCGCAGTGCGTTTCAACACGAGTCACAGCGGGTGGAGTGATGTTATGTGAAATGCTCATTTTAAACCATTACACATAGAGAAAACATTCGATGTCACAGTAAATGATGCTGCTAAATATCGTGGGGAACAAAAAAAACCTTAATAATTGCCAATAGGAAAAAGGGAAAATACAAATTTAGTCTTTGTTTTCAATGGTATTATTTGTACATGGAAACACAAACAGCTAAAAATACTCTTTAGTTGTTAAGCATTATTGATTTTCATTTTCTTAGGTAGTATCACAAAATAAGACGTGATGTAAAAGTACAGGAGTTGACCCAAATTTTGACACCAAGTAGAAATTGCATATTCCATGTTATATGTCACATGATAATACTATTACTTATGATTGGCTGTTCATACATTTGTCAAAACGTGGAGAAATTAATTATATCAAAATCATATTGACCATGTCTCAAATTTCTATCAAGGAAAAGTTATTTCATTATATATATGTATGTATATACAATTGTTTTATCACCCAGCCCTACTGCAACCACGTGTATGCAATTATGCATCCAAAGACCTGTTAAATATACAGGGTTCCCATAGGTCAGGGAATTTCTGGAATGTCAGGGAATTTCAATAAAGGCTGTTCCAAACAGGGAAAGTCAGGGGATTTCATCATTTTGCATGTAAAGTCAGGGAATATCAAGCCAAACAACATATATGTTTTTCTGTGTTTTTATCTTGTAAAAAGTGACACTAAAATTCAGTAACTTTTTAGAATGCAACATTTGCCTTAAACTTCATATAGTTGGATATACACTAGTGCAGTGGCGTGCACAGACATTTTGGGGGGCGGGTGCTCAGTGGGAAAAAAAGGGCAGTTTGTGCAGCGTGTAGTTAATATTGTTAATATAACAGTGTGAGATATTTTTAAATAAAAAAATCAGGAACGCATTTTCTGTAACGGCATTTATTTAAACATCTTAACCCCTTAGGATCTGGCGTCCACATAAGTGGACATAAGCATATAAGCATTTTAAAAGTGAAATAGTGATCCAAATATTAATTATTCTTGGCAACTGATAACATTACCATACTAACAGCACCACTGATTGATGTGTGGATGAAGAATGAAAATATTTTACTGCATAATGTTGAGTAATTATCCTTAAAAATCCTTATGTTTGATGTTTTGTCATAGTTAAAATTTGCACATATAAGCATTTTAAAAGTGAAATAGTCATCCAAATATTAATTATTCTTGATAACAGATAACATGGACATACTAACAACACCATTGAGTGACGTGTGGATGAAGAATGAAAAGATTATATTGTATAATCCTTTTAGTTCTGTTATAGTTCCATTCCGCCTGGCCCTTTTTAACTTTTTTTTCTCTATAAATGTGCCAAAAAATGCCCTATCTGAAAGATTTTTTTCCCCCTTTTTTTCAGAACACATGTAGATGTCAAAATATGTACATATTTTCTCATTATTATAAGATATAGATTATAAAAGCAGTGTTAAATAACAAAAAAAGTAAAAACAAAAAAAACAAAAAAAAACAGATTTGAATTTTCATCATGTTTTTCTTTATATTCATATTCAAATAAATAGATCCAAAATTTCTGAGACATCAGAAATGTAAATATACATATTTTACTTTTCTCAAAAAGTTTTTTTTATTTTACACTATCAGGTGCCAAGTTACAGCCTAAAATATGTGTAAATGTCCAGGCGTTTTTTAGGTGCTGTAAAATGGTCTAAAACAGTTACCCTCCATCAGCAGGTAAAATTCATTGCTCCACTCCTCACATCTCCAAGGAGTGCTCCTCTTACACATAGAACCATGGAGCTGTGTAAATCTCCTCAGTATTTGTCATTAGTTACATGTTACAGATCATACAGTGGCTATATGACCAAAAACTTGACTAACGAACGGCGACGGTGAACAGCGACGCAAAAACACTCAAAACCCTTTGGAAACAAAAATACTATTATTTACAAATGTTATTTACTATATACAAGCACTAAAACACCACTACAAACTTCCAACTTCTGCTTGACTGACCACAAAGCTCCTCTTTCTTCTCTACTTCCTGGATTTTCTTTTGTATTTCCCGCGGAAGCTCGGAAGTGTCGTAATGTGTCGTATATATCACTGGAAAGCTTATCTTATGGGCTTTCAGAATCCGTGGGAATTATGTCTCTACCGTAAATAGTCGAGGAACTGTGGTCATTTGAATTGCGGATGTAATTTCATGTCGCCGGCGACACCGCCGGTTTAAAATGCGCACAGGTGACATTTGAGTGGCTGCTGTTTTAACAGCGGATGAACGAATGACGGCTCACTTGACCGCAGTTTTTGCAGCTGCTATTACGATCGAGACTCTCCTCATGATGTTCACGTTACGACATGGGGCGGGGCAAGTCGAGGCTGCGCAGCGCGGTGCGGTGCTTCAGGTCGTGTGTGTCAGTGTGTATGTGCGCGCCTCTGTGTGTGCGTATGTGTGTGTTTTTTTTTTTTTAAAGTTGGGACGCGGAGGGCACTTGCTTGACACTGAGGCAAGGGGCAATTGCTCGAGCACCACCTGACATCTATCTGTGCACGCCAGTGCACTAGTGTATTCATTCAAATGAATGTGCCTGTTATTAAAAACACTCATAGCATGAGTAACTCTGAGTATCTCTGTGGGTTTCTCGTGTATAAACTAAAATCATGTTCTGCAAGAATGAACTGTTGTGAATTTACACTATTTGTTGATTCATGCATGTTAGGTCAGTTCCAGGGAAGGACACTGGATTTGGTTTGGATTGGCTGAAATGTTACTTTGTGTTCTTTGCCCAATTGTTAAATTGGACATCAGCTTCTGGGAAATGTCATGGACTTGTTGGTCAGAGGAAAGTCAGTGCATTTTAAGTCTGATTTGGAATGGGAACCATGAATATTGATGTAATTTCTATTAGGAAAATTGCTTTTGGATTTGATAAATCACTTTGCATTTGCTAAATTAATATATTTACATTTTCTCCTCCCAGCACACACAACTGGAAAAGTACTCCGAGCACAGAGACTCTGCCAAGACAGATCAGCCTTCCTCCCCTGTCAGTATCAACATTTCTTGAACATTTCAGCCAGATCCATCCATAACTTTTTTAGTTATCTTTCTATGAATCACATACATGTGCGCCCCCCCATACCTCCACCGATCACCACCAAAATTTAAGCAGTTGTTCCTTGTATGAGCATTTTCTGAAAATTTCAACTAAATTTGTCCATAACTTTTTGAATTAGCTTGCTAACAGGCAAACCCTGATGATTACATTACTCTGCGATTCCTTTAATGAATTACACATAAACACCTCATTCATTGCAGCAAACATTTTAACTGGAGGCAGATGCACTACTTTGCAAGATGTAACACTTGGTGTGTGCTGGTGGTAAACTAGTTTGTATCATTTGTGTGTGTGCAAAGTGTTTGTAGTCATTTTTATACTTGCAAACCTTCAGTACAGTGGTTCTCAAATGGGGGTATGTGTACCCCTGGGGGTATGTGTAGGTACTGCAGGGGGTACATGAAGCTTTTCAAAATTCTTTAAAAAAAAATCAGGAGAGACATCCTAATAATAAGTCTTGGGAAAAATTATTTTGTGAAACGTTCAATAGAATATAAACGTGTGTTCATGTATTGAGTTGTATATTCAGTATTGCCCCCCCCCCTTTGTTTTAATGTGATTTACATCCATGGGCTCTGACGCACCCCAGGCACTGTGTGTGTGTGTGTATGTGGGGGGGGGGGGGTTGCAGGGAGAAATTAGCCAATGCTAGCATGAAACTGGCACATTTTCAGCGGCATCTCACCACAAAACATGGATGTTGCGTTACTAAGCCACCAGAGTTCTTCAGGAGAAAACTTTGTGACTTCAAGTCATTTCAAGCCACAATGTGAAAAGCTTCGACTACATCGGCCAAAGCCCTGGAGGCTTCTTACGCAGTGTGTTTGTTCTTTCTGTCCACCATAGCGGAAGACCTACTGCTCCCTGCTGCTGTTGTATTGGCCAAAATTAAGCTAGACAAAAAATCTGCAGATACATGAAAAACTGTGCCTCTGTCTAATGACACTGTCTGCTGCAGAATAGATGACATGGGCACAGACATTGTCCAATAAGTTGTGGGGAAACTTGACCACTCATTTTCACTGCATCTGGATGAATCTACAGATATGAGTGGATATACGCAACTTGTTGCATTTGTAAGATATGTTAACACGAATGACATCTGTGAACACATTCTATTTTGCAAACAAATGGAGGGGCAAACAACCAGAGAGGACATTTTTCATGTCGTTAACATGTTTTTCACTGAAAGCGCCATCAGCTGGACATCCTGTAGGACGGCTGCATCAATGACGGGCAGTGTGAAACAGGTCATAGTGCAATGTATTTGTCAGGTTCACTATAAGTTGTTTGATTTAATAAATCAGGCACTGATTTTACAGTACTGTACCTCTTTTTTTCTTCCAACATTTTTTTGACCATGTCAGGGGTTACTTGAATAAAATATATATTTCTAAGGGGGTACATCACTGAAAAACTTTGAGAACCACTGCTTTAGTAGATCCAGCCCTTTGTACACGCATGCTAAGACAGAGGTGTGAATGATCAAGTAAAGTTGGTGTTGAATTTAAAACAAAAAAGAATCAAACTTCACACAGTTTTACACAAACAGCGTGATTTTATTATATGGGTGAATAAATGTTGCATAATGGTTTACTCTCTTTGTTGCAGTTGTCATGTGGCATGCAGTAATTCACTTTCAGAATGTTTAAGAATAGCTGTGCTGATTCGCTGTCTCGACTGTCGGCTTATAACAGTACAGAGATACAGCTGTATTAGCTGCTCTGATCCACTTAAACAGTTGCATAGTAGTAAGGATGCCTTGTGTTATGTGTTGATAAGCTTCTATAAATAGAAACTGAGGTGCTTAATCCGATTGCGTTTCAGTCTGTGTTTATACAGCGATGGAAAAGGGGAAACACATTGTCTCCATGCATCCTGTCACCACCCCCTCAAAAAAAAGAAGTAGAAAATAACCTCCCGAGCAGTGTGATGAGAAAAATTTTCTTCATCAAGTGAATGAGTGAAGTTTCAGAAAGGCGATGATGAGGAGAGAAAGCTGGAGGAGTGAAGTGATACTTTCAGAAAGGCCAAAAGCTTTGCGTGCTGCTATTTGGTTTGATGTTGTTTGAAGTTTACAGTTTACCTACACACATGCACATCTGGCTCCAATGTCCTTCTGCTTCGCTGGAGTCTCATAATCAAGCGAAGGTGAAAGCCTCCTCTGGGAAACTCAGACGGCTGCACTCCACTATTGTGCCAAGCTGAGTGTAAAAGCTGCAGCTGCGTTATTCACAGAGGACGCCCGTTATGATGGCTGTGACCCCAGAGGTAATGCAGGACGTCCCATAATGGCATCCCATAAAAGTTCAGTCCCTGGGTCCTCCTGTTTACATATTAGAGAGTTGTCCAAAGACCTGCTTTGGCCAAAATCATCCATGGGTGCTTAGTAACAGACGAAGTATTGCATTTCACTGAGTGGCAATGCTCAGCTTCAGTGCTGCAAAAACATGTCAGATATAACTTGTATGGTTAGCTCCTTGGTCTGCCATGTAGCTGGACCTTCACGTATGTATTAAAGGTGTCATTCTGCTGAAAACCCCTTTTCCACGCTCCTTTTGGAATCTGATGGGTCACCCCGAGTTACCAACGCATGCTGCGTTTTAAAGTGGTGTGTCCCCTCCATTCATAGAAAACAACACGGAGAAACGGGTGACTCGGGAAAAGCCTGTCTACATTCCATAATGTGGACATTGGTGTCACCCATGTGGGGTTAAGCCTGCCCACAGAATGCAGGTAACACTCCCCACAGCCTGTCCCCCATTGCAGTGAATCTCAAGAAGCATTAGCATCTACAAGAGAAGACGGCGCACTGTAGCTGCTGCACAAAGTTGAAAAAAATGGTGGAGCGAACTCGTTCATGTGGGGGTTTTTTCCTGCATGTTTTCAAAACAAGCGATGGCACGAAACCTAGCTGGATGCTACTCTGGGATGGTAAACACACAGAGTGAGAGGGGAGGCAGGAGTGTTCACGCATTTATTCTCCGAGCCCATCAGAGGCGTCTCATTACCGCGTCATGGATATGTATGAGGAAGGACTGGAAAATTCTTTTGGTCATTTTCCTACCCTCCAAAAACAGCTTGAAAGAAAGCTACCCGGGCATTTTTTAAAAATAGAGCCAGCGCACAATGTATTCAATAACAATGGAGAACACAGTAATATTAATGAAATAATGATGGAATGACGCCTTTAAAAAAGTGTGTGTGTGTGTGTGTGTGTACAAATCCCTGTTAGTTTTATTCAAGTTCAAAAATATTTTGTTTCTCTCTTTTTCTGTATCCATAGTCTTAAGTGATTTAGCGCCATTTATTGTAATATTATCCTCTGTATTTGAAATTTTTCCCCCAGTGAAAATCTGGGTATTTTCTGGTATTTCATTTACTGATTTACTGATTACCGATCGGCTTTAAGTTCCTCAATAGAATCTTATTTAAAGGCAGCTGAGAACAGGTGAGTCTTCAACCGGATTTAAATAAACTGAGTGTTTCAGCTGATCTGAGGCTTTCTGGGAGTTTGTTCCAGACATGTGGAGCATAGAAGTTGAACGCAGCTTCTCCATGTCTGGTTCTGACTCTGGGGACTGATAATAAACCGGATCCAGATGACCTCAGGGGTCTGCTATGTTCATACTGGGTCAGGAGGTCACTGATGTACTCTGGTCCTAAACCATTCAGGGTTTTATAGACCAGCAACAGAACTTTCAAGTACATTCATCATCAAATTCTATCATTAACTGAACATTAAACAAGCGTCTTCATCTAGTGTAATTGATCAAACTCCATGAGTTTTACTGGTAAAACAGTGTTGCAGAAGATGATGGCCTTTCCACGTCCTCTATGGAGTCTCTGAACATCCAAATGGGTCATATTTGATGATTGGGGGAAAAAATAAACTGCATTTTACCTCAATTATTTCAGTTTATTGATGGGAATAGTTGATCTGAAGATAATAAACCTTTTAGAACTATAGATAATTTTGGCTGCCAGTGGCTGTTTGGGTCTTTAAAGGTTAAATATACCAGTAAACTAACAAGTAACAGTCAAAAATCTAGATTGTAGTAGCAGTTGTATATAAAGCATTAATGTTGTCTAGGACCTGAAATACAACTGTCGTCAGATATGTTTTGTGTGTTAAAGGTGGGGGTTGCTTATAATGCTCTTCACACCCTGATTGCAACCAATTAATTAAATGCTCTAACACAAAACATTTCAAAATGTACTCACCCGAGGAATGGACTTGACTGAAAAAACGCCAATCATTTGAACTGGCCCATCAAAATGATTGAATGGTGATATGTCTATCACTTTCATCTGTTCCTCCCCCCTATGCACGTACCCCTCTTTGGGCATGAATTCCATGTTCTCAGAGGCTTGAAGCAGTTATACAGGAAATGAAGCCCCAGAGCCAGGGCTGGGCAAACTGATGTAGTGAATCCTTGGGAACAAACACTGTCCGCCCCAGTGTTCTGGAGGCATTGGTTTTGGTGGGGATGTTTTGAACTTTTGAATTGTCGATTTTCGAAATGTAGCTACTCAAACTCTTTACCCAAGATCTCCTCCGCTATTTCTAACATAGTTAATGTTGGGGTAAAGAGTAACCAGGTTTCAGGCTGTGTTTTCCAGTCATCTAATTTGGGTGCACTGATCAGTTGGCGTCTCTGGTACCTCTGTAATGTGTCATTTAATGGGGTGATTTTGCTTAAAAGTCCTAAAAAATCCCTCTCCAAATGAAAATGGCAGCTGTTTTTCAACTGATAAAAGAATGGGCTGTTTGTAAAGGTAACACCCTATAGCTTGGACTAAACCACGAACGTTTGCTGTTTATTTGACAGGTAAAAAGCGGTAGACTTAGAAACACACCTCTACTTAACTTTTGGTGAAAACCAGAGTTTATAAAGCTGCATCTGGTAGATATGGACTGAAAGACACCATTTATGAGAACTTTATTTGTAAAACTGTCAGTTTTAGAGCATTATTTCTGTGATTATATTTATGCATTTTACAGAGGAGAAATTTTGTGAACTATCAATTTTTCCACTTTGAATTTTTTGGGAAAAACTTTTTCAAATACATATATTGCCCCCACAGAATTGCACATTACATATTCATATATATATTTATTTTTATTTTTTTCTATCTTGGTGCATGCTTAGCATTTTTATTATTTTTTATACTATATATATATATATATATATATATATATATATATATATATATATATATATATATATATATATATATATATATAATTCTTTTTTTTTCTTTTTTTCTTTTTATTGATATACTATATGTTGAATGTTGCAGCGTTACACCGAGACAAATTCCTAGTTGTATACTACATGTGTACTATACGGACAATGGCAATAAAACTCTTTCTGATTCTGATTCTATTTTGGCAAAAATTGCTGAAAATAAATATTTCACATACAAAATGACCATTGTCAATGGTAAAAGAAAGTCCAAGCTCGTATACTGGTCCAAAAATCCCATTGTCATATATCCTGGTTTTCAGCAGCTTATTGTCTATCCGTCCGTCACCACTGATTTTAAATGCCACCTAGTTTGTTTGAAGATCGATGGATGATTGATCAGATGAGTCTTCAAAACCAAATTTCTCATTTAACTTTTTGTGTATGTGGTGTTACTGTTGCATTTCAGAATGGTTTATACATTTGATGCATTAATGCAGCTGTCGATATAGGTGTTATTAGAATAATGTCATTTTCGTCCCAGGCTGGGAAGAGGTTGAACAGACACCTATTTGTCTTAGTGTTATTTATGATGCTTCCCCCACTGTGGACGACTCAATTCATGCTGGAATCTGTGTGATTTTTTTTTTCTCGTCACACTTCTATCTCCTTGTTATTACTTTGAATCAACAGCAGCCCCTGAGCTGCAACTACACTCTCACCCCTTACTTAATACTACAACACACTTCGTCATGTTCACACGCTCCACCAAAACAAATATTCTCCCAACATGGCTTTGCAAATGCACTGTCGGCTCACCAGTGTTCAAGAGGTAGGCAAATAACCCAGGAAACGTTTACCCCTATGGTAAAATGGTAGCAGAGGGTGCCACACCTACAGCACACACAGCACTGGCACAGTGTGGAAAAAGGTCTGGCTATTTGATACTTGGTTTGTCCTGCAGCATATTTTGCCACTCACACTGACTGTTGCCGTGGGGAAGTGACATCAGTGCATCCCCTCTGTGGTGCTAAACCATAGGCAGACATGGTCACCTCTGTTAGATCCTTGACTTAAATGGACTTCATCCATTCTGTATTTAGGATTGTTTAGGCAGGTCAGAAATCATACATTCACAAAGACTGTAATATCATAAGAACAGGACCATATTAACAACAGCAGTTCTGTACTACTGATTTGTGATCGACCAATATGGATTTTTATTTATTTATTTTTTTTCAGCCTTAGTCACTGTATGACCAATACAGGCTGCCAATATTTCTAAGCCGATATAATTTTCTTTTTCTTTGTCAAATTTTATTTAATTACAATTACAAAATAAAAATGGTGACAATTAACGTAATAAATCTGACCAAAACTCCACCTTCTTCTTCTCCTTTTCTTAATCTTTCTCCCTTTTTCTTTTCTCCTTTTTTGCCCCCCCCCCTCCCCTTTTTCTCTTCTGTTTTCCTTTGTTTTTCTCCTTGCCCCCTCCCTCCCCCTCTTCTTCTTTTTTTTTCCTATTTTGCCTTCCACTGTAAATCATGGCAGAGAAAAAGGAACATATCGACCAACGCAACAGCCAATACAAGAAAAAAAATCAGCCCCATATATCAGCCAGCCAATAACTGCTGATACATTTTTCTATCTTTAATGGATGAAAAATAGTCATTTTGTTATAAACACATAATTGATTTGGTCAGATATATAGCAATTTACCTCTTTTATGTGGTATAATGATGAATACTTAAAAAAAAACAGCTGATGCATCTACTTTTTATTCTATAGTCTTAAGGAATGTTATGCTCACAGTGTTATCTGAATTGTTACAAGTCACAATAGTAGCTTGTGGACACAAAGAGAAAATGGTATGTATTTATTTACCTTTGATAAGATATAACTGTATTCATCCCACTGTGGGGAAATTTAAGTTGACGGTAGCGATAACAAGCAAGTGCAGAGAAAAGATGGGTAGAAAAAACACAAAGACGTGAAATTGAAGTATATAGAGAAAAATAAGTCATTTGGTATTCATAAAAATGTACTTGAAATGATATATTTTTTAATTTAGATTGTGGTTGCCCATGGTGTAATGGGGGGGGTTACTGTGAAGTCTTGTATAATCTGATGGCTGTGACTGTACACAGTAAATTTTGCAGTGTTAAATCAACACTTAGAGAGTTTATTTAACTTCTTCTAGAGTGTATTTGGTCCCATTGTCTCCAAATTAACACTGCAAAATCTACAGTCTATTACGCTATTTACATTACTGCACAATATATTGTTTGAGCATTGACATCGCAATGTACACATGCGCAATAGTCACATGATAGGTCCTGCAATGTAGTTGTGAGCTCACCATTTTCTCATCTAATTTCAATAGAACCTGACACACACTGAGCACATCACAATCATTCTGAACCAGTTTGGACTGAGTCACTGGTAACAAGACTGAAAAATGAGTGACCAACAAGAGAAAATCCAGGCTCAGCTATATGGAATTATTTTTTTTTCTTTATTTAATTTTTTTTTGGTATCTATTTATTTATTTCTAATGATTAATTTACAAGAAGGACGATGCTGAAACATGTTCTGTGTCGACCACTAATCAGTTTGACCATTTGTATTGGCACCACACAGCTGTTATATACTCCTGAGTTATTTATTTATTTATTTTTGGTCATATTGTAGGGTTATTTAAAAAAAAAAAATCACACTGTCAGTTTTTTCTAATATCATGCAGCCCTAATTTCAGTAAAGTTTTATGGTGTTGTCGTATTATAGTTTGACACCAAGATTTTCATTATTGCTCGTACATTTCAGATATTGTTTTCAGCTCTGGCAAAAGTGGTGGTTATACTGCAGTGCAGTGATCCGTACTGTAGACTGACAGGGATGAGGCTGATTCTGTGGTAGGTCGGTGTCCTCTGGCTCTAGTGGATTAAGGCACATTTTAATGCACTCTACTCCTGTGTCCAGCCTTTAGCCGTGTAACATTTCTTTTGTGCAGGACAGTTTCGGCCATTTTTCTAAGTAATCAGTTGGACATTTTAGTGTGAAGAGTTCAGCTACTGTCCACTAAACAACAGTGCAGGTAAACAAGTGATAACGTCTGGTGGGGGTTGAGCTGATAGCGTCTGACATGTCTGGGAATGTCGACATATGATGCGGTCGTTATCTTTCACAGTCCCGACAGTCCTGATCAGCAGGTTGGGTATTTTACCTCCCATGGCTGGGTGCATATGTGGCTGTGTTTGGTCTATATTCCCTGAAGTGGGTGAAATTACACTGATGTATATCTATATTTATACAAAGCTTATTTATTTTTATCTTCTTATCTAAGTATGTTTTAAATACAGTTGAAAAGGATGCAGTATTAATAGTATCTAAACCGTCAGCCAGTGGTAATGTCTAACATTTGGTATTGATTGGCATTATAATGGAACTGTTTTCTGCTGTGTCCATTACTGTTCTCCTTCCTGTTGTTCTATTTTTAACTAAGTGGTATACAAACTTACACCCACAGACCAAATGTTGATAGTTTTTTTTTTTTTAACATACAGTAGGTATTTTCTCGATTGACATTTTTTTTCTTGGTAAATTTTATTCTGTGTTCCATTCTACAACTCTAGTTCAGTGACGGCGTGAATGTATTTTGGGAACAATCGGTCAAGCATGAAGTGCAGTATCCCGTTTGAACAACAGTGTTTTCTTTAATCTCAAGTCATGTCATGTACAGGGAGTCTTTTTGTGAAGTGTGACAGTGACTGCGGCCATTTGCGTGAGCACGGCGGCCAAGGGGAGGGAAGTGATGTTGCTGACTCAGGTGCTGCTGATGCTGTGGTCTGTGCTGACTGAGGCGGAACTGAACCAGCGACGTGATGGCCATTTCATCAAACCGTGTGTGTGTCTGGGAGGAGAAAACAAAAAGTTGGGAGGAATCAACTCTACTAAGCTTTAGTGACAGTGATGAGTCATGGTGAAGATTGCTCTCTTGTTTCAGTTCTCTCTTGGTTTATCAGTAGTGAAAGAAAGATTCAGAGACTTTACTTAAAGCATAAATACTGTGAAAATATTCCACTGCATGTAGATGTTGTCACGGAGGGGGTGAGGAGAGAGAGGACTCAAATACACAGTGCTGAAGGGAGAACAGATTTAATAACAAAACCAAATCAAGACAAAAACAGAGACAAACTACAAGAAGACTAAAACGCAAACACCTGGGGATAGATCGGCCAGAGTCCGTGGTGATGATAAATGTCCAGGTTATGGTGACTGAGGAGATGGAAAAGCTGTCCGGGTTGTGGAGGTGACATTACTGAATGGTCCCGCACTGGCAACTGCAAGCCTTACTGCTTTCATAGCCACAGATGAGGAACGGCTTGCAGCTGCGCAGTGCGGGACCAGGTGAGTATGGAAATTACTGGTGGAAAGGTCACCGGAGCGGAGATCATGACAGAAGTTCTACATTCAAGACTTTAGGTGTGTATATAGTATCAATAGAATATAAAAAAGACAAGTCACAGTCTAGCAAAATGGTCCCTTTAATATTTGATTTTCAATATTACTGCTGTGTTTAAAGTTGACAAAGCAATGTTATACAATCTACATAATTTAACTGTGTTCTATATAAGGTCATCGTATCATATGTTTATATATTAAATATGATACGGATGTTTACAGTTTCACTCTCCTGTGTAAATGCCATATGTCTCAAATATTTTCACAACCTCAGACAAATGGCTCCGGCTGCAGCTTTGTGAAACTCCACCTCCAGTCAATCCAAGAGGATTTTTTTAAACACATTATGTTAAGGAGTTTAAGTTTCTGAACCAATAATGTAACGCATCATCATTCAGTTTATCACAAACCTTCCAAGGCAAAAAATATGATTTTCACTGGACACTTAACGGATGAAAAAGTCAGCTAAAGTCAAAAGTGTTCTCAAGTACAGTGCTTAGATAAATGTATTTAGTCATATCCCGCCACTTCTGTTTAGTCATACTCTGGTCTATCTTTCTTTGTAGGTGAAGGAAATTCCAAAATCTCCAGTGTGTACATCAACAACACTCATGGTGTGGACGATGACGACTTCTATGACAGAAACTTGGCTTTATTTGAGGTTTGAATGAAAATAATTCTGAAGCTATTATGTAGATCCAGAACAATGCACTTATTCTGTAAATGTACTGCAGGTGAATTATATTTATTGTATATTACTATATTATAATTGCAGAAAAAACTTGGGTTTTTTTTTCGCTCATTTAAAAAAAAAAATGGTTCTCTTTATGTGATTTAATACACAACCAAACTCACAATAAGTGGTGGGTTTTAATATTTCGATGATATATATTTCTGTCATCATTCCCACTGTCTCTTTTTACCTTTTCTCTGCAAAATGACTTTTTCTGTGTAATTTCAATTATCTGGATCTCTTTCTTTCTCTGCCCTCATTTTTCTCGCTCTTCTCTTTTTCATTCTTTTGTTTCTTCCTTCACATTTCATTATATGTTATCTTTTCCTCATCCCTTATCTCTCTTTTTTTTCCCCCACCTTTTTTTTAACCATTACTTATGTTTTGTCTTCGTCTGGACTTTCTCCACCTCTCCACACCCTGCAGGAGGAGATGGACACTCGACCGAAGGTTTCGTCTCTGCTCAATCGCCTGGCGAACTATACAAACCTGACACAGGGGGCCAAAGAACACGAAGAGGCCGAGAACATCGGGGAGAAAAAGAAAGCTTACAAAGTACGCAACACTCTGTGTGCACATAACTCACATCTTTTACTGATAACATACTTGAAGTGTACTGCTACTAGTCATGGTTACAACATTTATTTGTACTTTGTATTTAATAAAGTTCAATAAAATTCAGTATAAAAAAAAATCATCACCATAAATGCACCAGACTAAACCTTTTATCACATGAATTACATGCAGCGACAGCCATTGCTGGCTGGAAGTGATTATACCCTCATTGTTTTAGGAAATTGACTTTGATCTGCATGTTGTTGGTGAGCTATTGTGTATTAATTACAAATATTAATGAGTGTTAAATCTTAATTGTACACTATGGCTTGTGTTAAAGTAGCTGAAATTTGATGTAGCAACAAAACAAGAAAAAAACAAATAATGCAGCATTATTAAAATGATCTAGCTCACCTCTTACCAGCAGTGGTGCTTTTCAAGCAGCAAGGAAGTCCCTCCTAGACCAGTGTTATCTGTTCATTTTGCCCTCTTGACTTGGCAGGTGCATTTTGACAGCACACTGGGATCTGACCCTGATCTGCACAGCTTTCTTTACTGATAAGGACAGCTACTTCAGATAAGACAGTCAGTTGTGGTGGTGTAAAGTCATTCCGCATTTCTACCCTGTTATGCTTTCACATTCACTAATAGGCAGCTAGCATGGTTGACCAAAACATTGCCAGACTTGTCTTTTTGGCAGCAGCTGTTGGGTTCATAATGTAACCCAATGGCCAGTGCAAATCAAACGTACTCTAAAGAAATAGCAATAATTAATGACCAAAAGGACTTTAATAATTGATATAATGGTTCACTTTTTCTTGTTTTTTTTTTGTTGTGCTCATTTCTGTTCCCTCTCCCTCCAGTCACCACAGATGGGCACCTTTATGGGTGTTTACCTTCCCTGCCTGCAGAACATCTTTGGTGTCATCCTGTTCCTGCGGTTGACCTGGGTGGTAGGAAGTGCTGGAGTACTGCAGGGCCTCTGCATCGTCTTCATATGCTGTTGCTGTGTGAGTATTTACACAAGTGGTCCTGAGCAAAACATAAAATGTGAATTGTAGATATTGGCTAAACTCTGTTGTCCTGTCTTTCTCCAGACAATGTTGACTGCAATATCGATGAGTGCCATCGCCACTAACGGTGTCGTACCAGGTATTTTTCTCTGGTCTCCTCTTACATTGCCTACGGTTTCCAGCAGGTAGATTAGGACCTTTTGTCAGTGATCTATCTCTGCTCACTCATCTTGTTAAAAAACATACTGACACAGGGACGTGTAGTATTTCAATATTTTCTTTTTTCAATAAAGCTTTATTTTAATAATAGCAATGAACAAAAAAATGTTTTAGAAAAACAGGTCTTTGGGTGAAGACTTAAACAAATCACAAAGGTGCAAAGTGCAAACAATGTTGGCATGCCTGACAGTGAGTGACAGAATATACTTTAAACATGTTTTAAATGTCAAAATAAAGGTGACACGATGGTGCAGTGATTAGCACTGTCATCTCATCGCACCCAGGTCATGAGTTCAGTTCTAACACCAGCCAATGGGACCTTTCTGTGAACTTTCCAGGTCTTCAGCCTTCTTTCTACCATCCAAAGACATGATTAGTCAATCTAAATTACCCATAGGTGTGAGAGTGAATGGTTCATCTCTATTTGTCATCAACTAGCAACATGCCCAGGGTGTACCCTGTCTTCATCTTAACCCAAATAAGTAGGTCAGAAAATGAATGAATCTAAAACTGCTTCTAAAAGCTCTTATGATTACTGTAGGTTTTTTGTCCCTGGTGCTTTTGTTAAGGGGCGGGAAAGTTTTTTTCCCCCCTGAACATCACATCACATCCAAAGGCTTCTGGAGTTCTATCTAAAACGTATTAGCAGTAGTAGTTATGGTGTTATTATTATCATTATTAAAACATTTTAAACACACACTGACTATTAATGTAATCTAGACATGATTCCAAGGGTAATGAAGACTAGTCTTTTTTAATATTAAATGAAGTCTGACTGTACACCCACACCGCCTCTGTGTGAATGAGGATGACCCACGTATAACAGTTTAATCTAACAATCCTGGTAGAGATATGTGTATTTTGCCTCCTGGCACTGTTTGTTTACTCATTTTTATTGCCAATCCTCAATTTGAGTTCCGTACACTAGGTCCAGATGAGAAGCAATAGATAGCAGTTTTTGTAAGGTTATGTCATACAGTGAAAGTGTCTGCGGTTGAGCTGCATTTTGATCGGCATCATCTCACAGGTGATAATGATTAATATTATAGTTAATTATTACACTAATTCCACACCTTTATACTGAAGTAGTTTTTGATTTGGTGCAAGTGAGGCTTGGCAGCAATGCTGCAGTAAAATACAACCAGTGAGTACAGAGTACAGAGGTGAGGACATGCAAATGCAGCCCTAGGAGAATTTCTAGAACAGTTTTAGGTTGTCACACTGTGGTATATTTCTATGAATAACATCAGTGTTTCAAGGTGGCCAAGTGTCTGCTGCAGATGTAAAATTAAACAATAATCTTTTTCAGGATATGTTTCTTCAGGTTTTCTTCTTATCGTCTAGCTGGAATCACATTCTATGTAATAATGTTTTTTTTTTCTTTCTAATGAGTGTTGTTTCTGTTTGTCCTGTCTTCCCATGTCCGCCTCTCCCCCTCTGTCTGTACACACATCCAAAACTCAGGATGTTTATTTGCCATCAACTTTACCTTTCACTGAAACGCCTCTAGACGAATACCCCAAATGTCAAAGTGGTGTGATATTTTCACTAGCATGTGACATTTTGATAATTAGATGTAGAATGAAAACCTTTATAACATAGCCAATTAATGTCTAACATGCCTTGTTTGCCATCAGACATTTCATTCCATGCTTTCTTTCTCACCTGAAGAGCTTCAAGAGCTCATATTTTCTCACCATCCTGTCTCAGATGGTAGTTAAAGCTGTGTAGTTTACTATGGCCTGTGTAAATGAATAGTAATGTTTAAAAAAAGTGTTTGGCTTCCCTAATACAGCTCAGCACTAAAAACCATGCGTCTATCAGACTGCATGTAGTTTCACTGTCCAGTTGCTCAAGAGCACCTCATTCATGAGCTGCACCCATGAACCACACTCTTCAGATGACTTAAACACACAGCATTACTTTCAGGATGTACTCTATGAGTGCTTTTATTTTGCAAGGCTGCATTTCAGGAACCCAAATGCTTGATCTCTATTCTTAAAGTTGGTACTTAGAGTGATAATGTAGTTCTCTTACTGAATGATGCTTTCATATACTCTGTTTTATATCTGGTTCAAATTTTATCAGCATGAAATGACTTGCTAGAATATTGTCTAAAAATGTCTTGTAGTGTCTAATGTAAAAAAAAAATATTCTTTGATTTTGTAGCTCAAACCTTTAAAGTTTTGCTTTTGCCCGTGGGTAGAAAAAGCCCACCAGAGCATATCTTTACACTTCTACATACTGTACTGCTCTTATTTGGAGCATTTTATACTTCAGCACAACCCTTATATCTCCAATTATAACCCCATTTTTGTAATAAACGCCTACTAAGTACAGAAAATAAATGGCTTACAAAAAATCAATAAACCACAAAAAATATTTTCTTTCAGATATTTTCAGGAATGCAGAAATGTCATAGCTGCATTCTTTCAAAAAGAGGCGAAATGTTGTCACAGGTAGAGACACAAGAAATCCAGTGGATTGTTCAATGTTCACAATGTTATCAGATCTATAAGGCACTCAAGACAGGTTGGAATATTTTATGTATCTGCAAATCCATTAGTTAAGTAAATATATACAAAGTAAGAGCTAATAAATGTTTTTAAAGTATGAAAACAGCTGTAAGAGTGGGCTAATGTTAATGATGGATTTACTTTCACACAGATAATGTTTATCTCCCATATGTTCAGAATTCAACTGGTCAGTAACGGCTGATTTGATTGCACGCTCTTTTTTTTTGATTGATATGAAAAAGGTTTGCGCTGCAGCTTTTGAACCAAACGAACATGTTATCAGTGGCTTCATTAGTCCACACAGCTCATTTGCACAGCACTCAACACCTAATGTGTACAGTCACCAAGCTACTTCAAGTGAAGCAAACCCGTTCTGGAGTCGTTTGCAGATAAGATTTGAACAAATATCTGTCTTTTTCTTTTCATGTCATGTAGGAAAATTATGCTTATTTCCAAAGCATAGGATGATCTTACATCAGCTGTCCTCTTTTCTTTCTATTTTCCTCATAACATCATAATGTTACTAACCATCCATCCTTCTCTCTCTTTGTCTCTTCTCTTCTTTCCTGTTTCCTCTCCATCTTCCTTTTTATACGTATTTTTCCTCCTTAACCTACCCCCCCATCCTCTTCATTCTGTCTCTCTCTCTCTCTCTCTCTCTCTCTCTCTCTCTCTCTCTCTCCCTCTCCCTCACCATTCCCTTGTCTCCTGCTGTGATGTACAACCTGCCCTCCTCCCACACTTTCTATCTTGTCTGACCGTCCTCCTCTTCAGCGGGGGGCTCCTACTTCATGATCAGCCGTTCTCTGGGTCCAGAGTTTGGAGGAGCAGTGGGTCTGTGTTTTTACCTGGGAACCACCTTCGCTGGAGCCATGTACATCCTCGGGGCCGTCGAGATCCTTCTGGTAGGTTATTGGTTCCTTTAAAGACCAAGTGTTTACATCATGCATCCTGTATTTGCACTATTGCCATTAATTGACATATTATGACAGTTAATAAAAATGGAGACGAAGGCCCAATCCCAATTCACCCCTTGGCCCTAACACTTACCCCTACCTCACCATTTTGTGCGTTCACAATAAGGGGTAGATAGGAGTGTCCTAATTCTTGATGAGTCAGAGGGGAAGGGCTAAAGGGGTGGACTGTGTGACCCTCAAAACACAGATTTTTTAGGGCCACTCTACAAATGGAAGCATAGGACAATTTTCCTACAATTCTGTTCCAATCATAAGCAAGATGTAAATAAATTAAAAAAAAAAAAAGTGCAGCAATATGATGAAAGAAACACAAAAGTGTAGATATTTTCTTTGTAAATAACTTAATTATTGGATTGTCCATTTAATGCAGGCGCGCAGATGGTGGGTGTGTCAGGTGTGTCATGACACACCCAGTTTTGAACGCCCTTAGATCCATCCCACCCACTTTTATTTAAAAAAAAAACATGTTACTTCTTCTTTTTCCTTTTTCCTTTTACTTTTACTACTTACTTCTTACTGTCTTCTTACCGAGTCAAGCATCACGAGGAAACCAAAATATGAATTAACATACATAATAACGTGACTCGGTGATTGCGCTGTGCAGGCGGCATCGTCGTTGACTTTGGTTGCCACGGTTACAAACAAATAGTCTGACAGGCATCACTTGGACAGCCGGGGTGCACGTTCAGGAGGACCCCAACACGGCATGGAATAATGAGGCAAGCTAAAAAGCAGAAAGCAATCATGCGGTTTTTTCAAAGAGCAACAGCTGTAAGTAAACTGCTACTTTACGTTATCACATCACCTTGCAATTTCTGTTCAAAGCAATGTCGCCGTGAGAGTAGGAATCGTACAAACCTGGCCAGAGCCAAACTTTCACCTTCTTCTGCCTCCACGTAGCCAGTACATGGAAATAGTCTACCTCAGCGTTCCCCAATAGGAGGACACAGACTGGCCCACACCAACTTGTGAGAAAAATATTCTTTTTTTTTTATTTAATTTTTTTATTGTGGCGGCGAGACATTAGCGCGCCATCATCTCTGCCGCGCGTGTGTTTTTTTTTCTTTTTCTCGTCTTTTTTGGAGTGTGTGAAGCGCGGCTCTCCTGCGACATATGTTTAAACTGGACATTGTCATCTGGACCTTGCCTCACTACTCAGCCTTTTCTCTATGTGGTGGACGTCTGGAGGTGTGCGCGCACACGCACCTGCTGCAGAACCGTACCACTGTTACTTCATAGACCAGGACACAGATTCATTCATTCATTGTTTTGGGTTTTTCTTCTGTTTGTGTTTATGTACGGAGGATAATTGGTGCCATTGTTTATGAGTTAATATGATTTCAGTTTGATGTTTGTTCCATGTAAATATTGTAGACTGTGTGTTAATTAAATAATGTGATAATTGGTATGTCCATGGGTGGAGCTTAGGGGTAAAATAAAGGGGAGCATTTCCCAGTAGTGTGGGGGGTGTAGTTGGAGATAAATTCTGTAGATTTAAACAGATTTGAAGTTAAAGTAAGAGTGTGGCTGAAATCTGGGTTTTTTTTTTAGTGCTGAATGGCAAAAGAGACCAACTTTATTTTATCATGTTTTAAGATCTCCTGTAACAATTTTTTTTTTCCTGGTTTGTTGGTATTTTTGCACTGTAAAAACTGTGCACTCCTCATCACTGCTGGTTTTGGACTTGGGTGAAAATAAATGAAAAACCATTGAAGTCAAACGAACCCTTGACAAATATATATATATATATATATATATATATATATATATATATATATATATATATATATATATTAGTATTTATTATTTAAGTATGAACAACTGGCTGCTGTTATAGCTGTATTACTGTTGATTTGTTCCAGCAGACTAGCAAAGTATATTTTTTAAATTTTATTTTGAGTTAACTAGCTGTTGTTATAAATCTGTCAACTTTCAGAGCAGACTGTAATAACCAAATATTTATTTTGAGCAAATGGTTGGTTCTCAACTTTTGTCTTAGTGTGACCCTGACAAATAATATTCCTGAATCCCAGGCACAACTAATAATGTTATAATGCACTATAGGCGCAGATTCAACATTATTATCTGTATTGTCACTGGAGTGGGGCTGTTGTGGCATGGCGGCACCCCCCCCCCCCCCCCCCCCCCCCCCCCAAAACAGGATGGCATCTTCGTCCCCCCCAGTTTCACAAACCTATCTGCGCCCCAGATTTCATGCCTTTTAACCTCTTACCATTCTGGGGTGATTTTGGTTAATACATGTGAAACATACCTCTCTGAATTCAGATTACAAATGTTTATGAACTGTTTTGAGGACAGATAAGAGTCGGCTCTTTGTAAAATTAACACTCTGTAGTTTGGACTAAAGCAGTCACTTTTGCTCTTTATTCGAGAGGTAAAAAGCTGTAGATTTAGAAACAAATTTTGACCAGTGTCTTGGCACTTTGCAGTTCAAACTTTTTTTGCAGTTCAAAATTTTTGGAAGAAATGAATAACTGTTGAATGCTTCAAATAAACATATTTCAGCAAAAATTACCATTGTCTATTATAAAACTAGAAAAGCACTCTGAGAGCGCAGACCTCCGCCAAGGTACACCCCCCCCACCCTGATCACCACCAAAATGAAATCAGTTCTTCCTGTTCACATTTCCAACATATCCTGAAAATGTTATCAAAATCCGTCCATAAGTTTTCCAGTTATCTTGAACACAGACAGACAAACAGATAAACGCCGGCAAAAACATCACCTCCTTGGCGGAGGTAATAAAGTCCAATCTAGTATTCTGGCCCAAAAATACCACATTGTCATATGTCCTGGTGTTCAGCAGCCCTCACCACAGATTTTAAATGCCACCTAATGTGTTGGAACATCGACTGCTGCCAAAAGCCTAATTTGTCACGTTCTGCTTTTCTGGAAAATAAGTTTTTCCGTATGTGATGTTGCTGTTGCCCTAAAGAATGGTTTATATATTCAGAAAGATAAGTTTGTTTGCTTTCATTTGATGTGTGACAAATGGAGGTGCTTTCATGCCTGTATATATTTTATTAGATTTATTTATTTATTATATTCTATATTTAAATGTCATCTGCGTATCTGGACCTTTAAATTTTTGTGGTTTGCAATTTATAGCTGCAAAAAGGTGCCTTAATCCCATGGAACAGAGAAGGTTACAACTGCTGATGACATGGTGAATTCTTTCACCAAGGTGTCATATCTGTTTGGAGCAGCATTGACAACTGTTGATGTAACAGGTCTCGAAGGGTTGTCCCATTTCATAGGGGAATATTTCAACCCTTACCTCTTGCAATTCCATTACAAAGGGGGTGTGCCAAGTGAAAGGGCCAAGGGGGGGAATTGGGATACGGCATAAAACTAATTGTGAAGAATTAAAGCGAAATACTGACTAAATTGACAAAATTTGAATAACAACAATTATGCTACGTCTTGTTAAATTTTTTGTGAAGTCATACTGTGTCACGCAGCAGTCCTTTTTTTAGCAGCTCCTACATATCAATGATTTCTACACAAAAACTAAAAGTTCTCAATTCCTTTAAACACAAACAATATTGAAACTCCTTATGCATTCCCTAAATTTTAGTCTTCATCTAACACAGGGGTCTCAAACATGTGGCCCGGGGGCCAACTGCGGCCCGCCAACAGTTCCAATGTGGCCCATGGGACGAAAGCGCATAATAACATATTAAATGACTCCATATTTTCTCCTTAGTTTTTTGACAATTTCAAACTTTTGCCATTGTTTTACTGCAAAAAATGTATATTAAATGACAAAATATTTACATTTACAAACTATCCTATAACAATAAAATGTGAATAACCTGAAGAAATGTCACAATTTGAACCATTTTCTACTTCTGTTACTCAGAGTTTAGTGTCTTTGTAGAACTAATCCATAATAAAACACATGGACTAATGATTAACTGAGTCAGAGTATTGTTAAAATTGCCCTTATTTTCCTTATGAAATGTAACTTTTTTTGCATTTAATGAGGGGGAGGGGTCACTAAAACAATGACAGAAATGTGGAGTTATTATGTTTTCATTTTACTAGTTCAGCCCAATGAAGATCAAATCAGGCTGAATGTGGCCCCTGACAAAAATATGTTTGAGACCCCTGATCGAACAGAAACTTTACTGAAATCAAAGATACTTGATTCAGTCATATTTTATATCCCTCTGTCATCCAGATGTACATTGCACCTGAGGCAGCCATCTTTAGCTCTAAAGGGCCCGATGGTGAAGGGGCAGCCATGTTGAACAACATGCGGGTTTATGGCTCAATCTGTCTCCTGTTGATGTCCTTGCTCGTCTTTGTGGGTGTGAAGTACGTCAACAAACTGGCCTCCATCTTCTTGGCCTGTGTCATCATCTCCATCCTCTCCATCTACATCGGCGCACTGGTGTCAGCCTTCAAACCGCCACATTTCACGTAAGCATTGTGTTTTCAACAATACAAAGCGACCCGACCAACTCAGCCCGACTCTATGTGTGAATGACAAGTGCTCTTCTGTCTTTAGTGTATGCATGCTGGGAAACAGGAGCATTAACGGCCATGATTTTCCAGACGACCAATGTGCGAAAACTCTCCTGCAGCAAATCAAAGATGCAGTGGAGAGAGAAGACAACGTGACTTTTATCAGTGGTGAGTCACAGGATTAGATCAGTGAAGTGTGTTCCCTACATCTGTACAGAAATGTGGAAGTATGACTTGTATCCTCACATGCACTGAGTCGGAAGCAAGTATGTAACATGTTGATGAATCATGGGCATATTCATTTAACGTTCCCTCACTCCCTCAAAAGTCTGACCTCTAAACATTGTAATTAGGCAATTAAAATGTCAGAATATCCAAGAATCCTTAAAAGTTCTTACATCTGATCATCCTAAATTCAGACCTTAAAGCTGTGTATGACTTTGATCACCAATTTTTCATCAAATATGTAAAATCAAAGTCATAGCCCTAGATATTACAAATTCATAAATCTTGCCATGATTATGTACCTGAACGTCTTCCCTCATGGTGATGAGTTTTGCAAGTAACACCACCATAAATCATTACATTTACATAGCCAACTATTACCAACCATTAAACGCTGAAAATGCCTGGAATTGTATACATCCCTGGTGTCAAAATATATGGCCCGTGGGCCAAAGGATCCAATTTGGCCTGAGATTAACTTTTGAAACAACCCAAGATGTCAAAATCATTCAAGTTGAGGTTGCACATACAAACAAATATTCTTAAAGTGGATCTGATGAGGGAAAATTACAACCTAATGATCCATAAATTATGATAGTTGCAAATTTCTGTTTTTGTTGTAGTGTAAAATTACATTTGCCTACAGTCATTTTCCAAACAATGTGATTAACTTCAACAAATAATAAACAACCTCAAATGTCTTAAGAGAAGTGTAATTTTACTAACATTCTGCCTGTTACTGAATGGTTTGTGTATTTATAGATCCAGTGTGATTTTAAGTTCTAATTTGTAAATGACAAACTGAGATATAGAGTGGTTAAAATGGCACTTGTTGTTCCACCATAAAATTGAGGTTGTTCACTTTATTGACATTTTTAAAGGGTGCTTTTATGGATGTAAACAATTTCATAATATAATTACATTTTTTTCACTGTTAACATTTTACTAGTAATTTGAGTTAATAATGAGGTGAATGTGGCCCCTGAAACTAAAATGTGTTTGACACCCCTGGCATACATGATATAAGATTACAGTAAATCTCCATATGTATAAGTGTGTGCTGTACTCATGACTTTATCTCTTTTTGTTAGTGATATTGTCTGAAGGATTTCTACTGTGCTGTGTGCTGTCATTTTCTCTAGTACGGAAAATTGCAACACAACAACTAATGCTATGTTTTCAGGTTGATCCACTTGATCCATTAATGATTTATTGGGTTGAGACACATTGATAAAACATTACCTCAGAGAAGTCCCTTCACAAACAACACTGTCTTCATATACTGTTTGTAAATGCTCACTTATCCGCTAACAGATAACGGCACCATAGGCCCGACCTTTGACCCAAGCCATGTTCCTGCCATTGTGGAGAAGACCACAGATCTATGGAGGCAGTTCTGTCAGGGCACAAACCTGAACGACTCCTGTGACGACTATTTTTTCCACAACAACTTCTCCAAGATAGATGGGATACCTGGTCTAGCCAGTGGGATCATTTCAGGTACGTATGCGGGACAGAGGTGTTAGAAAATATCGGTTCTGCAATATATCATGACATTTCATTTCACAACACTATATTGATATTAAAAAGTACTGTATTGATATGTTTAGATATTTATTCAAATGCAGACATGGTGGTGGTTCATTTTTGTTTTTCTTTGTTTATATTTTATTTATTATTTAAATAATAGTTTTTTGAAGCATCCTAAAAGCATCTTTTTCTATTTGAGACAGATGTTAGTTCCTTTGCTGGGATTGGACGAAAATAATGCTATGATTTTAGCTATGAACATGTAGAATATGACCATTTGCGCAGGATTTTAATCTGTAAAACATAATTTAAGTTGTAACATGGGAACATTTTGTGATATACCATTAAATCCTGTTGTGGTAAAAAAAAAAATATATATGTACAGTATTTATGCATATTTCTGGTGCAATTCAATCCTTCCAAGAAATAATCTTTTTTTTTTTTTTTTTTTTTTAAGGAACAAACTAAACATTTCCCTCTTATAACAGTATCATGATATAATGCGATATTTATCGTATCATGATCCTAGTATCATGATTTGTATCGTATCATCACATTCTTGCCAATACACACCCCTAATGTGGGATTGAGAACCCACTGACTTAGATCCAACCTGAACTGGATAAAAATGTGACTGTAATCGTATGTTGTACCACTAACGTAGTTTTTTAATTCCCTCCTAAAAGAGAACTTGTGGAGCTCCTACCTCAGCAAAGGGGATGTCATTGAGAAAGGCTCCCTTAATTCCTCAAATGTTGCACAGTCCCCCTCCACTGACCAGCCTTATGTGTTTGCTGACATCACCACCTCCTTCACCCTGCTGGTGGGGATCTTCTTCCCTTCTGTAACCGGTAAGAACATTGCTGGGGTTTCAGTTCTTCCTTTAGTGCCAAACCACCAGTGGAGAAACTGCAAACAAACGCATAGAGTATTGAATAAATTAAAAAAAAAAACTAAAAAAAAACACAGTGGGTGTGATATTGATTGTTGGACATAATTTGGCTGCCAACTCAGAATCAAGTGCTTCCTGTCCATTCTAGTCTGTCCAGTTTCTAATTTGGTGTTTTATTGGCCGATGTTTTTGAGGCAGATTTAAAAGCACCTGTTTTTGCACCTGGAAGTAGGTCTTGAACCCCTTCTCATTCTGGGGTAATTTTGCCTAAAACACCTGAAAAATACATCTCCAAATTAAAGTCATAGCTGTTTGAAGTACAGATAAAACAATGGGCTCTTTGTAAAACTAACACCCTGTAGTTTAAAACACTTACTTTTTTGTTTATTTGACAGGTAAAAACCTGTAGACTTATTTGTTTTGTGAAACCAGGGTGTATTTTTCTGCATTTGGTAGGTATGGACTAAAACACACCATTTACCAACAGATCAATGTTGTGACACTTTTCAGTTCAAAATTGAAAACCTTATTTGCAAATCAGTCAGTTTTATAGCATTTTTTCTATAGTTATATTCATGTGTTTTACAGAGGGGAAATTTGGGGGATTTATCCATTACATTACATTTGGAATTTTTTGAAAAAAATAAATAACTTGTTGAATGCTTCAAATACAAATATTTTTGCAGAAATTGATGAAAATATGTAGAAAATGGAAAAACATTTCCATCATAGATCTGAGGTTGCTGTGCCTTTCTGGATATGTCATGTGTTATGGATTTAAATGTTTTACTAGATTATATTCACTGGAGTGTTACAAGGAACATGACATCACATCTGTCTGGATCAAAAGATGATTGGTCAAATGACAGCCTTCAAAATAAAATAAATCAAATTTCTCATATTTTGCTTTTCTAGAAAACAGCCTTTTGTGTATGTGGTGTTGCTGTTGCACTTCAGAATGGTTTCTATTTTCAGAAAGATGAGTTTATTTACTTTCATTTGATGTGAGAAAAGTGCAGGTACCTTAATGTGGGAGCTGTATACATATATATATATATATATATATCAGTGTTGGGAAAGTACACCTTGATTAGGAACTAGTTCAAAGTTCAGTTCAAGTTACTCAATATGAATTAGTTCAGTTCATCGTTCATTCTTCCAAATTATGAACTAGAAGTTTATGGATCCCAAAATGAACTTTTTCGTGTTATTATTGTAAACGTTTCTGACGTTATCCTGTAGTCAAAAAATTAGGGGAAGATGCCGCTCCTCCAGGGCGGAAGTAAGTACCTTACCCCGGGGTTAACTTCCCTCTGCAGGTTCTTAGAACACAAGGAGCAGTTTCAGTGAGTTTCATTTTCAATGTTTATTTCCAAGAACGGGACAACACCTGCTCCGGTCGCCGGTCACACTCTGTACATTTAACTCTTTTTCTCCGCTCCCAAAAACTCTCTGCACCCGCCTCTCTCTCTCTCTCTGCTCCGCCCAAAACACTTCTCATTGGCTATTCCACAACATTATGTTGCCAAAATTTGTTCAGAATAATACAAAAATGGCATCTATGATAATGCTGTGTTTTGAACCCTTTTTATTCCTTATAGGACTCAATAATTACAACGTGGTAAGAACGAAATGTGAACTACATAAGAGCGCAGTTCAATAAATGCCAGGATAACCGCGTTCACAACTTCCCGTTCATTTGGCAAAGGTGAACGAGTTGTTCACGTTCGTCAAAAATATGATCTAGTTTGTGAACGATCGTTCAATGAACGCGTTCAAGTACAACACTGATATATATATATACATATATATACATATATATATATATATATATATATATGTATATATATGTATGTATATATATATGTATATGTATATATATATATATATATATGTATATGTATATATATATATATATATACATATATATACATATACATATATATGTATATATATATATATATATATATATATATATGTATATGTATATATATATATATATATATATATGTATATATATAATAATACTGGTAAGAGATTAACATAACCTCTCAAAATGTATGATTCTCTGTTATGGGTGTTTTTTTCCTCTCGACTATAGGAATCATGGCTGGATCCAACCGCTCAGGAGATCTGAAAGACGCTCAGCGCTCCATCCCCATTGGCACCATCCTCGCCATCGTCACCACATCCATCGTCTGTATCCTTTGGGGGTGGAACATGTTTCAACTGCAAACACTGAAACACTAATGAGATACATTTTTAAGCCCCATTTACACATTTTTCTCAAATTAGATTATATTGACAGCACAGATACCCAGAGAATTCATGCCTTCTCTGATGTGTCAAACTGATGAGACTTTTTCTTTCTCATTGATATAAGTAAAATAGTTTTTTATTGATAGTCTGCCAAGACCTAATGCTTTTAAAGAAGCATGAATTAGTGACTGCAACTGTAAGTCAAATAACTGCCCTTTTTATATGTTGCACAGCATTGAGATGAAATGTAAAAAGTGTACACCACTTTGGAAATTATTTCTGAAATTAAATGAAAATGATTTTGATCCAAAAGTTGTCCTGAGCACCATCTGGCAGACCTGAGCAGCGTTGTTTTGTTCGGAGCCTGCATCGAGGGGGTCGTCCTCAGAGACAAGTCAGTGCATCTGCTCTTTGTATTTGTTTGTGTGTCATGATGTTTTCCGGATGTGGCCTGAATTTTCCTCTTCTGCTCAATCATGCAGGTTTGGTGACTCCGTCAAAGGGAATCTGGTGGTGGGGACTCTGGCCTGGCCCTCTCCCTGGGTCATTGTGATTGGCTCATTCTTCTCAACATGTGGCGCTGGCCTCCAGTCACTCACCGGTGCTCCTCGACTCCTGCAGGCCATTGCCAAAGACAACATCATCCCTTTCCTCAGGGTGAGAGCTGAGAGTGAAATAAGTTACATAAAACACTATAATCTACAGGATTCTAACATTGTTTTAAAAAACATTGAATTCACAAATCTACATTTAATACCTTTTTTAAAAAAAATATTTAAAAGGTATTACATTTCATATGGTGAGTCTTAAGATATGTTGTCATAAACTTGTTTGCTGTATTGTTTAAATGTGTCTGGGAAATGTCCAATGTTAATCTACTCCGTTCCACCCATTGCAGGACAATAATTTATATTGAAATTAGGAACCAGTTATCACTAACTTTGTAGTACGGCTGCACGATATTGGATAAAACTGAACTTGTGTTTTTTTTTTTTTAAAGTCTGTGTTCTGTATTACGATATGAAAAAATTCTCAGGAAGTTAAAATAGCTGTGTGGTGTCGATGTAAATTGTCATTGTGGTAACAGCTGCAAGGCAATATTGACACCAAACATGTGTAAATACTATCCTTCTTATAGCCAAAATAATTCCAGATACCTAATGTTGCTTTTCTTTTTGTCACCAAGTCTTCATTTTTGGGGATTTTTTTCTTGTTTGTATGTCATTTTGTTAGCGTTGTTACCAGCGACTCACTCCATGTGCAGCAGCGTGATCTGCTTTAACAAACTGATTAAGAACTATTTTAATTAGTGGATTGCTGTGCACACTATGTGTCAAGTACCCAGGTTGAAATTAGATGAAAATACATTAAGTTAATTTGCCTCCTACATTGCAGGACCTGCAATGTGACTGTTGTGCACATGTACATTGTAGTCACAATGCTCAAACGATACACTGTGCAGTTTTAGATTGTAGCCCCTGGTGACCAATGACCACAGAACATCCAGCCCAACAAACGTGCAGCCATTAGTCACACACACGTCACCAGAGAAAGCTGACTTTGGTAACTTTATGGGGTGACTCGCAAGTGAAAAGTAAGCGTGAGGAAGTGCAAATTTCATAATACGTGGTTAACATAAGTGGAGGGGAACATGTTTGAAGCTCTCTGCACCTTGGGCAAGAAATCAATCCAGCTCAGAATGATAGGAATCAAGCCGTTGGAGTAAATACATACATTTTCCTAAATACTAGGAGTCACAAATTTTTGCCAGAAATAGGTTGTAAAATTGGCATTCAATTCTGTTTGAAGTAGTCTTAAATGTAACTTGTAGAAACCAGTAGGAACCCGGACTCTTAATGATTTGGCTACATTGAGCCAGTATAGTTCAAATGATTTCTATTCGTATAAAACCACTTCTGCTATAATCAGTGAAATTGGCTACAGGAGGCAGGCAAGCACTTAATCAGAAATATGTCCTTCATATATAAAAATAGACCAGTCTTCTATTGATATTTTTATGCACAGTATGCCTGGACCATTTTCACAGAAATGAGTCATAAAGTCTCTCTCTCTCTCTTTGTCTCTGCTTTTCTTTCAATTAAACTGTCAGTACAGAGGGAGCAGTTTCTGATCATTATTTATTGTATCTTCACATGTATACATGAAATGCTGCTAAAAGAGATTGAAAAAGCAGTTCTGAATGAGATGGAAATTATGAAGCTTCATAAAAAAGTTTACTGAGCTTATGTTAGCTTTCTTTACAGTAGTCTCTAGATGTTTATCTGCTTGTGTTATGCAAACGTATGAAGAATTCATGGTTTCAAAGCAGTGCTGGATCCAAAAACTAAAGATGCAACCCAATCCCAAAGCATCTTTTTATTTTATTTTTGTCTGTGACTCAAAACCTTTTTCCCATGCATGTTCTGCAGATGTAGCCAGTAAAAAATATTCTACATCACATCTGCTATACTGAATGTAGTTCAAACGTAGCCAGTGATTCAGTGTCATGTACAAAAGTTCATACAGCATTTTGTGCACCTGAAAGCACTAAGTAAGTTTGGGCTGAGTATCCTATGGCCATAATTCTTTTATCTTTGGGAGGCCTTGAACCTATTTTAACATGTCTTTTACACACTGGCTGTAATGTGTCTTACATTGTTTTCCAGAGGTGGGGAGGTGGGTAATCCAGGTTCATTAAGTCAAAGTGTTGGTTGCAACCTGTTCACTGAACACAGATGGTTCCACTAATTATCCTATTTACCTGGATGACACATTGTGTTAATCAAAATGGCCTTGTCCAGTGAACACGTTGGAACCAATACACGGCAGGACTTTAACTTGATGAACTTGGGATTACCCACTTCTGTCGTTTTTCCTTTTGTTTATTTGTTCGTCAGGTGTTTGGCCATGGGAAAGCTAACGGAGAACCCACCTGGGCTCTCCTGCTGACAGCACTGATAGCTGAGCTGGGGATTCTCATTGCCTCTCTGGACCTGGTGGCTCCCATCCTGACAATGTAAGTCCAAGACTCCCCCCTTCCTGCCCCTTTTGAGGAGACATGCCTTTCTCTTTTTAAAGGCTATAGTGTTAATGTGCTTCATTCTATTCAGGTTTTTCCTGATGTGCTATTTGTTTGTGAACCTGGCGTGTGCCCTCCAGACACTCCTGAGGACGCCAAACTGGAGGCCTCGCTTCTCCTACTACCACTGGTACTACTACACACTCATTTATGAACACACACATGAACACACACACACTGATCTGTGCCTCTGGTGCTTGTCTGTGTCCAGGACCTTGTCAGTTTTGGGGATGACTATCTGCCTGGTGCTCATGTTCATCTCCTCCTGGTACTACGCATTTGTTGCTATGGTGATCGCCGGCATGATCTACAAGTACATTGAGTACCATGGGTATGTTGCCATGGAGATGTATTCCCCACATGGTAATTCATGTATAGCATGGTCAAAAGGGCTGTTTGTAAATGTGTGTGTAGTATTCTGTGTGCATCCGATTCCAGTGTGAAGCATGTTTTGTGGGAGGATGTCAGTAGAAGTCGCTGTATACTCTGTAATCATCACTGTCTCTATATGTGTGTGCTGACATGTCTCTATATGTGTGTAACAGAGCAGAGAAAGAGTGGGGGGATGGAATCCGTGGTCTCTCGCTGAGCGCTGCCCGGTATGCCCTGCTGAGGCTGGAGGAGGGACCACCACACACCAAAAACTGGAGGTGAGGAAAAGAACCGTGGAAACTTAAATTAACCCTCTCGGTGGTGGTAGTAGTTATTGCCAGAGGTTATGTTGTTGTGGATTTCTTAGGAACAGCTTGATTAGATTTCTTCGATTGTGACGAATTTTTATCCAAATGTGTTATAAGAAATAAAAAATGTCTTGATGGCCTTTTACATCCTGACATCATCTTTAAAAAGTGCTGATTGTCAGTATCTTCTGTGTTGAAAATGTATGTGAAATATCCAAGTTGTAGAATATATGGTTATGTCAACATCCATATGACCATATGTAGCAAATTGCTTTTCTTCCATCAGTGAACAGAATAATACAAGAGAAATGGAGAAAAACAACAGCAAAGCCAAATAGATTTGAATTGAATAAACTTTTTTTCATACATCCTTTTGTCTCAAACTAAGAATTTGCCTTTAGACACTTGACATGAATGACATGTCCTAACCCATAGACCAGGGGTGTCCAAACCTTTTCCGCTCAGGGCCACACACAGAAAAATATTGGAAGGGCTGGGCCACTTACTAGCGTTGAGGTATATAGCCTCACCTTTATTGTATTAAAGTAATAAAAAAAAATACAATCAATTAAAAGTTGATCAAACATATGACTTTGTTGATTATAATTATAGAAAAAACTGCCTTCATCATATAAATGGATCTTTATTGATTGATTTTTATTTATTATATATAATGTCCCGTGATCAAGGATCCATCGAATCTGCATCAGTTGAAATCAGCAGATTTTGCAGTGTGTGATCTGTGTACAGCGATGTGAACTCTGCATGTTAACCCTTTTAGCAGCATAATGATAGATATATTTATTAAAAATGCCTGGTTGTTTTTGTCTATTTTTGTAAATAATTGTCCCAAATATGACTTTTGTGTAAATAACAAAGGGCATCCTTTTTCCAGAAGTAAAACACTCTATTCTATTTATAAAATTTGTCACCGGCCAATTAAAATAGACTGCAGCCTGCAGTTGGCAAATGGGCCATAGTTTGGACACCCCTACAGTAGACCCTCAACCATGCACTTTCATTTCTTTTATTACTCATTGTATGTATTATTTATTGTATAAGTCTGAACAGACATGAATATAAAGTGCAGCTTCACTGGAGGCAGGTGGGTATGATTGTTTTTTTAGTCTTTTATTAAAGTTAGAATTCAACTCAGTAAATGAAATCTTGATTCACCTCCAGACCGCAAGTGTTGGTTTTGCTAAAATTGGATGAGGACGCCCACGTAAAGTCTCCTCGCCTGCTGACGTTTGCCAGCCAACTGAAAGCAGGAAAAGGCCTGACCATCGTGGGCACAGTTGTCTCTGGCAACTTCCTGCAAAGCTATGGAGAGGCCCTCGCCGCTGAACAGGTGAGGACCTGTTGCTGTAGCCAAGAAAACTCCAAAATGAAAAACAGTTGAGGATTTGAGGAATCCCATTAAAGCCTGTGATATAACGTCCATCTCTATTTCTGATGGATCTTTGACTTTCTTCTTTTTTTACTTTTGACCGTTGCCGCAGGGTATTGTCATCAGTTCATCGTCTGTCCATATGTGCAGGGTTTTCAAGTGCGGGAGCATTTTCAGTATAATTTATATAAAACGCTTGATGGGAGAAAAGTGGTTAATCTAAGGGAGACTAAAAGTTGTTTTCTTTTTTAGTGTATTTTCACTTAACTGGATAGGTATGATGACTATTGTTTTCTAAGGAAATATAATTTGCAAACATCTAGATTTTTGCTCATTAATAAGATTATTGTTAGTCAGATTAAGATTAATGTATTAGATTTTATGGAAAATAAACATTCAAACTCTAAAATAAAAATGTAAAACTGTAAAAAAAAAAAAAAAAAAAAAAAAAACCTGTTATTTTATTTTTGGCCTGCAGCTTCTCTCCAGGTTAATTTTCAGCTTTTCTGCCATAGTCTGTTTTAATGACACAAATCTATGGTTAAATAAGTGATGATCAATATTGTAGTCTGATTTTTATTTAATTTTTTTCCATTTTCCTCGCTCAGACTCTAAAGCACTTGATGGATAAGGAGCGTGTAAAGGGCTTCTGTCAGTGCATCGTGGCCCAGAAGCCACGAGACGGCATCAGTCACATGATCCAGTCCAGTGGTCTGGGTGGAATGAAGCCCAACACTGTGGTGATGGGCTGGCCTCACGCCTGGAGGCAAAGTGAGGATCCACAGGCCTGGAAGACCTTCATCAGTGAGTCAAAAAATCAAACACATAAGCTTAAAAAATTTGGTAAAAACATCAAACTAACAGCGCCCCCTCTCTTTGTTCCAGACACAGTGCGGGTGACCACTGCGGCCCACCTGGCCCTGCTGGTGCCTAAAAACATCTCCCTATTCCCCAGCAATAGTGAGCCATGCGCAGAGGGCTACATTGATGTCTGGTGGATCGTCCATGACGGGGGGATGCTCATGCTGTTGCCTTTTCTTCTGCGACAACACAAGGTAGGAACAAAATTATTATTATTATTAAAAGATCCTTTTAGAGGTTTACCTCTATTCTTCTTATATTCATTCATACTTTCTCTGAACCCTAGGTGTGGCGTAAATGTGGGATGAGGATCTTCACCGTGGCCCAGATGGAGGATAATTCCATCCAGATGAAGAAGGACCTGGCAACTTTCCTCTATCACCTACGCATTGTGGCTGAAGTCGAAGTAGTTGAAATGGTAAGATGACGATATTAACATGATCTTATATTCATCTTTTCATTAGTATCAAATATTTGCACATTTTACAAATTGTTAGCCTCGTAGCAAAAAAGATTATTCTTCCAAAGTGGGATGTGAAGAAAGTAGGTGGTTAGTCAGAGCATGAAAGCAATTTTAGAAATGTAGACATAGAACACTTAAAATCATAGTCATGGTTAAAAAAAATAAATAAATCAACGTTGAGAGAAATTGAATAAAAAGCATCTCTTTGGCATTTTGGAAGCAAAGATAACAATTTAAGCAAAGCTAACCAATGGAATGCAATGACATTTATCACAGTACATAACTATATGATGACATTTGTCATTATTGTTTTGTATTCCAGACCCCTGTTAGAAAAGAAACGCATGAATTCAATGTGTCCCAGAACCATTTGTATATGACTTGTACCAACAGGGGAATATTTCATTAGCCTCATAGCATAACGGTCTGTCTTTGTCCTCTCAGCATGACAGTGATATTAGTGCGTATACATATGAAAGGACCCTAATGATGGAGCAGAGGTCTCAGATGCTCCGGCAGATGCGACTGTCTAAATCCGACCGAGAGAAAGAGGTAAGTCCATGTGATGCGAGAGTACATGCATGTAAACAATTACTGCTTCAATAGTAACACTAGAAATGTTATGTAGTGTGTGTATGTGTGTGTGTGTGTGTGTGTGTAATCTAAAGCTTCTTTTACATGTGTAATGATGTCCACATCATTCCAATGTACTATTTCATACACGTAGCCAAGAACAGGAAACTATGCGTATGAGTTGTTTGTAATGAAGTCCAAAGGATCTGGAATGGTTCTGACCTGGGCTGAAATGAGCTACAAGATGGGTATTCTATAAAAACTATGTTGTTCTTGTTCAAAGGCGTCAAGTTTGAATGTCATTTAAACATAGAAGTAAGGTTATGGAAAGAACAGAAAACATCACGAGAACCAATGGGCCACATTTTGAGAACGGAGGGTGTGCTCATGTAATGGTCTAATAACCACACCTCTGCTCGACATAACTCAGTGTGAATAGTTTAGACAGTGTTCTGCACCAGCTCATACATGAGCCCAACACAATGTAGAGACACTACCAGTGAGCAGACAGGATAACGCTCAATTTAAGTCACATTTTGCATCCATGCGTGTTCGCTTCCGAGCAGACAGGAACAGTCAGAGGATCTATAATCACATGTGGATTAAGTGATCCAGTTGCAGTCAATGTCTGGGTCATCAATACTATGAACATTCAATGCAAATTTAGTCTCAACTCACCCATGTGATCTGTCTGTGAATGTCGTGTATCATTTTATCAGGGAAACCCTGGTAGCAGCAGAAGTGCATATAGGCCAGAGGCAGGTGGCGCTACAAAGTCTCAGGTGAGGTCAGCAGTTACGTTCAGCTCTGAGGTCATAGTGTCATTCAAATGTGATTTAACTACGACATTAATGACATACTGAACGTTATGTTGTAGATCTTAATTTGTTAGCTCCGAAGGTAAGCAGAAATGGTGATTTTATTCATTGATTTGATAACATGTTATATATACATATATTTTATATATATTAAAAAAAAAAAAAAAAAAAAAAAAGAGGAAACAGTCCTGTAAAAGTTTTTGATGTTTTCTGTTCCTATCAGTGACAGCTGTTAGTTTAGTTTAAGGAATCTGGAAACAAAACATGACACCTATCTTGTGTGTATCCAAAGGCAAGAGTCATATTAATTTGTTTCTCTTCAAATGCAAAACAGTCCAGAATCGTAGATAAAATGATGGAATCAATCTTATGAAAAAAAGATTCTCTAAGAGTGATCTAATATCTCTTTAAAAATCCATGGAATGCTCTTTGTATCTGTGTTGCCCTCAGTAGTTAACACACACTGTAGAATTAGTTGGCTGCCACTTAAGTCTTTAATATAAGATTTCAATAATTCCATTTCAAGAAGAGGATCAATTAACTAAATGCTCTGCAGGATTAGAAAGAGGACATATGTCTATTACAGAATACCAAGCTTGTAGTGTTGGAAGTCATGATTAATGTTCGTATCCTCTCCTTTTTCCACTGGTTATCTCAGCGTGTTCGCTGGAGTTTTGATGATGTAAGTTTGTACTGTAGTTGAGTTTCACCTGATTCTAGTAGAGCAATGTAGACTGAAGTCAGGATGTGTGGTATCCTTATGGCAGAGGGACTTTATAGAGTAGTGAATGTACCTGTGCTTCAACAGAATCAGCTGAATCCTTTAGAAAAAGTAAATACCCACATGCTTGAACTTGCCCAACTCGAGTGGCATGCATTTCAGAAAAGAAATCCATGCCATCATGTGTGTGCTTTAGTGGCTTAATGTGTAGGGAAAAGCATCCTTGAACCACTCATGTTCGATGTGTTTCACTCGGCCTTTATCTAAAGGATTCAATGAGTTCTTGAGTTATTCCAATGTAACTTTTAATACACGCTGACCTGGGTCAAATATTATTTTACTGTATCTGTAAAAAAAATTAAAATACAATCACATTATTCTTTTCAGTTCCTGCTGTTTTTATCCTTTTTTTTTTAATAGCCCCTCAGATGCATTTTACCCCAGGTCTTTAAAAAAACACTGCTAAAGCTGCACTGTCCCTTTAGCCCCCCCCCAGTGACCCTGTTAGAGTAGACTGGTGGTGTTGGGTTACTACGTTAGGTGATCATGTGTTGTCTGTAGGCGTATCTTTCCCCCAGGTACAGGACAACTGGAGTGAACACCTCAGACATCTATAAAGGAAACCGAAGCCAGGTACAAAGAGATAAAAGACAGCAAAAGGGAAAGAGGCAGGAGTTGGGGAAGTAGAGGAGTTGATGGAAAAAGGTCGACGATAGGTCAAAAACGGTGATGAGATGACATGTTACAGTGTGTTTGTGTGTTTGTGAATCAGGCTCAGTTGGTGAAGGACCGTAACTCCATGCTACGTCTGACGAGCATCGGCTCAGATGACGATGAAGACACAGACGGTGGCGAGCGTGACAGGGCGCCAAGCGGCGGCAGCACAGAGCACCATCGACGCGTTCAGATGACATGGACCAAAGAGAGAACGTCACACTACAGAGCCACGCACTCAGGCTGCTCCACACCTGAGGGCTTCAGAGACATGCTGAGCATCCGACCGTGAGTGGAAAGACACTGGACACGGAAACAATTGACACAGGGGGGGACATTTCAACGACAGTGGGACACTCTGAACAGGTGGTTAAAGTGACGTGTCTTCCGCAGAGATCACTCCAATGTCAGACGGATGCACACTGCTGTCAAACTCAACGAGGTCATCGTCAACAAATCCCACGATGCCCGACTCGTCCTTCTGAACATGCCGGGACCACCCAGGAACACAGACGGAGACGAGAACTGTATCCTTAAGCACAAACTTCACAAAAGCATAACATTGTAGATGTTGAGTGTTGGAACAAGTAAGCAAATGAAATCTGTTTCACACCTGCGACTTGTAGTTGCGTGGTACAGATTTAATCCAGTAAGTTTTCACTCCAGGATAGGACACACTTACATATTTATCGGCATCCCCTGCATCTTCCAGCATGTTGTCAGTTTATAACCACTATATTGGCCCTAGCAGTCCAGATAATGACTCATTGATTTTATGTTGGTGGACCATATTTGTCTTTTTATATTAATATCTTACAAAACCTTCCCATCATTGGTCTGAAAGTTCAAACCATCTAAAAGCTCCTTTTGTTAGACTGAAGTCCAGCTGTTTGGTCAGGACAAGTTTTCACCCATGCAATTTAAACCCTGACCAAAGAAGTCAGTTATGAAATCCTCCTGAAAGGAAACTCTGAAAGAAGCCAATGTAATGTGACTTCTAAAATGTTTTTAACTTATTGCAGTCACTGTCACCATAAACAGTTCTTAACACAACACAGAACAATTAACATAGTTTTATAAATGTATATTTTACCTAAATCCCAGCAAAAAAATGAGTAATTAACATTAAATATAAGAAATAGAAATGATAAATCAAACATTTGCATTCTGAAAATTCCATCAAAGTCTTATCTAAATTGCTAGATGGCTTCTTGTAATAACAGGATGTTAATTAAAGGAGTTAAAATGCCATGTTTTGGGGAAAAATTATGTTCATAACTCAACTGATTAAAACACATACTGAAATATGTTCAAGACATAAAACTGAAGTGCAGGTGCTTGATGATGCAGCCACAAAGTTCAGTTAGGATTTAATATACTATGCATATGTTGTGCATTTGATCTTGCTGGAGCCACATAATCTCCTAATATGAGCCCATGTGGGGACAAAGAGTTTATCTCTTTTCTGTAGTATTATTAAATATTGGATTTGTTTACTTTTTATGTGCTTTTAAACAGAAAGGTTAATTGTTCTTCAGTTAAAGCGAGGTACACACATAAACATTTTCTAAAACTGAAAGAGATGTTCTATCTATTCCAGTTCCTACATATGAAGATAAAAGAATCAGCGACTAAACAGTTCTGATCGTACTGTGTATGGTGTGCTCTGATAATCTTAACACAGCACGCCACATGCATAACAATTCTGTCCCGCCACCAATCTAGAAGTTAGTCCTCCAAGCCAAAAATCTCCTGTGATGAAACGTGTATTATGATTCAGCAGAGGCGATGAATAGACATTCTCAGTATAGCCCAACCAATATGGGGTTTTGGGGCTGATACCAATATTGGAGGCTATAAAAAGGCTATATCTGATATATTGGCTGATTGTATGAAATAAGAACTTTGATCTACACAGGATAAAAAAAAAGTCTTATATTAGGTAATTGTGGAAAATGTGGAATAACAGTTGTATAAATCTTTGTTTATCTCACAAACATAACTGACAAAACTTTCAAACACTGTATAATATTCTGATATCAGACTAGTATGTGACCTGTAGAACCACGGGTTATAGATGTGTTAGTTTTTATGTTAGGGAGCGCAGACTATTGAAAAAGATGTGAGTCTAGATTTCATAAGTAGTGACTAGAGATGTAAACAATTAACTATCAATTAATTGTTGATAAGAATTTGCTCGATTAAATTGTCTGTTAATTGCCCATTTCCACAGCAGTGTTTGTGTGGACAGTATGGGGCGCGACTGCTTAAACCCAGCTTAGTCGCTGCCGTTGAATATCGGGGACAGTTGTCCACACCTACCGGTTTGTCCGCGTTGCAACTCAAGAACGGGATCCTGGCACTGATGAATTAGAATGACTTTCAGGACATGGTGAAGCATAGTGTTTCCACTGATACAGATCTGCATCCTTGCTGCCACAACAAATGTATATGTAATATATAATAGACCAGTTCAAATGTCCCGCCCCCTTAAGTGAATGTTTGCAAAGATTCATGAGGTAGAGGAGAAAAAAAATTAATGAGCGTAACATTTGACTTTCACTTCTACAGGGACACAGACAGCATTGCGTCATGCTCCCATAGTGTTACAAGTAGCATGTACACAGTTACAGACTGAAACACATGCGCTTGCTGCCTGACTGCGTGCCGTGTTTGCCCCCACACATACAACTCCCCCTCCATCATCTCAGAACAAAATCAGAAATGTTCAACTGAGCGGCTATGGCTCACTTGGTAGAGTGGGTTGCCCAATGACAGAGAGGTTGATGGTTCGCATCCCGGCTCTGGCTGTCGAGGTGCCAAAGTGTCCTTGGGCAAGACACTGAACCCTGACTTAGTCTCCCAGTAGGACTGACAGATGAATGTGATGCTAATGTAAAGCACTTTAAGTGGAAAGGCGCTATATAAGTGCAGACCATTTACCATTCTTTAGATCCATTTGTTCCTTGTTCCTCAGTCACATCGCTTCTTCATTGGCTACACTCTGTTCCATGTCACAATTCAGTCGTAATTCAGGAGTCATCAGCTTTCCCCACACAAAGATTTTTGGTCGTAGATATTGAAGTTTCAAATTCACAACTGTCAACCCCAAGCCATTTTTGATCACAGGATAATCCTATAGCATAATCATGAGATAATTTAGCATTTATCTTTAAGCTTTAGTGCACTTTCTAAATGTCCTGAATGTTTTCTTGTGTTCCATGTGGAGCGTTCCTTGACAGGATAATCAGACATGGAGTTCCTTGAGGTTCTGACTGAAGGACTAGAGCGCGTCCTATTGGTCAGAGGTGGAGGAAGCGAAGTCATCACCATCTATTCCTGATTGGACGTATACGGAACCTTCGGTTTAAAGCATCAGCCAGTCACGCAGAAGCAAGTGAAGAGACACGAGTGGGGGTCTGTGAGCTCTGGAGGCGTGGACCCGAAATAGGAGGCCGTCATTGGCTGCAGTGTCAGTCATCATGCCGTACACACACTCCCCTTTTTGCTCTTTCCTTTCATCTTTACAGTTTCCTGTTTTCACAAGGATTTTCATTCCACTTGCATCAAGCAGAAATTCCACAACTAAGCAAATCAAATGAGTGATGAGCTGTATGTGTGGATCTGTGTGAAAGTTGTTCACCTGTAGGAGAGTGGGTTTGTTGCAGATGGGACCAGATTTTTTTTTTTTTTTTTTTTTTAGCTTTGGACCACTGAATGGTGAAGAAAAAAAAAAGAAGTGTACAGCGCAAGAGGCTGTGAAGCTGTTCCACTGGCGAGACTCAGGGTTGCTTTTTGTTCAGAATGTATTTGGAAAGCAGTTGTGAGCAGTCGGAGTGAAGCCTGAATGTCCATGCTGACCTCAAAGTAATCACAAAGCTACATAAAAACTGGAAAAGAAGTGTTTTTAAAATGCTTAATGTGGCGTTCAAAGAAAATCGGTCTCTTTTTACTCTGTTCTTTCTTGAACATCTGTGTTTTTTTAAGGTTAAACCTCATCAGCTATTTACATATCATAACTGGAATCCTTTATTTATCTTCACATCTGGTGTTTTTGCACAAACTTCTGGAATTATTTCAAGAAATATTAGGGAGAAGAAGAAAGTAAATTTTTATTTGATCTAATACATTTTATTTTTAGCTCTCAGCTTGTCCTAGCAATATCTCTAAGCCTGACTTGGTCAAATTTAAGATTTCACTTTTATTTTAGCATTTTGACTTGCCAAATTTCAACATAATGGGTAAATTTTATTTAAGTCAATGCAATGACACACAAGTCTAAAGCTTTACAGCGCAAGTCATATTTTTATACTCTTCACATGACAAAAGTCACTATTTTTTGATGGTAGATCAAAAATTGTTGAGTTTAACAAACTAGATTTCAGACTATTCCACACTAACACAGATATTTTTCAAAACATTTTGAGAATAAACTCTGTCCTGATGGTTGTGCAAAGTGTCTCCAAACATAAGACCAGGAAAATGACTACAAAAGCTCAAAAAAGCCATTCTTTCTGGCATTAACCAATGAATAATGTAATACTGGAAGAAACAGTTTCAGATATTTGAAAGTTGAAGTGGAGAAGTGAACTTCAAGTTTTAATGATGCAGTGGATAAAGGGCTAACAGATCATAATGAAACTGGGATATGATACATTGACACTTGGGTTCATAAATCACATCACTGAAGTACCTTACTCAAAAAAGTGTGACATTCACATTACATTTCACTAGAACCTGGTTTAAATTAAATCTCTTAGGGTGCTTAATGTTAAGTTCTACATGGCTGTAATAAACAGAGTAGGAGTTTCAGTTTTCCATTAAAGCCGCTGTACTTTTTTTGCCAAAAAAAGATTAGTTTGCTCTCAGTCTATCCTGTCTGTTGTATGATCAACCATTTTTTCTTATTTTGCCAGAATATTATTCATACCGGCTCAATGTTTGCAATGTCAAAATTAATTCAATGTTCACATATCTCAGTATCAGGTCTTTAAACAAACCATTAAAGGGTGAAGTATGCCTCTCTCAACTGGACCGATAAACATGAAACATAGTATTAAATATCTTAATTTTTGAGGTCATTTTTTATTAAAGTCTCCTAAACAGTGTGGATGAGACGCTAAATCGTAAAGGAACACATTTGTTTTGCTAAATATCTGTCAGTCTGGATAGAATCCTAATACTGACATGACAAAGTTATACATTTGAGGTTTATTTTCCACTTCTGTTTTTTCTAAGAAGTAAGTGGAGTTTCATACTTATGTATATGTCATGGTCAAATTAGAACATATTTAATTTTACTGTTAGGTGACATGTTATGTTCACCTTCAAGTCCAATACCAGCAGTATGTGATGTCAGCTGTCTGTGAGACAGGAGTAGAATAACTGATTATGTATTCCACGAAAACTGCGATGATCTTTTTATCCCAGGAAATACACAGGATGCTGTAAGAGGTGTCTTCTGATTTGTGCCATAAACTGGCTCCACCCATTGGACTGCATGTGAATAAGTATTGTAGATGGTAGCAGCAAAGACGGTGTCTGAAAAGTGAGGTCAGATACTTGGGTTGATTTGTCGAAGTCTCAGACTAGTTTAAAACAAATGAAGAGTATTTTCATCTGCACTGGACCCCTGTGGAGAAGACAACTGCACTGCATGCTGTCAAAATGTGCTCTCTCCTCACTGGCACTGGAAAGAAATGTATGTGTGCATGTGCCATGTATGATTTCTACCAGTTCATCTGACACAGTATGATTTTGTCATTCCTTCAAGGAGAGTATTGGCTGTGTAGTGACTTTATGCCCTGAAAGTCTCCACTTACTGTACACCTGAAGTCACCCTGCTGACATCCAGTGTGTGTGAGCGCTCCTTTTCATGCTTACAAGTTTGTTGCTAAAGTTAAGGAGCTGTTAAACAAGAGACATTTGATTCCACTTTAGTGCTTTGTTCATTTTTTACAGTGTTATTGTGCAGGGATTATTTTGTTCTATGTTTTATTTCCCAAATGTTTTCTTGCTTGTACATAAAAACAAGAAACATCCCAAGTTTTATCTTTTTTTAATTACGTTAATATAAAAAGAATCAGAAAAACTTTGCTTGAAAAAATATGGGAATAAATAAGGCTGTTTTGAAAAAAAGTTGACTGATCTTTTTGTCATCACTTCATGTTTAGATGAAATTGCTTTGGTCAAGAAAGGGTATTTGAAATAATTAAATCTAGGAGAAATGTAAGAACTAACACTTAAAAAAAGTTGGATTTAGTGCTGTAATTAGTTAGTTCAAGACTTTTTTTTGCAATTATGAGTTTTTATTCATCTTTGAATGTGATTTTTAAATTCTCAAATGAAAATGGTGTATTGACTGTGGTGATTACATTTCAGTATTAATTATATTTCACAATGCCGAGTTACAATAATCAAGCAAAAATACTGTCCTTTATATAAAATACTATTACATTAATATATATATATAATATGCTAATATAAGATTATTGATTATTACAACTAAATATTATTATTAGTATTATTATTCGTCATATGTTTTTCTGAGCTGTCTGAACACATCCGTACGTGCTGACATCACTTCCACTTGTACGTACAATCCGGAAGCCGGTGCCATGTTCTGATATTTGAGGAAATCAATTCTGGGCGAAGTTGACTCGTAAAAGTGGAATAAAAACAAAACATTAATCACAATTGGCGGTGAGCATGGAGGTAAGAGTAGATAGCATTAGACACTTATGACACAATAAAAGAAGCTCATGTGTGTTTACGTGAGTAAAGAAGACCAACTACAACAGACGATCTTTGGTTGTCACTAACACAAAACGACGGCCTTGTGACGAGGGAAATACCAACCTGATCTGTTTATTACTTTATTATTACAGGTGCATTGTTACATTAAATTGGACACTTTGCGGAGAGTTGACATCTCCCCTTTTGGACACTTGACGTTATTTCACAAATGAGTTGATAATGTTAAATAAGTGTTGCAGCCATCATTCGACAGTTTATTGCAGCAAGTTTAAGTTTGAGGGTGTACCCTCAGCTTTAAAATTTTAAAACAATACATATGACTATTTGTTATTTAGTTGTGTTAACCCGAAGTTGGTCAGGGGGTTATTTGGAGCAAACCACGAAATGACATTAGCTACGTTAAGCCGCTAGATGGCTGGCTAGCTAATATAATAAATAAATAAGACCTATACATATATTGAATTTGTAATTTTCGTATGAAACAGCCATGTGAGTCACACGGGTTCGTTCTTTTTAAAATTAATTCATTTTGCAATAACTATTTACAATATTAAACTGTTGCTAAGCGTCTCTTTGTTGGTGGAATTAAAGAGAGGAACAGGAACTGACACTTTCAAAATAAAAGCAGGAAAAATACATTAGTTAAGATTAAAGAGTGTAGTCTCACCATTGCATAAAATATACACTTGAATTTAAGTTACGACTTGTCGTGCGTTAGAATGTGTAAAAGTGGTGAAATTAAAGAAGGCGGGATATATAGATAAAAATAATTTAAAAAACAGGTAGAAATGGTCTCGTGATAAACTATATTGTCCTTAAGTCATTTCTAAGTGATTCATAAATGTACCATGAATTAAATGGCAAATTCTTACGACTGTACATAAACATGTAAATGCCTTCTATCAGATTCCATACATGTAGTGTCGAGATGTTTTATTGTGAAGCTTGGACGTGTTTGCATCCGGCGTTTCCTTGTGTAACATTACACGTTTCAGTTGCCCACATCCGTGACTCCGGATCCATTAAACATCCTGGCCCGGACCACCACAGAAAAAGGGGGTTTGGTGTGTCTTCTTCAACAGACAGCTGTCTCCGGCGTTCTGTTTCGTGTCCCAAAGCTGTCTGGCGGCAGGTCATCCGTTTTATTATTCTTTAATGTCTGCCCATTGATTGAATGATTCGTTTTGGGACAGACAGACGGACGGGCTGCGGGCTGGTCGAGAGTACCGCAGCCTTGCGTCAAAGCCAGCTATGCTAAACCGTGGTAGGACATGACAGCAAGACGGATAACAGCCACGTTACCTCACTAGGCACAGCAGGCGGGTTATTTTTGGCACGGTTGTTGGCATACACATGCTCAGTTTTAGTCGTGGAAGCTAGACCAACATCTGTAAAAACTGGCAGCTGTTGTGTTGAGAAAATGCCGATAACCCAGACTGTTTGAGGCATCAGTGTTTCCAGCAGCTAGCTAACGATTTCATACCCAGAGGTTTTAAAAGACACGTAAGCCAGGAAGATTTTGGTAACATTTTGCTGAATTGAAGCTACATGAGGCCCAGTTGAAAAGATGGACCTGAATTTCTATTCGGATCTCACGGACGGTACCGGCCAGCATGACGGTGATCCAGAGTTTTTGGATCCGCAGTCTTTCAATGGATTTGACACAGACAACAAGGTGACTCTTTTTTTAAATGAATGGGACAAACGTCTCGTCTCACCCACATTCAGACATTAGCACATAGCCTGGGTTGTGTTCATGTGATCCAGCTAAAAGGCTGGCTGTCTGACCACATGTCAGACATTTTATATGTCCTTGCTTTGTAATGATTTCTCCAAATTTTGCTATTGGACAGTACATTTATATATATTTTCCTACCATGCACATTTTATTGTTTCAGTTCCCTGGAGGTAGCGACAATTACCTGACCATTTCAGGATCTGGACATCCCTTCCTTTCTTCTTCAGAGGTAGGACATGGCACATTCATTCATGTAATTTAATGGTAACAGATTTCTGTTCAGCAGGTTTTTGTTTATTGTCATGAAGCTTCCTCATTTGAGGCAGATGATGCACATAGTCACTGAATTCTAAGGACATACAAATGGGTGACAATCAAAAGGAAAAACCTCCATTTGTAAAGCATATGCTTTGGCTTTAACAGTCACCAGATCTCAAACCAAACTAATATTTTGAACCGGTGTGTTGGAAGACACTGCCCATCACCACCATAGAAACACTAAATTACAATAAGTCTTTTGCTGTTTGGAAATGAACCACCACCATATTGCAACACTATATGTTGGTATTCCTCTAATTTGCCACCCGTGTATGTTTTACTACCAGTCACCGAAAATCATTGAATTGCAGGCACATAAATCATTTTAATGTGCATGACCTGTGTGATTGTGATTGTCAACAAACTGATCATTTTCTCCATTTTAAAATTCTATTTGATGTGTTTGTGTGGTTGAGTGTAACATCAAGCCAAGGGATGGGAATTGACATTGATGTTTTTCTTTCAGTTTATAAGCATTTCTATATGTTGTTGGTATTCATAATTATTTTCCATGAAAATGAACTATAAATAACTAAAGCTGAAAATCTGGGGGGGGGGGGTATTTCTTGAAATTCTTACAGTCTAATGCTAGTATTTCAACAGAGGCTTTAGATTATAATTTTACAGAAATTAAAATGCTGTTACCAGTTTTCATGAAGTGAAGCTGCTCTTTCCTACCTTACAGAGTTTTTAAATTCTGTAAGGTATATTTTAAATGAGATAGAGCAGGACAATACAGTACATATCGGAAGAGTTAAATGTTGCACTTTATATACATATTTTTATTTATTTGGCCATCAATGTTTGTGAAGCAGAAGATGAAAATCTATATTGTCACTTCTTAAACACTTTACTTTAGTTCAGATCCATCCATTTCACATTCAAGCATAAAATCTTCTTTCCAGGTTTTACAGTAAAAGTAAACTCAGCATTTTCATACAGTTTGAAAAACAATCTCAATTCCCATCCCTAACATGTCAGTTAATGTGACATTCGGTCGGCTGTAATGTCACATTTATCAACCTCAAATATTAAATAAGATATTTGTAAACCACTTCAACATGCACTTACTGACATACTCACATCTTTTAGTGTGCAACTAAACCCATTGACCTCTTCAGCCTCGCTGGACCCACTGGTGGAGTATGAATCATTTATAAATACTTTTATTGCTGCTAAAATAAGAAATAAATTCAGACACTTTTAAAATAATTCATATTTATAAATGAGAGTGAATCATCACATACAGTGTCAGAATTCACATCTAAGAATCATAAAACTTGTTCTATGTGAACATCAGATGATTCAAAGTCTTGTTCTGTGACAATTGTAGCCCAAACTGAAACCATTACAGTTAATCTGTTCACCTGAGATGTAATGTTTTCATAACAAAAGGAGGAAGGAAACATACAGAAGAAATTCATTCATCTCTAACTCTGTCTCCTCTCTATTGGCGGTTCCTCCTCACCAGACATTCCACACTCCCAGCCTCGGTGATGAGGAGTTCGAAATCCCTCCCATCTCTCTGGACCCAGACTCGACACTCACCGTCTCAGATGTGGTGTCCCATTTTGGGGGGCTATCAGATACCGGTCCCACTGACAGCGTGGTCGTACCTGGGAATTCAGTAGTCGAAGGTGATGACCCCTCCTTTGCCTCCACTTTCGTCAGTAACCCCTCACAGGGTCTGGAGCATCTGAGTCTGGGAGTCATCAATCCGTCAGGAGGAAGTGGTCTACTGGGGTCTTCATTGGGAATGGTAAGGACTACATGAATGACTCCAGCATTAAATCGACAAACAAAATACAGAATGGTATTGTGACCCTCACCATATTGACACTTTGCGACCAGAAGTTCCATATTTGGACAAAGGAGAGATAATGAAACTATTGACATCACTGTCACAGAAAACACAGACCACATTATCAATTCAGAAATTCCGATCACCAACAAGTAATTTAAGTTTTTTGATATTATCTCTAACTTTTTACAGTTTATAAACACAATCGGTGCCAACTGATCTAATAAATAGCTGACAGACTGTATACAACTATCCTAACTATATTCTATAATCAGTGATGTACATTGAGGTTCATGTCTCTTTCGGAGTCAGAGCTACAAATATATGGATCCAAAAGCATATTTTTATGGCTGAGCTGAATATAACAATGGACATGAGACCACAATTGACTATAAATTAACTTTTACTGAAACAATAGAAAACAGAATCAAACAAGAAAAGCACTCTGAGAGCGCAGACCTCCGCCAAGGTAGACCTGCCCCCCAGATCACCACCAAAATCTAATAATTTCTCCCCATTACCGACATACCCTGAAAATGTCGTCAAAATCTGTCCATATGTTTTTGAGTTATCTTGCTAACAGACAAACAAACAAACTCTGGCAAAAACATAACCTTCTTGGCAGAGGTAACTAAATCAAAGACCAAACCTCTTGATGGTGCTGAAACTGGTGGTCTATAAAACTGCGACAGAGGGAGTGAGTGAAACAAAAGGGCCTGCTTAGTCTCTGCTTCAAGCCGGTACCAGTGGATTGGCAGGGCTCAACAGGATGCTGCTAAAATAAAGCTGGATGGAACACTATTTTAGAATCAGAATCACTTTATTGTCAATGCACACATTTATGTTACGATGTACGGAGATTGTAATGCGTTCTAATTGCATGAGACATCAACAGAGTTTGTGAGTAATTACATGATCCAGATGAGGCAGAGCTCCCTGCTGCCACACCCTGCATTTCTTCTATAGATTTGAATGGAAATATGGACATTCCACAGTTTTGAAATGGGGAAAAATAATCCAAATTGTTAGAACTAAACAGAAAATTAGTTAATAGTACAGATTCAGTCCCAGCCAAGAGGCATTAGGAACTGAAACATCATAAAATAACTTTTGCATATTACTTATTTATTTATTTGTTTTGTAACAAGACTTTACCATAATTGGACATAATGGTAGAGATTGGAAAGAGTGAAAAGTGAAACAAGTTAATCCTAGTTCTTTCACTAAATTAGGACGAATGCTAATGATATTGCCAACTGAAAAATTTTAACACTAACGATTAACTTTAGTTTTTTCCTAGATATTATGCATTTGATAATCACATAGATAACCTTGCATAATGTATAAACACCCTGAGAAGTGTTAATAAGTAGGCGAGTTGAGAGGTCATGCAATACTGAGTAATGCTAGAATTAGCTTATGTATCTAAAGGCTAATAGTTTGGAATGTTCTATAGATCTGAATAAATCTTCTTTGTCCAGTAAGGTGGAAATGTGTATTCAGCTCACTAACATGTAAAAACATGGTTTAAAAAATACATATTTGCAGTTCATACCAGTATCTGAGGATTGGTCACTTTGTTGAATTAAGAATATTAATAGCATTTGATATAAAGAATTTTTTAAAAGCACCTTTGGTCAGATGAACTCGATGGCCCCTACCAGACTTCAGGAGTTCAAAGTAACTGGACAGAGGATGAGAGTTTTTGCCACAATTTTCCCAGCTTTCCTCTTCATCCTTTCACGGTTAAGATGGTTAAGTGGCTTTTGGAGTTTTCCCAAGATTTTGCTCATCATAGAAAGAGAAAAAAAAAAAGTACATTTCATGAAACGTATCACAAGTAAGCTAGGACTCTGGCAAACCAGAGCTGAAAGCCCTCTGTCATCTCTAGGAACTTATTAATAAAGCAATAATTAATGAAATGGCCACTGATACACTTATTGAAGGGTCCAAATAAAGCAAATAATACCATAATGCTCCTGAGAAGAGGACAGTTGGACATGACAATATGCAGTGGCCATCTGTGATAATACTTAACAACCCTTCTGCTTAACCTTCACATTTGAAGACACCAATTGTTGTTTAATTCCCAGGATCTCGGTCATCCCATTGGCTCTCAGTTCAGCAGCTCCTCGCCAGTAACCATTGATGTCCCACTGAGCGACATGGGCCAAGCTCTGCTGGGGTCCAGCCAGCTTACCACCATTGACCAGTCAGAGCTCAGTGCCCAACTGGGTCTTGGTCTGGGTGGTGGGAACATATTACAGCGGCCGCAGTCACCTGAGCACCCTCTATCAGCCACAGCCTCGCCCACCAGCTCGCTTCAGGATGACGACATGGACGACTTCAGAAGGGTAAAGTTTTAAAACCTGAAAGACATGTGTGATAGGGCTGGGCAATATTTAGAGATTTTGAGACTATATTGTTCATATTGAGGTGTGTGTGTGTGTGTGTGTGTGTGTGTGTGTGTGTGTGTGTGTGTGTGTGTGTGTGTGTGTGTGTGTGTGTGTGTGTGTTCCATTAAAAAAAATATAACACAATGTATCTGAAAAAGTGCTGCATTATGCAAATTCCAATCAAGACAGTTATTAAGTGCAAAATAAATAAACTAATATTTGACTTTCCTGGGTGTCAGGAGGTTAATGTACATATGTTGACGTTTCCATCAATAAAAAGTGCCTATATGGCAGTTGGCACCTGTGAATTGGAGCTAGAACTGTCTTTTTTGCAGTACTTTGTTGAAAAATAATATATTGAGATATATATCGTTTATCACCATTCTGCAAAAAATATGGCTATATAATTTTTAGTTCATATCGTCCAGCCCTCACGTGTGAAATACTACAGCTGCACATGCCATTTTTACTCTCCCATGCATCTTTCTTGTTTTTCTTCCATCAGAGTGTCTTAGTTGAATCTCCAGTCCCACTCGCCGTCTCTCCTGGAGTCATTTCCCTCGACCCCTCTCTGTCAGAGTCTCCATTCTCAACCCACACCTCCACCGTCACTCCAACTGGGCGGCAGAGTGGCAAAGTGGGAGTACACAAGCCAGAACCGCAGAGGAAGGTCCCCAATCAGCCCCAGAAACCTGTGTCAGCTTACGCTCTGTTTTTTAGGGACACACAGGCAGCTATTAAGGGACAAAATCCCAATGCTACATTTGGAGAGGTCTCAAAGATTGTAGCCTCCATGTGGGACAGCCTGGGAGAAGAGCAGAAGCAGGTAACAACTACTGCCTGCTGAAGGCCTATAGATTATAAGCAATCATTCTAGTATGAGGAAAAACAATCTGCTTAAGTCATAATGTGTGGACAAAAGTACTGGGGCACATTGAATCCAGGTGTTTCCTTTCTAACGACAGTCTGGGATACAAATCAATAAGGATAAATACCATGGAATTTTAATTTAGGCTAAATATTATTGCATTCATTAGTTTGGTTTATATTAGGGCTGCATGATATTGTTAAAAAAAAAGACATTGCGATATTGCTGCACAGTATATTGTTTGAGCATTGACATTGCAATATAATAGGGTTAGTAATAGTCACATGACAATTCCTGTTAATGTAGGAGATGAATGAGCTCAACATTTTCTCATTTAATTTCAATAGAACCTGACACACACTGAGCACATCACAATCATTCTGAACCAGTTTGGAGTGAGTCACTGGTAACAAGACTGAAAAATGAGTGACCAACAACAACAAAAAAACACGCAAAATGAAAGAAGAACAACATCAGTTATGTGGAATTATTTCTCTTTAATTTTTTTTATTTTTAGTTGCATTTATTTATTTAAAATTTTGTAGTTTATTTGTATTTTAATTTTTGTATTAATTCATTAATTTATTTTATTATTTCGACTTCAAGAGGATAATACTGAAACGTATGTTCTGTGTCGACCACTAATCTGTTTGACCGTTTGCGTTGGCACCACACAACTGTTATATGGTCCTAAGTATTTTTTCATATCACAATATATATTGTAGGGTTAAAAAAAATCGCAATGTCACTTTTTCTAATATCATGCATCCCTTATATAAAACTATATTATGTCATCTGTCATACTTGTTTTATAGCTCAGACTGCTGTTAGAAAAGGAATGTTTGGATTAAATTTGTCCATATGACTTGGAACATTATGCTATGAGGCAAAAAGTATATAATCACTGCCCCACCAAGAGAGAGAGAGAGAGAGAGAAAGAAAAATACGTTTGAAAAACACAAAAAGCATTTGTAAAGTAGCAGTGTACTGCTTATTTTATAGAAACATGCCTGCTTATTCTGTCTGTAGCTCATATATTTGTTTCACACACTCACTAAGAATACCCTTTAATGTAGTTTCATGAACCCATAAGCAGACACCCAAATACCTACTCACCTATTTAACAAACATTTGATTATTTTAATAAAAGGTCATGTGTTTGGTATAATATTCACATTGTTTATCAAGTGTGGAAAAAATAAAGCCACATTTCGGAAGGCTTTTGTACGTCCTCAGGGTTTGCTTGACGTATTTTCCCAGTATCAAAATGGGGTACATATGCCACATACCGATGTCCATGGATCACTGACTCTTTGGTTGTTACTTGAAGCAGATAATCAATTGTTTTACTCCTGGATTTGTAGCTTTTACCCCTCAGCAAACGTCTGGCTAAAGGGCTATTGTAAGCATTTTGTCTGTCCATTTCTCCATCTGTCTGTCTGGCATTGTCTGAAGAATGCATTGGGATATGTGCATCAAATGTATACTGTGGGTGCATCTTACCTTGGAGCAGAAGTCTATTGAATGAAAAAAGGTGCTCTTGATTTACTTCTTTAAGGTCAAATTGCCTTGTAGAGTTGTAATATGAGAGTGCTTTCAAATATAAATATCTATGTAATGCGTTTTACATAAAGACAATCAAATTTAAATTATAGGCTGGTAACTTTCAACACTTTTACACTATATTTACTGGAGGGGTATTAAGTGTGCAGCATTTTATATTCTCTTCTGTAAGTAGTTTGATGTTTTGCTTCTCAGTTCCATTTTAAGGAAATTGCTCAAATAGAAAGTTGACTAAATGTGTAAAAAAAACTAAATCAAATAACTATACTGTATGTGTGTGTGTGTGTATATATATATATATATATATATATATATATATATGTATATGTGTGTGTGTAGTCTGTCTATAACACGCAGTTGTTATTTTATCCATCAATTATTGATTCAATGGGATCTATCCATTAATCCATCCTTCCTTGAAAATGTCCTGTCAACTCAATTAGCTGCCTAAAAATCACGGTGGAATAGTCTTTGAGGAAAAGTGATTTCACATGTTGGTTTGTCATTTTATCTTTCCTCAGGTTTACAAAAGGAAAAATGAAGCAGCTAAGAAGGATTACTTAAAAGCACTGGCAGAGTACAGAGCCAATCAGATTTCTCAGGTGAGTGAGTTTAGAACATTTAATAATGAAGTTTTACTTTTACAAACTGCTTTGAAAGGACAAGCAGGAACATTTGGTCTCTGCATTTCACTGGCCCTAATACATACACCGTACCTATCATTACCAGTAGCACATGTCGCACATTATGAGCAGTGAGCTCAACCACCACCAACTCCAGATCTCACTAGCACTGTAATTGAGGAGCACAGATAGTCTGTGTGTGTGCGTGTGTGTGTATATATATATATAATTAGACATAAGTCTGTTTTCAATTGATTATGTCCATAAATCATGATGGCAAAGTTGAAAGAGATGCAGTGCTCTGAGCTTTTTTATTTAATTGTTCTTTTCAGGCACCCATTGAAGTCATGGACACATCTCCATCGCCTCCACCTCCACCACCACCATCTGTCACAGCCCCACCTGTGGTCACCTCAACTGGTCGGGCCACGAGGTCCCAGCATTACAACCCTGAGGAGAACACCATCACCAACATCTGTACCTCCAATATCATCCTGGACCTGCCCAAGGTCACCACACGCTCACAGGCTCACGCTCACGGTGCCATCAAGCCTCAACCTACTTCCGTCACCACCACCCCAAATCCCCCCACTGTCACCAAGATCATCATCAAGCAGACACCACTGCCCTCTGGAGGTGTGTCAGTCACGGCGACACCCGCATCCTCTCCACGACAGCCGCCGCCGCTGCAGCAGATGCAGAGCACCCCACCTCCTCCGCGGCTTCAGCAGATGGTGCACGCCCAGGCTCCTCCGCCCCTGCAGGCGAAACCACGAGGCAGAGGCTCGTCCGCTGCCACAGCTCCACCTCCTCTACAGATTAAAGTAGTTCCTTCGTCACGGTCAGACGCGGTTTCACCGATCATTGTTGCGTCCGCAAATGAGACATCACTGACAGGGTCATCCTCTGCACTGACGGTGGACGTGGGACAGTCGACGGCTTTGGTGACAAGAGGAGATGATGTGGCAGAGGAAGGGGTAACGCTGACATATACTAAGCATATGAGTGTTTTATTTTCATAATTTCTTGAACCATCAGGACAGTTTGCTTCAACACTATGAAGATAATGAATACTTCAAAGTAGTGTTTGAGCAGTCTGTTAATTTTATTAGAGTAGAATAAACACGGGTTGTACATGTTTTGGGCAAACAGTTTTTAGGACAAAGTTATTTTTCTGTATTGTTGCAATAACTAAGGCTAATGCTGAGAACTGATATTACACAGCTAAAGCTCTTGAAAATTAAGCTGTCCAGTACTCCATCAAAATGAACATGCGCCTGGACTATTTACCCCACATTTAACCTAAAGAGGACCTTGGCCCTCGGGGGGGTGGGGGGGGGGGGGGGGGGGGGGGGGGGCGGTTCTCCGGGTTTGTATCGTTCATGGTGGCCCCGGTGGCTCTCTGGGGGCGGTGCCCTGTGGGTCCTACGGCCCGGGATGGGGGGTACCCTGTTGGCTCAGAACCTGCCTTGCCGTGATTGCTGTTCTGGGCTTCGGGGTCCTTCACACTTGCATGTTTGATCAGGTCTCGCCAGCTACTGCCGAGTCCCATTTCAGTGAATGATGGGACCCGCCAGAATGTGCTGAGAATCTCTACCCTAAACTCATTCTCTTTTGCACTAGTGTCCACTTCTGGCCTATTCTATTCTATTCTATTGCATTCTATTTTATACTATCAAGACATCCACAATTATGTTGCTCAGTACTGTTTGTTTAATTATTTATTTATTGAATCTCTTTTTCTTTTGTGCTGGTTTGGTTTTTTTCTTTTTTTTTTCAATTTATTTTTTATTTATTTTTATTGATGGACAGTTAGTAGCTGGGAATAACACACCACCTTACAATCTTTAATTGCAATAGCACCGCCTGTTAATTTCTATCCCTGTTCATCCTGTCCATCCTGTCCAGTCTTTGTTTCCCCCACACATCACTGAGGTGTAGCACTGCTCTCCCTGGCTTATGATGGTGAGTTCTAATAAAGGATGTTTGCTCAGCTTTCAGGGAGCACCGGTGATGGTCACACACATGCACTGAATATTAAAATATTTGGCTGCAAGACTAAAATATGCATTGATCTCAAACAATGTTGACTCCCTCTCTGTGGTGTTAAACAATGAGAACAAATGCAGAAATAAATAAATAAACATAAGGCTGGACCATTTACGCCACATTTAACCTAAAGAGGACCTAAAAAGGCCATTATATACAGTCTGGCTCAAAAATATTTGGAAGGGACGCGATTTTCATGATTTGGGCTGTGCATGCCACTATGTGGATTTGAAATGAAACAAGTAAAATGCAATTGAAGTTCAGACTTTTCAGGTTTAATTCAAGAGACTGAACAAAAATATCCATGAAATAATTTAGGATTTGACACCTGTCCTCCCTTACTGTCTTATAGTTTATAAAAACAAAAAAAGAAATACTGGTAATTTGTCTAAAATATATTAAAGCTGAGAATGTTCCAGTTCCACTCAGGTTTGACACTATCTGTGCATTTTATTGGAAGTAGTTGTATGTATTCATGTGTGTTTTGTCTTTCCTCTGTGTGTCTCAGATGGAGGTGGAGGTGAATGTGGCCCCTGGGCCGACTTTGACCCCAGCTTCCAGCCCCAACATCTGTGTGCGTGCCGGCTGCACCAACCATGCTGTGGAGAGCAAAGACTGGGACAAGGAGTACTGTAGTAATGAGTGTGTAGCCACACACTGCAGGTGAGTAGAACAGAGATTAGTGCAATTGGTGTACCGTAAATCAGTTTGTTAACAAACTGTCAACTGACAAAGATGTTTATGCACCATATTTGTATATTTACTTTAAAAAAATCAATGATTCATTCCATACTGTGAATTTTATATTATGTTAATTAGGAGTTTGAACAGTTCACACATAAAGAGTAAATTCATATGTGCATCATGTACGGTCGTATGGTCTAACCCCCCCCCCCCCCACCACCACCACCACCACCACCACACACACACACACAGACACACACACTATCACTACTTCCATAATCAATATGCTGGCTTCACATTCCTGATTATTGTTTCAAATGTAACAGTCTGGAACCAGGTCCACCATCATCTGTTATTATTATTTGTTGCTTGTGATATTTTCTTTGCAGAGATGGGAATATAAAAGACATTTAATGCATACAAACCTGTTTTTACTCTTTTATTCCATCACTCCATGAGAACTGATAAATGAATTGACAAGGAATTGGACCAATAAGCAAAATCGATAATGGAAATGTTAACTTCCCATCACTACTCACCCACAACTGGATGCTAACATTGGTTTTAAGATGTTTTCAGAAACCTACTCATCAAGGGGCTGAATCCAGACTCATGTAGCACAGAGTAAACTATAAAACGGTTATTGGTGGTCATTCGTTACAATTATATGCCATTAGTTGAAAATTCAGCAAAACAAATTGTTCCAGCAGTCAACAACAACCGCTGCATTCAATGCATGACTGTAGGAAAACCAGGAAAATGCTGCTTTCCACTACATCTGTGTTGCTAGGTAACCCATTTGCTCAATATCACTGATGAGCTACATGACTTGGTGGAAGACAGAATATTTTTATTCAATAAATGACAGCATGTTTCATCTTACCATGCTTTAGATTATGCAATACCTGTTTTGTTAAGGCATAGCACCTCTTAATTACTCTAAAAGCACTGTGATGCAATATAAAAAGTTAATTGTTCTCTTTGTTGTAGTGTAACTAAAAGGTGAAATTACACAAAAATGTGAGAAAATAAGACAAAAGTGTGGAATTTTAATCAATATTCTACTTGTCATTTAATGTATTTGTAGATCTGTGATCTGTAAGTTGTGATGCACATGTAAAAATGATAAAATAAGGTGTGATATTATTAAAATATCACTCATTTGTTTTAAGAATTTTCAGGTTGTTCATATTTATTCATGTTATGTTCAAGTACAGTTCATAGATGAAAATATTTTCATCATGGAATTTGACTTCTTTTTTTTTTTTTTAACTCAAAAACGGAGAAAACTTTGTTGAGTTGACATCATTTAAAGGTTTTTATCTTATTTATCTTAATTGACTGGTCTGACCCACTTTAGATCATATTGGGCTGAATGTGCCCCCCCCCCCCCCCCCCCCCCCCCCCGAACGAAAATCAGTTTAACATGTTTGGTCTAAACTCCAGATGTACAGATGCATCTTAGACAAAATAAGTCACTTTACTGTAGGTCAGTAGTTTCCCCCAAATACTCTGAAGCTCATTATTTGTTTTTCTCCTCTGCAGGGATGTGTTCATGGCCTGGTGTGCCATAAGAGGACAAAACTCCACCACTGTTACATAGATGAAGGGGACAGCAACACAAAAGAACTATGACAACACATGAAATGCAAATGAACTGAATGGATGAATGATTTATTTTACCATATCATGAAATCAGCAGAGTTGATCTGTCAGACGAAAGTATTTATAATTCACCATAAACTGCATGGTAAACAATGATTGACCCCTTGGCTCCATTGTTTTTCAACCTGTGCAGATGGATCTTTGCCAGTTTAAATTAAAGCCGATGATAGTTTGTAACGAGATGGATGAATCAATAGTGACGCTGCAGAAACCACAGACTGTGTTCTGCGGCTCTAGACATTTCTTTGACTTAACACGGGGCGTGCTCTTGATCACTCATGAATTCAAAATATGGACTTGATGGAGAAAATGGAGAATTTTATATGGACAGGATGGTTTTTTTGTTTGTTTGTTTTTTTTTTTTAAAGAAAAATGCGCAAGTTGGAAGTCTTGCGGTTGAATTCAGTTCATTTATTTCAAGAAATCATGAAATGTGTGCTCACTTTTGTTACTGTTGAGGATTGACTGATGTGAATGAAATCCCAGAAGTGATTATAATTTTGTGCTTCATTTCTCTCTCGGATTCTTTAGTTTCTAAAGTGGTGGTGCTTCAACTTGGAAGATGCCAGGGGCTGCTTCTTCCTATAGATTAAAATAAATGTACTGCCAGGCTAAGCACAAACAGTCTTAAAGCTAATTCTGAGTTATAGAGGAGGAAACCTGAATGAAGCACCTGATTGTGCCACTTTGGAACTGATTGTAATATTGTTTAAAGTTTTTTTGTTTAGATTTTTTTTTTTACCCTTAAGACAAATGAAAGTCTTAAAAGGGGTGCTAAGATTCAGGAAATACAACATCTCTGGCATTCTGTCTCCTTTTTTGCGTAAATAATTTGTGGCATACAAGCTTTTTGTTGCTCTTCTGTGTCAGAACTTTTTTGATTAAAATAAATTGCTGTTTTTGCGGGTGGGGAAAAGAAAAGACGCACTTGCGTTGATAACACTACTGTAAGGAGAAAGGGAAAATAAAAGCTTTAATTTTTAAAATAAGTGTTTCGCATTAAGGAACCCCTGTCAGGTTTGCTAAAAACCATGGAAAGAGAAGGTGGTGTTTTACAAAAACTGGTCAAATGAAATGGTGCAGGCACAGAAGGAGCTGGTTAATTGTACATAACCTGGAAATGTTTTTAATGGTGAAATAAATATTTTGTTTTAATATATATCTTGTGATTCTGACCCAACAACTTGGCTTGAAATCCTTTTCTAAAATAAAATTTCATTTAAAAACGAATTGTACAGTATTTTAGACAAAGTAAAAACCTATTCTTATGCCTCTGTCACAAATGGCTACAAACACTGAGCAAAGAATTTCTGAACCATTTTGTACAACCTCCTCAAATTTGCCTCAATAGAATATAGAGTTCATAGCCAAATGCATGAGATTTTCCACAAATGTGACGAATTTCCTTTTTGTAAGGTCCCCTAAATCAGTGTTTCCCAACCATTGTGCTGTAGCATGTAAGTGTGCTGTGAGAAATCATCAGGTGTGCCATGGAAAATTATCCAATTTCACCTTATTGGTACTGTAAGCGAGGAGCGTGATAACCGAAACATATAACACTACACACTACTTATCCATTCTGAGCTGTTAAGGAAGATTTGTGTGTCTCTTCTTCAATTTGTGTAAGAATTGTGTTAATTAAACAGGCCCAGGTTTCACACTGAATACATACATTGAGAATAATTTACATTATATTTCAATAAATATACTTTTGGTGATGTTTTATTTAGTGGTATGTATGCCTTGTAATGTTTCTAATGTAAAATATGTGCTGTGGCTCAGAAAATGTTGGGAAACACTGCCCTAATGAATGAATTTTGTGGATCAATAGGCCATTCCTGAACTCTGTTTCTACAGTAACCACAAGTAGATCACAAGGACACATTGATTGTTAATAGGGGTTCTTTATGACATTCACACAAACAGACGTACAGACAGATTCACATGGTGTTCTTAAGGTGGATGTAAGGCAGTAGTGTGTCAGTCATTCATGGTGTTTTTAGAGGAGGTTATATACACATATTGATTCTAGATGAATATATCTATGGTCAGAAAACATTCAAACTAAAGATTCTCACAGTGGGAATCTTTAGAAAACAACTGCCAAAACCACAAGAACAGTCTAGTGGATTCTGTATATTCTGTAATTCAGCACCATGGACAGCACATGATCCCAAACAGAAAAATATGCTGGTCTTTTTTTCTTTTCTTTTCTTTCTTTCTTTTTTTTTTTTTTTTACTGTTGGGACCAGATCATAGACAGAACCGGGACAAAAATAACAGAACCCAACATGGCGCCCGTTGATATGGTTCAGAATTTTTTTCTATGTATTTAGCTTCATTTACTGGATTTTTAAACTGCAAGAAGTGAATAAATTGTGTTCTATCAATAAAAAGCCCAGCATTCGCAATAATTGGAAAATAAACTGTGATTGCATCATAACAAGAATGAAAAATGACACTAGGCCAAATATATAGTAGATAGAACATAATGACACCAGTGCGCGTGCTTGAACACGTTCTGTAACGCGTGATATAATAAAGACAACGCGTGGCTATGTGAACACTTTGGCTTGCCATAGTCTATGACCTTGTGCCGACTATTTTTTTTACCCCACCCCCTGAAGGACAGGGGATATTGTTGTTGAGTGTTTGTTTATGAGTAAACAACTTCACGCAAAAATTATTGGACCAATTTCTATTACATTTTCAGGAAAGGTAATGAGGTGGTCCAAATTAGATCCCATTAAATTGTGGTGAATGTAGGTCAAAGGTCACAATCACCAAAAACAATAGGGCAAATCAGGTAAAATATGCACAAGGGGGGACAGGGTTTGTTGTGCCAGCCACCACTTGTTCCTTCTCACCAGTGGGGGAACAAGGTCATAAGGTCAGTGAATATGGCGGATGCTTTTTATGAAACAAATGCCTCAGTCGCTGTATCTCCTGCAATTTCTTTCTCTTTTATCCAAACGAGTAACAGTCTCTCCATATTGTCATTCAGTGATGAACTCTTTTTCGATATCACAGAGATGCCTTTGGGGGGGGGGTCGCTGCTTTTAATGCATCCTTCTGCTTCAATATCGTACCGATAGTCAATAGATTTCAGCCATATTCCTTTGTGATATCATGCCACTTTCATAATTTTTTAATCATGTCCTGTTTCACTTCTATTGTTAACGCAACCTACGTCTTCTTTTCACCGGGGGTCACTTTCTTTGGGCTAATGATGAATAACGAATACGTACTGTAATAAAGTTTCAATGAGCACATTCGGGAAAACTCAGGAAACGAAAAACTCAGGAAACCACAGTAACTCTGTGAGGAATGAGGGTCGAAGGGTAACAAAAAGCATCATGGGTAGCTCCCTCATAGCCAATGGGATGTTACGTACAGTACGCGTGTGGTGTAATTCCGTACATTACATAGCTACATACAGTAATGCACATACAGTACTATATGTCTTGAGAGTTTCTGTTTCCTTTCATAAATAGAATTTTCTTTTGTATTCAGAGACAATAAATCGAGGTAAAGGTTTTTCGTTACTTGGATTATTCGTTAGCTGGGTCTTTTGTAAGTAGAGGTACCACTGTATATGTTTTACTGGTGCATAAAATGAACCATGCAGTAACATCCCTGTGTTCAATGCATGGATTACATATCTTAGTTATTATTATTAATTGTATTTATATTTTATTTTCTGAACCCACTTTCACCTGACTAGGGTCATTGTAAGCAATGTTCTGTGTCTTAAGGACATGCTTCATGTGATTGCACATACAAATGTTATAACTTTTGCTTGATGTGATCAACGAGGATGGAGTAGATTATTGCGAGACAGAGGACGTACACAGAGAGGGTGTATCGTCAAAGGTCATCTTATTTGGGAATGTCAGAATTGGAATGTAATGACTGGAATACTGCCATACAACGCAATTGTTAATTGACAATATTTATCATTATACAGGAATAAATGACATCTAACCCCCAAGGTAGTCCACATGGTTATGTGTATCGTGACCTCTGATGCGCTACCCTGTGGCACTTGTTGCTGTGACGGTGACAGTGGCTCTGACCTTCTTCACCACTGGGTCTTTCCAGCACACTGAGGCCTCGATGGCAGCGATCAGTCAGAGCTGCCAGTTTGGCTATACATGTAGTGATTTCCAGTCCGACATGCAAATGAGCACATCATTTTTTCCATCAGCACCTGAAAGCCAGCTGAAAACGAAGCAAGGTTTCTTGTTGAAATGTGGATTCCCTGGGATGCTTGGGGTCATTGCCTGTACACATGTACAGTTGCATGTCCCAGATACCCAAGCCATCACACCGTAAGGGAGTCCACTTGATTAATATTGAAGTGATTTGTGACTTGAATGGTCTGGAGACACATGTGTATGCCAGTTTCCCTGGGTCTGCTAATCATTCATTCATCCTGGCAAATTCTGTCATCCCTGCAGTCTTTCAGGGGGACCATGAGTGGCTGCTAGGTGACGACAGCTATCCACTGAAAACATAACTGATGCCATACATTGCACCCACAACAAGAAAGCAACATGGTTTTAACAGTTTTCAATAGTACTAGGTCAGTCACCAAATGTACCCTTGGAATAATCAAAATGTGTTTCAGATGCCTGGACAGCTCGATGGTTCATTAATATACAGCCCCCAGAAGGTCAGTGTACATCACAGGTGTCAAACTCCAGTACTCGAGGGCCGTTGTCCTGCATGTTTTAGATATTTCCCTCTTCCATGTGATTCAGTTTAACCCTTTAACTCCTGAGAACTAACAAAATAATTGGTAACATGAGCAAAGTAAGACACAAATGGCAAAAAATCAAAGAAAAATACTACAATAAAAAAAACAAAATGTAGAAAAATAAACAAAATGAGCAACAAAAACTAATAAATATTTACAAAATGACAATGTGGAAACTTTTGAAAAAAAATTACTAAAGAAGAAAACTACTATTGAAATTTGGTCCCAGTAATTTAAATTTTGCCTTTAAATTTTTTTAAAATAAAATAAAAATAAAAAACTCTTGCTTTTTGGCACCTTGTCCATGCACAAAACTGAAAGGAAAATGGTTGAATATTTCTGAATATTTAAACTAAATCATCCACTCAGAACGGATCAGCACTGACACTTAAAGAGTTAATAATCAGCTCCTCATCAGACTGATAATGATGCAATGGCCTCCAGGTGTAATGGAAGAGGGAAACATCTAAAACATGCAGGACACCGGCCCTCGAGGACCACAGTTTGATGGTGTACATACACCATGGATGCCACCTTGACCTCATGGAAGAAACATTGCAGGACTTAAGACAGTGAGAGCTGAACTGCATGTGCCGTGTCAGCTGGTAGAGCACCAGAGCGCATGGGAGAGAAGGGATGAGCTCGCTGCACAGCTCTGTCCTTAAATGTGAGTATTTCCCTTTACATCCATTCATATATATGTTGTGTAAATTTACAATACAATGTTTTTCAATACAACAAAAACACCCAAAACAAATTATCTAACATTCATTGAATTTTATTAATTACCCCCCACCCACCCTTCTTCCTCTTCTTCTGGAACATGGACAGGAGAGCTCTCCTCAGGTGCGTGGCCTTAGTGTCCACCTGGGGCGTGACAGTCTCCTGTGGGATCAGCCGCTCCACTATGTCTGCTGCCAACGCAGACTGGCATCAATGGAGGCCAGTGGGAACAGCCTCTTGTCCACTCCTTGGATCTGGACTTCCAACCCATGGACACGGGAAGTTAGACGGCCCAGCTCCCTCTCCAGCATCCTGAAACCTGCTTACAAACAAAAAAACAGACAGACCAACAAACAAACCAACTCAAATACAATACCCTTCTCCCCTTGGGGGGGGGGGGGCAGCGTAATAACAGAATAAGACAAACAGAGGAATTGGAGTTTTACAGGTTTTTAGTAAATCAAGCACTCAGAATGTACAGCAATAATAGATTTAGGATCAACTGTGAACAGCAAAACACTGAACAACAAGTATTTGAATTTTGACCCATTTGTTTTTATTACCCCCTCCCCCACACACAAACACACACACACACACACGAAGGGCAGAGATCTAGCATTGTGTTTGAGTTGGTTTGTTTGTCTGTCTGTCTGTCTGCCTGTCTGTTTGTTTGTACGCAGATTTATGTAAAATCTACTGAAACAATTTGAATGAAATTTTCATGAAAGGTGTGAGGTCTTACAGAATAGATCCCATAAAATTTTGGTGAATGTACCTCAATGTACCTTCACCAAAAATGTGTTTTTGCAATGATAAGCGAAAGATGATAAGAATCAAACCAGTTAAAATATGTGCAAGGGGGAAGGGTTATTGTGCCAGGCACCACTTGTTCTTTTTTTATCAACAGGATCCTGACCTGAATCCAGAAGTTGCATCATGCCAATGCAGGAAAGACAGATGCTCTGAAGTGATGATGAAAGTGTAATATACATATATATATATATATATATATATATATATATATAATTTTACATTTTTCTAGTAAGTGATTTGCATTTTGTAAATATTGTCATTTTTTTAATGCATATCAAGACTGTTCTATTTTTTTGTTAATTTGTCACAATATAAGTGTGCTGATGAATGACACCAGCTTTTTCTAATACCAGCTCTTTCATGTGTTGGAGTGACTCTTCAACATGTTGCTGCAATGTGTTTTGTCCTGATTGTTTGCTCCATACGTTTAAATGCGTGAATCTGTAGGAATTTTAGTACACAAAGGGCTAATGCTGACACCAGGGATCTTTAGTACAGTAGTTTATGAATTTGTTGAGCTTTTAATGTGTGTATGAATAACAGTGCATAATTGCTAACATTTTTGCGCTTAAAGCATGTCACCAGTTTTAAACACTCCATTGAAATTGTGCACACCAGTTTGGGTAGATGTATGAAAACCATGCATGCAGTACATGCATGGTAGTATATATATATATATATATATATATATATATACTACTACTGGCCAGGAGGAAACGGCGAACCTCCAGGAATACATCAAGACAATGGCCCCCAATGACCAACTGCTAAGTGAATGCCTCAGGCAACAAAAGCCCAGTAAAGTCGAGGAACCAAAGGGGCTAACATGGAAGGACAAACCCTTGCATGGCGTGTACCATCGGCAAATTGAGGAAGTGGCTGATATGGAAAAGACATACCAGTGACTGGAAAAGGCTGGACTAAAGGACAGCACAGAGGCACTACTCATGGCTGCACAAGAACAAGCCCTGAACACCAGAGCAAATAGAGGCTGGAGTCTACTACATCAGACAGGACCCCAGGTGTAGGCTGTGTAGAGAAGCCCCTGAGACAGTCTAGCACATCACAGCAGGGTGTAAGATGCTGGCAGGCAAGGCATACATGGAGCGGCATAACCAGGTAGCGGGCATCAGGAACATCTGTAAAGAGTATGGACTGGAGGTCCCAGGGTCAAGATGGGAGAACCCCCCAAAGGTGACAGAGAACAAACAGGCCAAGATCCTGTGGGACAGGATGACATAGTGGTGGTGGATAAACATGAGAAGACAGTGGTGGTGATAGAAGTAGCAGTCCCCAGTGATAGCAACATCAGAAAGAAAGAACATAAGAAGCTTGAGAAATACCAAGGGCTGAAAGAGGAGTTAGAGAAAATGTGGAGTGTGAAGGCAACAGTGGTACCAGTAGTGATCAGAGCACGAGGGACAGTGACCCCCAACCTGGGAGAATGGCTCCAGCAGATACCAGGAACAACATCAGAGATCTCTGTACAAAAGAGCGCACGCATTGCTAGGAACAGCTAAGATCCTGCGCAGAACCCTCAGGCTCCCAGGCTTCTGGTAGAGGACCCGAGTCTGAAGGAGACACTGCCCAGGTGGGTCGAGAGGAATTTTTTTTTTTAACCATATTTACAACTTGTGTTTAAATAATACTTTCCATCTTGCTTATATACATACATTATATACATACATATGTATAGAGGGAAGGTTTATATATGACGAGATGAGACAAAACAGTGGAATAAACCAGCTCAGTGATTTAGTGTTGAAAACAGAACAAAATACACAGAAGACATGACAACATAACAGAGAACACAAAGACAGATAATTACATATTCCTCGTTACACATTGGTGTGGGGGGGTGAGGATAGAGTTCTAATCCTGGGAGTTTCATGGTGCTGGTTCAGTTTAGGTTGATGTATTCTATAGGGGAAGGAGAGGAGGAGAAAATAGAGAGGGCAGAAAAAAGGTGACTTAAACCCCATAGGAAAACTCCAAGTGACAATAACAACAACTATGGTGTCACTATGGAAACAATATCCATTGGAAGGACTGAACCAATTGGACAGAGGGAAAGGAGAGAAAAATAATTAATTTCTCAATGATAATAGTAAATAAATAAACTTTTAGTTAGGTGAAATTAGATAAATCAGACCTGTCCGGCAAGAGATACAGAAGAAGAAGATGTGAGTGGAATATCATAAGCAATGACAGCATGAACATCAGCTGTACACCCCCACCCACTCCTCGTGACAGAGTCATCATAAACCGCAGTGACAAGAACAAGGCAAAAAGACTGAGGTGCACCCAGGGATGAACACAACCATGGCTTTATATAAGTGAAATCCCATTCTTTATCAATAGACTTTAATATAACATTGCAGTGTTCTGCAATTGTGTGTGTGTGTGTGTGTGGGGGGGGGGTTGAAATTAACATGTGAATAATAAGAAATTAATGTTTCCTTCTACATATATTTGACTATTGTATTGTATGGATTTAAAACAATATACTTAAACATACAATGACAGAATTACCAAAAAAAGATGGTGGGTCATCATGATATTTGCAAAAGGTACAGGAATCCATGTCACAATGCTTAATGGCATTCGTTTTATGAACCTATTTACAGGACAGCTAAACTTATGTTCAATGCAACCTATTGTGATGCAAACGACCAACCCAGCACATAGTATCGCGAGAGTGACATCAGTGGGACTGTTTGATGACGATGGCGGGAAAAGCTGCCATGGCGGGAAAAGGCAGTATTGTCAACACAAGACAGGAGGCGCTGTTGTGTTGTGCGAGGCAACATTAAATGCGCCACAAACAATTGAAAATTACAAACTAACAAAAAGATGGTCTTAATCGCGCATTTGCATATTTGATTAATCCGTTTCTTATTACTCCATTCTATCAGAAATTGCACATTGTGAGGTGCCGTTGATTTAAATGCAGTGTAAATGATCATATAACCTGTTATGTGAATAGTCTGAGGGGGAGGGAGAGGAAAAAGAGGTACAGGAGGAAGGGAAGGAGCGGAGAGGAGAGGAGGGAGCAAAGGACTTAATTATAACAGATTGGTGTGAGCGTGGCCGTAACGTGCGTGGCATTAAACGGGATGCTATTGTATTTTATACATTTCGAATTTTAATCGAGTATTTGATGTTAACGTTACTGCGTAATTCCTGTGTTTTGTCCGACTCCTCAGTGGAGAGGCCTTAATAGTGACATTATTAGGGAAGTAGCAGCAGCGGCAGCATCTCGTAGTGGTGTGTGAATCCCAGCAGGCGTGGAAAGAAATTGCGTTGTTGTGAGTTGACGCTGGTCATCATCATCATCATCATCCGGCCTGCCGAGGAGCGAAGCCGGGAGCTGGAGTTGAGCTCAGAGGACTCACTATGGCGGTAAACCTGGACAAGGAAGCGTACTACCGCCGGATCAAGAGATTATACGGCAACTGGAAGGTAGAACATGCTCATTTTATACGCCTCCAGAAAAGCGGACAGTCGTTAGTTTTACACGACTAAAGTAGTATGCCAGAGGATGCAGCCGCTAACTTAGCCGCGGTTTTTCACCGAGCGACTTGACAGTAAGCAGTGATGTTTTGCTGCCCGCATCCGGAGCCTACAAACGTGGATATAGGGCCTTGGTGGGCACCGTTCCGCTAACTCTTTCCGACTTTATTTACGCTGAAAATCTGCCCATACCATTTTTATGTGGAGTATGTTTCACTTCAAAGTGTTCCAAGCTGGCTACCTCATGTTGGCACACTATCATCCCATTCACCACGTTAGCTAACGTTAGCCGTTAGCGACCAAGCTAACTTATTAGCCACTCCTATACATGTATTCAGAATCGGTGTCCACTTATTTGATAAACAACTAGTGTTAAAACTGTCAATACAAGTATTTTACAACATAGAAGTGCTTGACATGTGGCTAAGTAAGCAATTTGACATTTTAGACTTATACGAAATGCTATATGCTAATGTTAGCTTGCTAATTAGCGTGAAGATAATGCCAGCATCTCATAACGTGTAGTGTGGCTACATGCACTGGAAATTTCATGAATGGTATGTGAATGATTTTAAACCACTTTATTTCCTTCGTGTTATTCTTGTTCTATAACGAATTTTCAGAAGTTGCAACATCATGGTACCTTGTCTTAGTTTAAAGGCTTTATGTCATACTGCAGTTCAGAAACAAAACCGTTTTAAGTGTTTTTCTACATTCTTGAGTAGTGTAACTTGGTTAAAGTTTCAGTAATCTGATGTACTGCAGGTAATGCTGCGTCAGGTGCTGAGGAAACTTAATTTGTGACACATCAACTTTGAGACACAAAACCATCCACTTTTTCCTCTTTCCAGAGTTATTGCAGCAGATACTGATACTGTCTTTGTCTGCTGTAATTCCCTAAAGAATGACATGGATTCACTGGAGGCACCTTGGTATAGTGTGGTAATTTGATCCAAAGTGTGTGGCATTAAATGTTGCATGCATGTCTTATTTTTTTCCAGAAAGGGGAAGATGAATTTGGTAAAGTGGATGCCATCGTGGTGTCTGTCGGAGTGGATGAGGAAATTGTGTACGCCAAATCTACAGCCATACAGGTAAATGCACACCTTCAACAGAACACTGAAGGCACTTGGCCTTTACATTCAAGTGGCGGATGATATGATATCCCACATAGGCATACTAGAATGTCTTCTTTTATCATGGGGAATACAAGCTCCATGTGGAAATCTGTGTAAATGTATGAGCACGTCTGACTCTTTTGCAACTTTTGTGCAAGATCTGGTTCTTGAATACATTAAATAACCATGACTGTACATTTTTCACCAGACTTGGCTGTTTGGCTACGAGTTGACAGACACCATCATGGTGTTTTGTGACACAAAGATTATCTTCCTTGCCAGCAAGAAGAAAGTGGATTTCCTTAAACAGGTGGCAACAACTAAAGGAAACGAGAATGCAAATGGTGTTCCACCAATCACCCTCCTCACCAGAGAAAAGGTATCATGTACAGATGCTGAGACAGACTAGCATTTACTTTCTTGAGCGTTATTTGGAGATGTGAGAGATTTGTTTTGTGATGGCTCCGTTTGTCCAAGTGAGCATGTGTTTTGAACAAACACCAAAAGCGACTGAATTAAATTGTGCTTCAACTACAGTTTATTTAACATGAGTTATCTTTCTTTAAACCGCTGTATGTTTAAAGATATTGTATTTTTACCCACAAGCTTAGGGCTACTTGATAGTCTTATCTTAGTCATTTTCATACTTACATCATGGCACGTTAACATGACACATTTTCTGTTAGTTTAATGAATAGATTATATAAAGTCACTGTATGAACATCCCTTTTTCTTCCTACATTTATACTTAAAAATATATTGTATGAAATGTTATCACAGCCTCATGCTTTTGCTCAAAGTTAACTATGTATTTGACACAAAATATATTTAAATAAGTTTCGCATTTTGACGACTGAAAGAAGGTAACCTCTTAAAAGATTGAAACAAAGAAAGTCACAGGGATTCTTTACTGATTGTGTTATATACTTGTAAACATATCTAAATACTTTTTTCCGCTCTATTTCTGCATAATACTGACACCTTCAATCACCACTATAAAATGCTCACGACATGAATAACATATGCTTTGGTGTCGCATCTCAGAATGAAAGCAACAAGGCCAACTTTGACAAGATGATAGAGGCGATCAGAGGCAGCAAAGAAGGCAAAACAGTGGGAGTTTTCAGCAAGGACAAATTCCCCGGAGAGTACATGAAGAGCTGGAATGACATGATCACAGCAGAAGGGTTAGAGAAGGTAAGACACAGACCAAATATCAAAGATTACTACACATACATGGTGTGTTCTGCTTGGTATTGGTGCCACTCTATTAGCTTCACCCAAGGGATGGATATTTTGAAATGGAGGTTTTGTTCATAAGCAATATACTAAGATACTATATTGTTTATATTGAGATACATTATTTTGGATTAAAATTGTACTCCGACGACCCCCCCCCCCCCCCCCCCCCCCCCCCCCACACACACACACACACACACACACACACACATACATTACTCATGGCTGTCAAATCTCCGTCCACAGACGGAAATCCGTCAAAAATGAAATTTCTGTTCCGTCAAATCTATCCGCTGACCGAAATTTTTTTTTTCAAGCTTTATTTTGGTCGAAAACCACCACAAAACCCTTTGCTTTTTCTGGTTTATTTTATTTTATTTGGACCTGAAGAAGACCTATTTAGGTCGAAACGTCGTCCACTTTTTTATTTTTATTTGACTTTCACGGGAGTTTTCCGCCCGGCTTCGGCGGAGATTTCCGTGTTAGCTAGCTTCTTTTTCTTTTATTTTTGTCTCTCTTTTCTTTGTTAAAATTAAAATACGCACACTCACACACACTACAGAACACACACACAACACGGGACACACAGACACATACATATATAAAATAAAATGCAGAATTTTACGGACGGAGAGGGCTGGACGGTGGTCCGCAGGGGACGCCGGCCACGTCGCTTCGCGCCCGGGGAGTGGGAAGGGGGACGCCGCGGTGGGGATGATTTTTCTCCGGGGGACGGACAGTGCATTTAGGGCTCCGGGGTTTCACAACGCCGGGGTCCGCAACCACTATAACCCCAACCTTGAGCCAGTGCCACCCCAGAGGATTATCCCCACCGGTCGCCCCCAACCCCTCATCCGGACTTATGCACAGGCGGTGCGGGGCACACGGGGAGGATTTCGCCGTGCGCCCGGGCTGCAACGGGGGGAGATGCGGGGTCCAAAAAACATGGCGGACTACATTAAACCTACGGCCCGGTTTAAACAAATTACACATACCTTTCATGATTCAATTAGAGCTGTTCACCACGGGGCCAATGTGAGGGTTTCTGAGGATGAAAAAAGACCTAGAACAATCATTAACATGGAAGATATGTTGGCTAATTTAATTAAACCTGCTTTGCCAACACAGAAAACACGTGATGACATTATAGGTAATGCTAAAAACTGGGCTCACACCACCATCTTAATTTTAAAACAGCATTATGAAGACATTGTGGAGGAATTAATGACCAAAGTTGAGGAATTTCATGGGGATGAATGGGAAGAGCCATTTAATGTAGCACTGAGATGGTGTAAAAGGACATTTCCCAGACTAAGACAGGATGTTGTGGATGACATTAGGGGGACTGTTTTAGCCACAGTAAGGGACAGACCCACTGAGGAGAACAATGTGACCCCTACTCCCCAAAATAACACACCTACTTCCACTCCAAGAGGTCACAGCACACAGACCTTTGCTCCCCAGGCCACAAGACACCAGGGGACGGATCCCCAAACAGATTTGGGGGTTCCACCTGTTACCACCAACGCAAATAGGGGGTCTCCACCTGTTACCACCAAAGTTAATAGGGGGTCTCCACCTGTTACCACCAATGTAAATAGGGGGTCTCCACCTGTTACCACCAACGTTAATAGGGGGTCTCCACCTGTTACCACCAATGTTAATAGGGGGTCTCCACCTGTTACCACCAACGTAAATAGGGGGTCTCCACCTGTTACCACCAACGTTAATAGGGGGTCTCCACCTGTTACCACCAACGTAAATAGGGGGTCTCCACCTGTTACCACCAACGTAAATAGGGGGTCTCCACCTGTTACCACCAACGTAAATAGGGGGTCTCCACCTGTTACCACCAATGTAAATAGGGGGTCTCCACCTGTTTCCACCAATGTAAAAACCTAGATTTGGGGAACATTCAAAGTACTTCGGGGGATAGTATTCTGACTCCTACAACACTGGAATTGATCCAGGTGTTGGAGGAGACAGAACAGAACCTGAATATGATTATAGATTCACTCTAATATATGATATTTCTGATAAGGAAAGTTTATTTTCTTAATGATTAATATTTGCAAAAGAAAACTCAGGACAATAATTATTAGTAGACAGTGCTACTAAATTAAGTATCTTCTTGACATCACAGTGAAAGACACTAGATTTTGCTAGATTTAATGACATTTTCTATTATTTATTATTGGAATTATTTAGTTTGATAGTGAAATCAAAAGCTTTAATTGTAAAGATGATAAGGTAATCTTTATGGAAGCATCCCATGCTAGTCTTTTGTATATTATCCATTGTTTATTTAGTGAAATTATACAATACATTTGAACAAACATATATAGTATTTTCATTTTCCTAGATGAGTTATAAGTAAATTTGAAAATTTTATGATCATATGAGCCAGATTTTTCTCAAATGTAAGTACAAATTTCACGTTCTGTAATGTTGAATCATGGCCTATAATGCTCTCAGAATGCACCAAAATGATGCAATTTTTAAAAATTTTCCGGGGGGGCATGCCCCCAGACCCCCCTAGAGAACTTCGCGCCCGCCAGGCTCCGCATACGCAAAAATGTTCAGTCAAAAATTTTTCAGTTACTTTCAGCCATGATTACTCCTCTCCTTTTCTGCCTCTCACTTGTCTTTATTGTACTCTCTCTGTATCAGAGCACAACCCTTCCCACCCTCTTCCTCACAACTGTGACCAATCTGTTTCACTATTGGCAACAGCGACATGATGTACAGTACGAAGTGTTAGGAGCTATTTACATGCATTAGGGGCTTTTGTAAACAAATTTTTTTTTTGTCTGTTTGTGCATATCGTTTACATGATGATGGGCACCGGCACAGTAGACAAAGGTTTCTAATAACTCGGATCAAAGTAGAGATTTCTGCTAGTTGTGTTTGTGTGAAAATGGAGATCCTCAAATAGACAAAGGAAATTCTCCACTGAGTTGACATGTGACGATCTATCTTGAGGAAAAGGATGGAGCTAAGGGACGTTACAAGGCATAAATGAGAAAATAAGAATGTTTGGTTCTAGCAAATCTCAGCATCTTAGCTAATTGGCGTCCACTGCATCTGGTTAACAGGATCTTTGTGTATTTACTTGATATAAAATAGGGCTTTTATGAGGTTTTTCCACATTGTCACAGTTCAAACCCTTTTTCATACCCCTGTGTCGCATCAGAAAAGCAGTTTGTGATTGTACATAAAGTCACTGGTTCATCTATTTACATTGTATTGGTAACATGTCTCGGAATGCAGAACCAGGAAAACTACATCTCCATAAGTTTGTAGTGGAAGTAGAGCTGGGCAAAAAATCGATTTAGATTTAAAATCGAGTTTTATGGCAAAATCGATTCATATTTTAGGAAAATCGTGCAATCCGACCGACCCCCCCCCCACCCCACACACACACACACACACACACACACATTTTTTGCACTTTTTTTCCTCTCAAAAAGAAAACCATGAACCAGGCTGCTTTCCGTAGTGTTTCACCCCAGGCCCCGCCTACGATCCCCCTTTTTAGGGTCTGACGAAGCCCAGCTACTGCCTGGTTGTCAGCTGTGTCTTCGGACTGTTGTTGTTGACAGTAGCGGTACGACCAATCTGTTCACACATCTGAAGCGAAAGCAGAACTCTTAGAAAAGGCAGAGACTAGCGCTGCAAGTACTTCTTCAAAATGTTCAACAAACACTGACTGAAAGCTTTTCTCGCGGCACACCTTATCAGATCCTGCACGGTTCTGATTTTCACATACCGCAACTGCCCGTACCCGTCATGTTTAAACTCATATCCGACCCGTTTTCCGACGAAAAAAAAAAAATCCGCATCCGAACCGACCCGCTATAAATGAACCCGATATCCGACCTGAACCCGAAAGAAAATGTCAGATAGCCAAACTTAAATAAAAATGTTGTTAACCTTTTAGCCTATGAACTGCAAGAACCGAACCCGTATCCGACACAGCACAACATTTTTCACCTGTTTCTGAAAATTTGCGGGTCACCCACGGGTACCCGAACCCGTGCAGGACTCTGCACCTTATGATAAACAAAGAGCACGATGGGGAGCGATAACAGACGCAATAACATCATATATCCAAAATATTGGTAACATGTTCAGGTTTATTGAAGTAGCTAGATTGATAATTAGGTTTCGTTTTATTTTGTCCTTACAAAGTAAAAATGTTACTAGTTTTCTTTTTATCTTACTTTTGCACTACTACGTTTTTTGCAATGTTCTTCATATAAGTATTAATGTATATTGTTTTAGTTGTTAAAATATTTTAAGCTTTCTTTTTTCCAACAAAATTTATCTTTTGCACTATTTTTTTTGCACTGTTTTTCCTGTAACAGTGGTGGATATGTCTCGACTTACTACAGTTCATGTAGGCAAAGTCTCAGGTTGCAGTTGCACCTTTTGCACAACTGATTTATTATTTACAGTTATTTGTAGAAGTATTTTTGTTTTACATGTTATTAAATAATAAAAAAAAAAAAGAAGACGAAAGAAACCACGTTTCTAGTGTTTTTATTTTCATTTAGCCCACGTGGGAAAAAATCATATTGTGAATCGAGTTTTTTGGGAAAAAATCTGAGATTTTTTAAAAGAGAAAATCGCCCAGCCCTAAGTGGAAGTAATGTTTCGTACAGGATTGTGATTGGTTAATGGTACCTGATCATCCCACTACACTCTGATCTACAGGCCTGGCCTCCTGACAGTATAGACACATGGAATAGAGTGGTGTAAATCCAGAATTTTCTGAAAATGATTACGTCTGCATAGCCACCTACACTATTTTTCACATATTTTGTTGTGGAATTTTTATTTATTTTATGTTTTTATGTACATGTGTTGACATTGTGCTGCTTTCCATTTCCAAAGTGCCTTTATGGCAGCTTGGAACTATGAATTTGACCTAGAACAGTTTCTGGTATTACTGTTTTACTAGAAGTAAAACACTACATCAAGATATATATCCTCTATTGTCATTCTGCAAAAAAAAACCTATTGATGTGGTTTTTTCGCTCAGCCTTAATACCTTTTAATTTAAACCTCCAGGTAGACATCAGCGCCGTGGTGGCGTACACGATGGCGGTGAAAGAAGACGGTGAGCTCAGCCTGATGAAGAAGGCAGCAGCCATCACCAGCGAGGTTTACTCCAAATTTTTCAAGGAGCGGGTCATGGAGATCGTAGATGCAGACGAGGTGAGGAGAAAAGTGGCGAGCGAGGGAGCGTTTTCCACTTTCAGACGTTACGTTCTTGCCTCACAATTTGCATTGTACTGGTCCGTCCCAACAGAAAGTGCGTCACAGTAAACTGGCCGAGTCTGTGGAGAAGGCCATCGAAGAGAAGAAGTACCTCGGTGGCGCAGACCCTTCCACAGTGGAGATGTGTTATCCTCCCATCATCCAGAGTGGCGGAAACTACAGCCTCAAGTTCAGCGTTGTCAGGTACTTCCTTTCGAGGTTTTGCTCAGTGTCTTTAGCACCTACTTATAAATATGCCGTGTTCACAGTTGTCGACGTTCTGAGCACTTCCTCTCATCTCACATAGATTTTGTTCTCGAACAGATCAAAGCCTAACTGCGATAGACCCACCTAGCGGCAGCACATTACATACCCCACGCTCACTGATGTCATCGGTGTGGGGGGGGGGGGGCACAAACAAAGGAGAGCTGTAATGAAAGTGTGTTGGCGTGTGGTTAGAAAACATCATCATATGTAACATAAACTCTAACACTGACCTGTGGGCAATAAAGTTGCCAGGAGTACGCAGTCGTGTTTCTTTGAAGGTGCAACACAAGCATTCACTAGTAACCCCCCATGATGTGTCTGAGCAAACAGACCAATACATGACACAAGATTCATTAATGAATAGATAAAAACCTGCAAATGTATTTAAAAATACAAATTTTTGCAATGATAAGAGATGGGGCAAATCAGGTAAAATGTTGGGGTGGAGTTGTTGTTCCGGGCACCACTTGTTTACATTTTAATTGTGTAACAAGTCTAATAACAGTTGCTTTGTTGGAAAGTGCAATAATGTTTTTTGTTTTGTTTTTTTCATATTGGAAGCTCACAAACTAACACAAATATTGTTTAATTGTCATTTCCAGTGTGACATTTATGATCCAATGTGCATGATACTAATAAGATAATGTGCATAGTAAAGAAAAAAAAATGCTATATGCCCTTCGGATTACATAATTTGTAATCTTAGTTTAGTTGTTAACATTAAAACTGGGTGTTGACTTTAATCAGGATGCTTTTAATCATATCTAACTTTAGGTAAATATCATGCAGCAAGTATTGTTTTGGAGAGAAAATATCTGGTTAATTGACACTTTTTCCTTTTCTTGCACAGCGATAAGAACCACATGCACTTTGGTGCCATTACATGTGCCATGGGGATCCGCTACAAGTCCTACTGTTCCAACCTGGTGCGCACCCTCATGGTGGACCCCCCCCAGGAGATGCAGGACAACTATAACTTCCTGCTGCAGGTAGAGGAAGAGCTGCTCAAAGTTCTCAAACATGGTGAGTTCATGGGCCCTGGGTTGTGTAATGACAACATCTTGTGGATTTCATTTTATTTTTAATCAATATGTGACCCACCACCACGAAACCAGGCATAAGTGTCTGGAAATCAAAACTGAGTTATCTGTGTAGCTTGGTAGAGTGGAAGCTAAGGTTTAAGATGGTGAAAAAATGATGTTTCTATCACAAGTAGAACCAATTCAATTCAATTTTATTTATAAAGCCCTGAATCACAACAAAGTCGTCTCAAAGGGCTTTACAAAAACACAATCAACTACAGAGATACATGAAAAGGGGGGGGGGGGGGGGGGGGGGACGACGACGACACCAGGTGACTAGTCATGAACAGACTTGGTATGAAAGATAGGTTGTAAAAGTTACAGAAACAGGTGTGAGGGAGAGAAAGAGAAGAAAGAAGGAACTCAGTGTACTGTACTTCCCCCAGCATTCTAACTCCTAGGGCAGTCTAAACTGAACTGTGACTCATACACCACATAATTTTTTAACTAACCTGATCATAGGCTTTCTCGAACAGGAATGTTTTAAGCCTGATTTTAAATGTAGAGACTGTGTCGGCATCTTTAATATTAAAGGGAAGCTGATTCCATAAGACAGGGGCCTGATAACTCAAGGCTCTAGCTCCTACTGTACTTTTAGAAACCCTAGGAACTTTCAATAAACCTGCATTCTGAGACCGAAGGGTTCTATTGGGTTGGTACGGAACCAGATCATCTTTAAGATAAGAGGGGCCCATACCATTAATGGCTTTATATGTAAGGAGGAGGATTTTAAATTCAATTCTAGACTCAACTGGTAGCCAATGAAGGGTTTGGAGCACAGGGGTGATGTGTTCTCTTCTATTAGATCCTGTTAATAATCTTGCTGCTGCATTTTGAACCAGTTGCAAGCTTTTTAGGGAATATTTAGGACACGCTACAAGTAGGGAGTTACAATAATCTAATCGTGATGTAACAAATGCATGAATTAATTTTTCTGCAGTCGTTTTAGACAGAATATTCCTAATTTTGGCTATGTTGCGCAGGTGAAAGAAGGCTGTTCTGCAAGTTTGGTTAATGTGCATTTTGAATGAAAGATCTGGATCAAATAAAACTCCTAAATTTTTAACTGTGGCACTGGGTGTTACACTTAAGCTGTCCAGAGTAACTATGTGGTCAGGTAGGGAGTCCCTCGCATTTTTAGGACCAATTATAACGACTTCAGTTTTTTCAGGGTTCAATAAAAGATAATTGGCACTCATCCAAGTCTTTATGTCTTGGACACATGTACTTAGTTTATCTATTTGCCTGGTCTGATCAGGTTTAATCGATAAATATAGCTGTGTGTCATCCGCATAACAATGAAAATTAATACCATGATTTCTAATGATGTTACCTATAGGGAGCATATATAGTGTAAACAAAATAGGCCCAAGGACTGACCCTTGGGGCACGCCATAATTAACTCTGGAGGACTGCGATGATTGTTGATTGACGTGAACAAATTGGTAGCGATCAGATAAATATGATTTAAACCAGCAGAGGGCTGCTCCTCTAATACCTATATCACATTCTAATCTGTGCACTAAGATACTGTGGTCAATGGTGTCAAAGGCTGCACTAAGGTCTAATAACACCAGGACCGATATTAATCCGATGTCAGCGGCTAATAATAAGTCATTAGTAACTTTAACTAACGCTGTTTCAGTGCTATGATGGGCACGAAAGCCAGACTGAAACTGTTCAAATAAACTATTATCCTGCAGGAATTGGCACAGCTGTTTAACTATTACTCATTCTAAAACCTTTGACAGGAAGGGCAAATTGGATATAGGCCTATAATTGGCTAAAATGTCAGGATCTAGGGTAGGCTTTTTCAGAATTGGTTTAATAACAGCATATTTAAATGACTGCGGCACATATCCGGTAGTTAATGAAGTGTTAATTATATTTAGGACAGTGCTAATAATTAGGGGCAGAATCTCTTTAAACAGTTTTGTTATAATTGGATCTAAGAGGCAGGTGGCTGACTTGGAAGACATGATAATAGATATGAGATCAGTTTGGTCTACAGTGGTGAAATGATTTAGTGTTACAGAGGGATTTATTAAAGGGCCTAGGTTTGAAAGCGCTACTTTTTCTGATCTAATATTTGGGAGAAATGTGTCTATTTTCTCTCTAATAGTTGATATTTTATTGTTAAAGAACTGCAGGAAATCATCAGAACGGAGCGCGGATGGAATAACTGGTTCCACGGAGGTGTGGCTGTTTGTCAGTCTGGCTACAGTACTGAACAGGAATCTAGGATTATTCTTGTTATCTTCTATTATGGATGAGTAATATCTAGTTTTGGCTGTACGCAAAGCTTTCTTATACTTTATTAGGCTATTTTTCCAGGCATTGAGAGAATCTTCTAAGTTGGATCGCCTCCATTGCCTCTCTAATTTACGTGTTGCTTGTTTAATGGAGCGAGTGTCAGTGTTGTACCATGGGGAGGTTAATCTAACCTTAGTAGTTTTTAACTTGAGGGGGGCAACTATATCTAACGTAGTTTTTAATGTGAGCATGGTACTATTGACTAACTCATCACTTATACTGGGACTAAATGTGTCCTTTACATAATCACATGACACAGGCACAATTAGTGACTGAATTAACTCTTTGTACTTTTGAGACAGCTTGGTCACATAGTATCCTTTTCATTTGCGTTTTAATCACTGAGGTAGAAATATCCTCAAACAAAACCTGGAAGGTCATTAAAAAGTGATCTGAGAGTATGGGATTATGGGGAAAAACGACGAGGTCATTAATTTCAACACCAAGTGTTAAGATCAGATCAAGAGTATGTCTGTGAATGTGGGTTGGTTTATTAACATTTTGGATAAAGCCTAATCCGTCTAGTAGGTAACTAAATGCATTACTGAGAGAGTCAGCGTTGTTATCGACATGTATGTTACAATCACCAACTATTATAATCCTATCCGAGTTCAACACTACACTGAATAGAAAGTCAGAGACTTCTAATAAAAACTGTGAATAAGGGCCAGGAGGGCGGTAGACTATGACAAAACGGACTTGTTTTTGGTTTCTGCAGTTGGGGAAAGTAATGGATGAAACTAGACTTTCAAAGGAGTGGTAAGTGGGATTAGTTTTATGATTAATTTTAGGGCTAAGACCTAAACTGGAGTGGGATATTACTGCCACTCCACCACCACGGCCACTGGTTCTAGCTGTGTGATAGTTCACATGTGTTGGTGGCGTGGATTCATTTAATGCGACATAATCATCCTGCTGCAGCCAGGTTTCAGTCAGAGCTAAAATATCAATTTTGCAATCACTAATTAGATCGTTTATTAACAGAGATTTGGAAGAAATAGATCTAATATTGATCAGTCCACGTTGGATAAAATTGTTAGGTGTTCTTTTAATCTAATTATTACTTAAAACTATTTTTATTAAATTATTTGGTCTCACTCCTATAGGTTTTTTAATATTAGGTTTATTTTTAATTATACGGGGTTTATTTTTAACTACACAGGGAATAGACGCAGTCTTTCTATTATTTGCTACAAGGTGGGCTTGTGACAGCTCAGAGTAAAGTGGATGCACAGAGAAGTGTTTTACTCTGACTCTGCGCCTGGGCCCGCACTCCGGATTGTCATTTTGACAGGCTAAGTTTGGTAGCCACATTTTGTGCTAAGAGAGAAGCACCTTCCCAAGTAGGATGAATGCTATCTCTGCGAATGAGCCCAGGCTTTCCCCAGAATGTACGCCAATTATCTATAAAAACATCGTTTTCTGAGCACCATCTAGACAACCAGCGGTTAAATGATGAGAACCTAGAGTACATCTCATCACTGGACAAATTGGGCAGGGGTCCAGAGAATGCTACGGTGTTACACATCGATTTAGCAAGTTTACACACCGATGCTACGTTCAGTTTAAGAACCTCTGATTGTTTCCGTCGGACATCGTTACCACCAGCGTGGATCACGATGCGGCGGAAGCTAGCCCTGCTCTGCTGTAAAAGCCTAAGGTTTCCTTCAATGTCACCGACTCTGGCCCCTGGATAACACCTGACAGACAGCGCTGGGTGCTTCACGTCCCTAAGAACAGAACTGCCAATGAGGAGGGTGTCTGGTTTGGCCGGTGTTCTGCCATGGGGTCTGCTAGAGACGCGAAGCTCCCGGTGCGCTACATTTGTGCGACTAGCATTTGTGTGACTAGCATTTGTGCGACCAGCACCACGCTTCCCCCGTACCGTCACAAAGCAGTCTCTCAAATCCTCGAGCTGCACGGGGGACGCTGAGGGGCTAGCCAGGCTCCTATTGCTGTTAGCACGGCCTGTGGTCCCTGCAACTACATCGCTATAGCTAGGCCTAGCATTAGCCTCCAAGCTGCAGAGCCGTGCTTCTAACTCAGAGACCCTGGCCTCCAACCCTGATACTAAACTACACTTCCAACAGCTACTTCTATCCTCAGTAAAGGAGGCAGGGGACTCGCTGTACATACAGCACACTGAGCAGAAAATACGAGAAGAAGGAGAACTAGCCATGCTAAGGGAAGCTAGGCTAGCGAAGTTAAAGAGGAAAACAATACACTCACCAGATGTGACGTCGTGTTACAATGTTCCAGAACTTCATATGTTCAAAGTTATGGTAATTTTAATATCCACATTTGGACATATTTTGCAATTTGCATTTTTTTTTTAGATATTGTCCGTCAAAGTTTTGGACTGTTTTGGGGTAGGAAGTCCTTAGCAATGCATAATAATTTGTATCCGATTGACACAAATTATTCACAGATGTTAAAGGACACTCTGATGGACATGTCACAGAAGTTTTATATATTATAATAGGACAGAAGTGCGACATATAATAATTTGGCTTACGCCATTGGACAAGAGCATTCAGTATAGGATTTTACCTTGTACCGAACACTTGGGTGTTTACCCACGGAACGGAGATCGTTTTCTCTTTGCTCAGCAATCCCTGAACTTTTGTCGCCGCTTAAATAATTGACTCAATAAACACCTTTATTGATTGGATTTCAATGTAATGACCACAGGAACTGAAAATAGAGGTGTTAAGGTACCGTTTTTTGATAAGATGTAAACACAAATAAGAAATCGCCTTCCAGCCTAAATTTGGCTGTAGCTCTGAACGGGTCAGCGCGACTTATGCCTGATTTTGTGGTGGCAGGTCACATATGGTTGTTGCTTTCGACATTTGGCGGTGTAGCTCACTGTATTTAATTTAACTTTGAAGATTTGTGAACAATTGCTTGAGGTCACTATTGTCTAAATAAAATGCAACACTGCTGAACACATTTGTTTCCAACCCTTAGTTAGGGACTCCTCAGTTCCTTTTTCTACATTTTTGTCATTCTTTTTTGATTTGGAGATTTTATTATGACCATGTGGCAGCTTATGGCATGAATGAGTCACAGGTTTATTAGAAGCTACATAGACTTTGTTCATCCTCTAGGGACCATCTAGGCAAAATACTTTTTATTAAAACAAATAAAAAATTGTAAAAAAAATTTCCACATTTTTACATAAATCTCAAGTGGTTTTATGCAGAAAAATATCATAAGATTTTTTTTCTTTTTAACATATCCAGAGGGTCAGGTTGACATTACATAACACTAACGCAATATACATTTTGTTTCTGACCCCCCCCCCCCCCCACACACACACACAGGTTAAAATCCTGAAAATTATTCAACATTTCTTAGTTTTGTGCAGGTCTGAAGTGGTTAACAAATGTTGCTGTTGAAGGATGAAAGAAATATTGTTCTGCTATATCATAATAGTAGTTACTTGCACATGTTGCATACATGTTTTCGGCTCAAGGGTCGACCCAAGGGTAGTGAACACGTGGGATGCACCAGGGTAACTGTACTCTCGCTGCCACAGGTGTAACCATCAGCGAAGCTTACAATTCTGTCTTGGAGTTTGTCAAGAAAGAGAAGCCTGATCTTGTTACAAAGCTGACCAAGAACCTTGGGTAAATCCACACAATGCCTGTTTATTCCCTTTCTTTGCGGTCTGGTACACACCAGTGGTCTTACATTCTGGCTTCTCTTTATAGATTTGCGATGGGTATCGAGTTCAGAGAAGGCTCCTTGGTATTGAACGCGAAAAATCAGTACAAGCTAAAAAAAGGTAAGGGTGACATGTTTGTGTTTTTCAGTCCAATGCATAGAAGTGTAACACAGGTCCGTTCTCTACTGTGAGATAAAGTTGTTTATGTCGCTTTTAACTTGATATGATGAAGACACATCTCTAACTAAAGCTGTGTGCGGGTGTGCCAGGTATGGTGCTCAGCATCAGTTTGGGTTTCTCTGATCTGTTGAACAAAGATGGCAAGAAGGAAGAGCAGAAAAAATACGCCCTGTTCATTGGGGACTCAGTACAGATCAATGAGGTAAGAGTCCACTCACCTAAATGTAACTTCACCCATTAAATGAAAGGAAATGTGCATATGAATTCATTTGGGCCTGTTTACATTGCACACCAATACTCCGATCATTATCTGATTTCTGGAGTTATCGGTTTAATCAAGTGACCCGATACGTTATCAGATGACGGCAGTAATCTAATTATGAGAAACTGGATAAACACAACTGGATTTCTCCCCATTACTCTAATCTCTTCTGCATGTATACAGGTTAATGTGATTTATTTCATTGTTTTATGTTTGTGTATGTGTAAACACAATTAAAATGGTAGTTGTATAGTCAAACATGAGTGGAAGACAATACAACACACAACCTTTGTTATTGTAGAGAACAGTCAGTCAGTCTATCAATAGGAAAGATAGGGACAGCCCAAAGTTGGAAAACTGCTCTTTCCAGTAGAAAATCTATAACAACCACAAATGTTTGTCGTAACAGGAAGAAACTGCCACGATACTCACACCAGTCAAAAAGAAGATAAAAAATGTGGGAATTTTCCTGAAGGTAAATTTCTTCGCTATATATATATAATCCTTAAAGTCTTAAGTTTTAGAAACACTTTTCAGAAATGTTTGCATTTTTGTGACTCATGTTGAAATGTATTTTATGGTCAGAGTACTGCTTTGAGACAGCATTTTGGTAAAATTTAATCTGCTTCCTTTTGTTTTTAAAGCGGTTTTCCTTTTTGAAATCATTATTTTGTGTTTAAAGGTGTCATTCTATTGTTTCATTAATATTACTGTGTTCTCCATCGATATTGAATGCATTGTGGGTTGGTTCTATTTTTATTTTTTTTAAATGACTTGAGGTCAAACAACAGTTTACTGGTACTTTCGCATATGTCCATGACACAGTAATGAGGCGTCTCTGATTGGCTCAGAATGCGTGAAGAACACTCCCCACTCCCTTCTCACTCTGTGTATTGGCCATCCGAGAGTAGCGTTCAGCCCAGTTTCGTGCTGTCACTTGTTTTGAAAACATGCAGGGGAAAAAATGACAGAGGGCACATGAACCTGTTTGCTCTGCCATTTTTTTCAAGCACCCAAAGCCTTGACATCATTGAGCCTTTATTCATCCCCTCTTACATTCTCCCTCTGGTGGTGGGAAACTACAGCTGCTAATTGACGCCAAATTGCCCCTCTGACCACCACTGACTTATTAGGGGTTGGCAATATGACTTGAAATTAATATCAGGATAAATTGTGTAGTTTTACCTCTATTATGATAAATTGGGTGGGGGTTGTGCGCACCTTTCACTCCGTAACCAGGCCCGCACACATGTTTGGGTCCATAACTATGGGTTACCTTGTCTTTTAATCTTCTGATGTGGTAACAGGGCAGTGCAGTCTGTGCCCCCCTCCCTTAGAAGTGAAAAACTTTATGGGACAGATGTCAAATTTTATTTTCAGAACAAGTACAACGGGGACTGGCATTACTTGGTCTACGTCTGTTTCCCTTCTGTTCAGACCGGATAGGTGGAATCATGTGACTACAAACGCTCCACACAGTCTTAAAGGGGAACTAACATATTGTACTGGCACACACAGTCAAAATGGCCAAAGAACACTTATTTTCTTTTTTTATTGAAATACCAAATTTACCATCATGGGCAAAATGATGTCGGTTACAGTAAATTTTCAGTTTGTCGACCAAGCCTCCGACTCATTATACATATGTACAATATATAACGGACCACGTTTCACAAGTTTGAATCTTCACGGGTTGAAGAAAAAATTAATGTGCCTTAAGTTTCACTTCTGTGGACAGAGTAATGTTACCTACATTATTATGTGGGTAATGAGTGTTTATACATAGGGTGGAAACCAGCCACAGTTACTTTCAAAGAGGTGATGCATTTAGAAAAATAAAACTCAGCAAAAGAAAATGAGTGACGCCTTTCAGGTCGACTGCAGGTCAATGTTTGCTTGGTATGAACATCAAGTGGCTCACATGTTTTACATGTAATTTTTAAACTTTGTTATTATGAAACATAATTTTAGATATTTATAGCATAATACAATGTACATAATTGTAATGAATGGTGGTGAAAAAAATTCTCATTTCCAAGACGTCCTATTATATTAATCTTTTTCCATTAGTTATATTTAAAATTAAAGGTACCATGCGAAAAATTCCCCTTCAAATAAGATTTTAACACATCCAAAAACAACTTGACTAATCCCACTGGTAAAGTCAATCAACAGGGATTCAATTAAAGAAATATTACTGCAAATACACCATTCTAAATAATTTTGAAAGTTTTTAGAATATATACCTGAGCCTTCTACTTTACTAAAGCGTCTGAATTGAACTTAGTTGTAAATTAGAGAAAAGTTGGACTATTCTTGAACGCGCGTTTGCTTACGTTGCCTCCTTGTGTCTTTTTTTTTTGTTTGACTCCTTGTGTTTTTCGGTCTTAGAATGATGATGAGGAAGATGAGGATGAAGATGGTGACGATGCGGAGGAGCTGCTGGGCAAAGGAGCTCGCAGCGCCGCCCTGCTTGCAGACAGAACCAGGGTGAGTACATGCGTGATGCAAACGTTGTGAGTGGTTATAATTTCTTGGCACCTTGACGGACTGTAACTAAGAGTGTGAATGTTTTTGTACTCTACCAGCTACTTGGAAAGGTAAGTATTGACTGTTTTTCTACTAAAATCTCATCGGCTCGACTGGTCCTGTTGTTAAAAAAAGAAAAAATCACATGCTGATGAGAAAGAGGTTTTTGTCAAATTTTTTTAATGTTTTTTTTTGACTAAGTTATTTTTTTGTGTGTATGTGTGCGTCTGACCATCCAAAACTCGCACTCCGCATGTATGTTGTTTTCCACGTTCTTTATTTTTAAAAACCAAGACCATGTCAGTATGGGTTTTTCAGTGTGGCTCAATAAAACGTGGCTTTTTGTTTTCTTTAGAATGAGATGACGGCTGAGGAGAAGAGGCGGGCTCACCAGAAGGAGTTGGCCAATCATCTCAACGAGGAAGCGAAGCGGCGTCTGACAGAGCAGAAAGGAGAGCAGCATATTCAAAAGTAAGTGGTTTTGGGGTTTGTTTGTTTTTCGAATATAATTACATTTATTTGGACATTTTATTTAGTTTTTACACGTTATACATAAAGAAATCATATAAACGGAACTAGAAAAGCAATCGGAGAATGCAGATCCCCCCACACACACACACACACACACACACACACACACACAAAAAGGCTGAAATGAGTGCAAGGTTTCACTTCCGGATCGCTGGTCTGCCCTCAGCCAAATCCATCAAATGAAATCACAGCAGGGGAAAAAAAAGCATCAGACCGATAAGAGGGGAAAATAAAAGGAAATATTGGCTGGCTGACAGTCTGTCATTTGTATGTGGAGACTGCTCACACAGGAGTTGTCTACAGTAGCCTGGAGATATAAGAGATTAAATTAGATTTGAAGATTACCCCCCCCCCCCCCCCTTTTTTTTTTTTTTTTTTTTTCTTTTGTTTTAATAAACACTGTCCTAATTAAGTCATTTGATTTTGATTTGAAATTGATCAATTGTCCAGCCCTACCCTCCAGTAGAGGTACTACCCACTACGATTGGGGAAATTGATGTCCTGTGTCAAAACCACAAAACTTTAACATTGTTATGGATCACTTTAACTAACATGGCTGGACAGACCTGAAACATAAAAGGGAGACCAGACCATTAATGAAGACTGCAAATGTGCTTGTTTTATTTAATCACAAAAAACTGGTGAATATCAACTCAAAGAAACCAAAAGGGACAAAAGATGTATCACAGAACCATGCCAACCCACATAGGACCGTAGGACCTGTCTGTGTCACCAATAATCTAATCTACCCTAAAGGGGGAAAACTAAATTTACACTTAATGAAACAAAACCCAAAACCAGGACCACCAGTCACCTGCAACACAGAACTAAAACAATAAAACTCAAGAGGCCATGTGACTCAGAAGTAAGAAGAAAAAAAAATTAAACAAAAGACAGTCAAGTCATCCCGTCGTCGCAGCATGCGCGAGGACAAAGATGGACCACAGGGATGAGAGGATGGAGCGATCTGGGATAAGCGAGCGACCAGGGAGAGAAAGAGAACGCATCTTTCTCCTTCCTTTTATATTCCAACCCCTTCCTGAGCACTGATTGCTCTCAGGTGTTCAGCAGGAGGGAAACAGGAAGCGCTCTTAACAAACATAATAATAGAACCTGACAACCTCACAAATTCAACTTGTTGATTCTTGCTGGAACAACATGGTGTAATACGTAGACACTGGGCCTATTTTTTTTTTATGATTCTGTGCGATGGTAACTGCAGAAGGTAAATATCAACACCACAGTGTGAGTTATAGATCTCTTGCGTGATGTCTGCAGAGAACAGGAGGTAATAAAGTTGAGTGTCACCTCATAATTAAGTTTCATGTCATTAATTGAGTTCTGGCTTCTTCCCTCAGGGCCAGAAAATCGAACGTGTCCTATAAGAATGTGTCTCAGATGCCTCGAGAAAAAGACATCAGGGACATGAAGATCTTCATCGACAAGAAATATGAGACTGTTGTCATGCCCGTGTTCGGCATTGCCACTCCGTTCCATATCGCCACCATCAAGGTATGATAAGATCATCGCCATCTAATTGTACTCCAAAGGTCTTTTACGCTCTACCATATCTGTTGTTTGTGTTCATTTGTCACAATAATGTCAAGTAATTTTGTGGATAAATGGCAGACATGTACCCACTCTTTTTATTTATTTATCTTTTTCTGGCTTCATGAATTCTTGCTTAAAATTATATTCTACATATGCCTGCAGAAACACATTCACAGCATATTATAAGAAGCAAACCAGTTGCAATTAGAACAAGTATTCAGAGAATGCCTCACCTGTCCCCCATTTTGTGCCAATCTCAAGTTTCTATGAAAACCCGTTCTTGAATTCGAGTCAATGATGTGATTTTGACCTTTCTGCTAAATGTGACCTTGACCTTTACTCAAATGAATCATTGTATTTGATGCACATTCACTATATGAATAGTGATTGTGCACAGAACATGGAAACAGTAGTCCATGCCTTCATTACATCTCAGCTGGATTACTATAATGCACTGTATATTAGTCAGTCATTATTCTCACGTCTCCACTTAGTTCAGAACGCAGCTGCAGGACTTTTAAGTGGACCACGTAAACAAGAACATATCAGTCCTATACTGGCTGCAGTCCACTGGCTACCGGTGCATTTTAGAGTTCATTTTAAAATTCTTATATTTGTTTTTAAATATTTGAATGGTCTCGCTCCGCCTCTGAGCTTCTCCATCAGTACACTCCCACCCGGACTCTCAGGTCAAGCAACCAATTACTGTTGGACATAAAAAAAAATCTAACCAGAAGCTCAGAGGGGAAAGAGACTTTTGTGTTGCTGCACTGAGCCTGTGGAATAAACTGCCTTAGAACGTCAGACAGGCAATTATAAAAGTTGTGTATAAAAAAGTAAATCAATAAATTTTTACTCTCTGGCCTTTAACTTAGCGGCTCATTGATTTTAGTTCTTTTATTGTATGATAATTTAAAAAAATTTTTTAATCTGTGTAGTTTCAGCACTTTTTATTGTATTTTAAGATGTATTTTATTGCCTTGTTCTGCTTCTCTGTTCTTAGTTTTATGCATTATAGTGTACAGCGCTTTGTGTCAGCTTTGTTTGTTTAAAGAGCTTTTATAAATAAAGATGGTATGGGTATATATGTATATGCCCATTAGGGGTGTAAATCAGAGCCATCATGACGATTCGATTCGATTCGATTCGATTCGATTTTTTTTTCGATACTTAAAAATGCCCCACGATTCGATTCGATTCGATTTTTTTTCGATACTTAAAAATGCCCCACGATTCGATTCAATTTGATTTTTTTTTTTTTTTACTTAACAGGCTGGGCTATTTCAAATTTGAATAAATCAACGGAAGCTGTAATATCACATTTTTTATTTCAGAAAAAAATATTGAAGAGCCTTTCTTTAGCTTCTTTACAAGAACTTCTGTAAAAGAACTTTACAAAACCAGTGCAATGGCCACAAAAGTGCAAAAAAAAAAACTATAACCAAAAATAAAACATAGGGCTATGCTTCCTTTACTATAAATATAAATAAAATACTTCAGTCAGTGTAATAAGACAGAAAAAGTAGCCCTATACTTCCTTCAATATAAAATAAAATGCACAAGTTCTGCAGATACTTAGGGGTGTAAAAAAAATAGTGTACATCTCATTCAACAAAAAACACACATACTGAAGGGCCTTTCTTTAGCCTTACATGTAAAAATATGTCACAAAATCAGTGCAATGACCGCAAAAGTGCACTACCTGCAAAATTTAACAAAAAAAAGGTCACTGCAAAATAAAACATTCTCCAATAATGCCTCTGTTGGATACTGAAGGGTGTAACAAAAAGAACAGTTCAGTTAAGTCCAGCCCGACATTCTTTACATATCACCACATCCTTGATTAATTATTTTCCAGTTTTGCGGAAGCCGAAATACTTCCACACGAACGACTTTAAACTTTCGGGAGTGTGCAAGTCTGCATCTTTCTCCGCCATTTCTGTATCTGCCTCTCGAATGTTTAGGTGACTGACTACCTGTGTCAAAGAGGTGTGTGCGCTGAAAGAGGGTAAGGGAAGCGAAGTAAGCGGACACAAAATAGGATACCGCCACCCGCAGCATGGAGTGAGAATTACGCCTTAGAGCAGATAAACGGGAGGTAAAATGCATACATGGATCGATACTCTTGCGAACGTGTCGATGCATCGGATCGTCAACTGTCGGATCGATTAATCGATACAAATCGATTTTTATTTACACCACTAATGCCCATGTAAGTTCATGGTGACATCAAGTATTCATTGAATTATAGCATGACATGTCTCTGCGGAGACACACACACACACACACACACAGTGATTGCAATAATCTCAACCAATGTTGTGGGAGATTAATTAGGAATTCCAGAGGAATGGAATTTACAGTGTTTTTCTTTTTCTATACAAGCCAAACTATGATTAATTGAATTGATTTAATGTAT